>CAIGQW010034901.1:854458-869886 GCA_903798125.1 Danio choprae
AATCAATCAATCAATCAATCAATCAATCAATCAATCAATCAATCAATAAATATACTTAAAAATGTAATGATCAAGCCAGTATTTACTGTTTCATTTAGAAATTTTACTTCTAGAATGTGCATATATTTTTGTGGATTCTTGCTGAAAGTGAACCATGAGTAACTAACCATAGTTTCAGAAGTACTTAATTCCCCCAAAATACACAAATACTAACAAGCAAATAAAATGTGTTGGTGTCTCTTGATTCATTACTTCCTATGATGTTTAGCACAAAGAATGAAAAAATGAAATTGAAAACACAAATTTACTAAATAATATATGCAGAAATACACTAAACCAACCTGACACCTTTTGGCTATATTGATATACAGACCACCATAAAGTGCTTTGTCCAACAGCAATGTTGTTCAGACTTTTCACTTACTGACTCTTTTACATTTGTTAAAGTCACAGCCACAGTTTACACAGTTGCCAAAATGTTTTATCAGATGTAATCTACCTGTCTGTAACAATAAGTCATTATGTTTCAGAATCTTAATTCCAAGCGTAATGGATGCTGAAAAAAATGTATACAGTGTATACACACACACACACACACACACACACACACACACACACACACACACATGTTCTCACAGCTTTTCACTCTCAAAGCACCATGAGAATGTCTGTAAAGCAGACCAGAATCCGAACCTGAGGTTAGCAGCTTCGTGGTGGGTCTTCTTGTTCAATATCTCAGCAGGGGTGCTCTGCATTTCAGATTACCGTCTCTGATGGAATCAAATAAACAACCATCCAAAACATAAAAGGATTTTTATGGTTATTAATACAATATGCAGTTATTGGCCTTTTCATCAACATGTACTGTAAATGCATTTCCTAATGTAGTTTCACAAAGCAGCTACCTTAAGTTGGCAGGTGAAGGCTATTAACAGAATGACCTGCCATTCTTTAGAGGTGTTTCAGAAGTTTCCCTCAGCTGCCAAAGTTGAGCTTTTACTGTTTTTGTTGGTTTACATATCACCGCACTGTAACAGCATTGTAATGTGGAGCTTGCACGTATAGCTTTTTGTTTAACAAGCCATTTGCACGATTAAACGATGTTGTAAACCTTCCCAACACACAAACTGCACTACCCACAGACACACATAAAACACACTCCAAAGGGAAATATTTGAAACCACATTTTCGTTTAAGCAACACATTTATAAGCAATTTAAAGGATAGCCAGTCTTTCGTAGCTTTATTTGCCTGCCTCAGACTTGTAAAAATACTACTCAGTGATTTGAACCTCCCAAATACTAAATGAAACCAAAATATACAATGTTTATTTTGTTAGCGCTTATATAGCTTTAAGGTGAACAATTGATCTGTACAGCTTAATCCACTGAAAAAAATGTTTGTCTTTAATCAAAATCTGACAATCCGCTTCCACTCTGGAATGGCAGACCTTCTCTGATGACGTCGGCTTGACAGATTGGGCAAAATATGCGTAGTCTTGCCCCTCCAACCATTTATTTATTGGTTAATGTGGACTTGAATGGTCAACAACGCAAAGCTATTTTTTTATCTTTTAATTTGTTTGTATACAAAGCCTTAAAGTTATTCTCAACTTAAAACAAAAATGTTGTAATTTTTCATTCACCCTATAGCCTTGTTCAAAACTAGGCTATTTTAGTTTCTTTCCTCTGTTTAAAACAACATACAACAATAACGTTTTAATAATTTTGGTAACCAGGAAGATATCTGTGATTTTCTTTCCTATTTTGGAAGTCATGTATATTGTCAACTGTTTGATAATCAGCATTCTTCAGAATATCTTCCTTTGTTTTCCTACCTCTCGCTTAAGTGACTCTTACATAATCCACATGGTGGCGCTGTAAGCTACTTTAACGAAGTTCGGGGGATTACATGAGTGTTTTGAATGTCATAAGAGAAAACTAGCCACCACCTCTGTGTAACCTCATTCACCTTAAATGGCTACATTCGTCTCGAGATTTGTGACATGTTTGTGAGTTTGACTCTTGGTAGTTTACAGTCAAATGCACGTCATAACGGATAATTCGGCCAGTGCAGCTGTCACGTATAGACATGTCAGCACGGCATGATTTGTACTTATCACGCTGCCAATTTTTTTTTTTTTTTTCATTCTTCATCATAAAGTATCTGTAATAAGGTCTCTAATGAGATCCTGATCGAGCTATTTATTCAGCACAGAGCTGTTCACCCTCTGGCTTTGAATAAAGTCTGGTTTTGACTAACTCGCCAATCAATGAACTCAGAAAAACAGTTGTAAAGTAAGGTCACTGAGGAGATCCTGGCTCTCATTTTGATCTTTGCTGTCTTGCATGAGGCGGACAGCACTCACGACAACATGATTTATTGCAGACATCAGATTTTACGAACTGTTAAGCCAATCATTATTTAATTTTTCCTTTTAGTCTTTGTGTCTCAATGTCTTTGTTCATCTATAAATATATAGCTTATTATTAATGCATGTCCACATGAGAAAATATAGTGCTTTTGAACCATAATAATAAACCTCTTGCTACAGCTATACAGCATATACTGTATATTATACTACAATACACCACAGTTTACATTTAAAAACTACTGCAGTATTTACTGTAGTTTATCAGTTCATGATAGTTAATATTACAGTATGCAGTATCATTTATTAACAACAATTTGTAAATACTACAAATACAGTATAAATGCCTTCACTATAGTATAGTATGGTTTAAAAACACTTTAGTGCACTGTAAAAAATACCTGTTATCTAAGTTTCCTTATTTTGTGATTCACAAGTGTTTTCCATTTATTTACAGTTGTAAATTCCATTATGGGATGTTGACCTCTGCTCTGTCGACTTTTAATATTGACATCAACTCTACTGTTTAACAAATTGACTTTTATTGACATTTTAGTAGAAATCATTTAAAGTATAAGAAATGATATTGAGAAATAAGTCTGTAAAATAGCAGAAAATGTACTGCCAGTTTATTACAAGGTTTTTGTACTAATTTACAACACCAACCCAGACAATGTAGCACTTTATACTTAACAAAAGTCACTTTTTCCAACTTAGGTTAAACAAGGTTAAAAGTTGCTGGAAAAACAATTAAGGTTAATGTAATTAATAAATTGAATTGCATAACAATTATTGCAATTCAAAAGTATAAATAAATGTTGAAAAATAAAAAATGAAAACATGAATCACAAAATTCTGAAAACTGCTAATTTACAGATATTTTTTACAGTGTACTTACTATAAATTGCTATAGTATTTTTTCACATGGATGTGATTGAAAACCCCTATTGTTATATGCACAAATCATCAGGCTCTCCATTTTATGAAGCCACTTGCAATGCAATCAAGATATACTGTATATGTTCTTGGGAACAGAACCCATGACCTTAGCATTGCAAGTGCCACACTCTACCAGCTGAGCTACGGGAACAAGAAGACACAGCACACCTTGTTGTGTACTTGAACTTTCCTCAGTGTGGTTTTTGTTACTTGGGACCAGACCAAAGCACAGATGACTGATTCCTGCATGCAGAGTGCTACGGCAGCCTGTGGGATCAACTCTGGAATGCTGCCATCACTTGTGAAGAATCCAGAGTCATGTTTATGAGATTAAGTACCAAACTGCACTCCTGGCTCAACGGATGACCCCAACATCCCACCTCGATATCTTTCATGCGGAACCAGATGCCATTTCAAAAACGGTGTGTATGAACTCAGACATATGTATGTTCAAATATGTGTATTAGCACAAAAAACACAACTCGAAGCAGCTGCAGGAGCCCCTTGCTCTCGGCCCACCGCTCTCGCCCCCAAATCACCCTCCAGAGAGCACAGAAACATGGTACATCAGAGGCTGCTGACTGATCCAAACCAGCTCCCAAGAGATGCACAACATCAGTTTGTCTTCGTATGTCAGTGCTGGCCATTCTTAAACTCCTTTGGCTCAAGTTAAATAAAAAATCTGGACAAAATATGCTGATAACATTGTGTGAAGCATTTAAGGAATATGCATTGTTATGGATGATTACTGGACTTTGAATATGAGATATTTTGAGGAGATTTACGATTGATCAGAGAGCCATGCTTCCCTGACAAGATGTGCATGACAATCACAGCTTTTGTTAAATTGCAATTTCGATTTCATTTTGATTTATTGTGCAGCCCGATTACAACCAAGACAAAAGCATCTCTGAGTGCACAACATATCAAACCTTGAAGCAGATGAGCTACAGCGGCAGAAGAAGAGAACACCGGCGCCATTCCTATCAGCTAAGAATAACAGACTGAGGCTACAAATCACACCCGATCATCAAAATTGGACAATAGAAAGCTGGAAAAAGTTGCCTGGTTTGATGAGACCCATTTTCTGTGACATTTGAATAGTTAGGTCAGAAATTGTAGTAAACAACATAAAAGCATTGATCCCTCTAGCCTTGTATTCATGGTTCAGGCTACTGTTGGGGATGTTCAGAAATGGTGAGGTGGATATTTCCTTTGCACAAGTTATACCCCTTAGTACCAACCAAGCATTGATTAAATCCTTGTCATTAAAAATTAAGGCAGTTCTGAAAGTAAAGCTTGGTCAACTAATATAGATGCAATAATGTGCCTAGTATGCAATTGAATTTACAGTTAAATAGTTTACAGCACCTACAAAGCCATTGCGCAAAGTGCGTTCCCACAATTCCCTGTTTGCTGTCAAATGTGTCAAGGATGGCTTGAGAAGATTTCACTTTTACCCATTTTACAGTACATGGTTGCCTAACTGCTGCCAAAAGACTACAAATACACTGCCAAGGCATCTAAACCGCAACGTTAAACGAGGAACAGGGCTGTTGTATTTTAGAAGCACTAAACTCTCACTGCGTTCCAGTCACCATGAGGTAAAAATCTCTATGTGGCTTTGCCCTCCTCAGTTTGGAGTTTGTCTCTGTGGGCATAGCAGGAGAGTGCATTTACGCATGTGATTGTACATCTGTGTTTGTGGGAGATTATTCTGTGACAAAGTGCTCACACGCAACTCAACGGGGCCAGCTGCAGAAATTCAGCCTGTTTTCTCTGCTTGTTTCTGACCAAGAAATCGAAATGTTCGCCCTTAAATCACCTTTAAAGTATCTGAGGACCAAAATCTAGTCCCAAAATGACTTAATTTATCTAAGCCTTTATCATTAGAGATCTGTAATTCATTTTCTTTAGCACGCAGTAAATTAAGAAAGAATTCACATGGTTGGTGTTAGTTGTTTATATAAAGTGGGCAAGAGAGAAGGGAAAAAAGCACATTTACAGCTGTGAATAGGTGTGTCCTGTGAGATCCATCAATAAATTGTCTCAAGACACTCAACCGTGAAAAAAAGGAGTGAAAGAAAGATTAGTATGTTTATGTCAGGATATCTTTTGACACCACTTCTCCATTTTACATCCAATCAAAACCGTAGAGCTGAAACCTAACTGGGAGTCTGTTTGCGTCAATCCCAAAGTATACTTCTTTTTTTTTTATGTGTACATTTGTGTATGCTCACAGTTGAGTGCAGAGTCTTTCAAAGTATACTCCATCTAGTGTGCATGAACACCGGCACTCCATACATGTGCACTAGAAAGATACAGCGTCATCCGGTGTCCTTTTTTTTTCTCTTCTAAGGTTATAAGCGAGAACAAAAATCTTAAAGGCACTACAGTGGTGTAAAGTAGTACAGTACGGAATACATTTTAGGGTTTTGTTATAATGCTGCTCTGTGCAGTCTAATAAAATGCACAGCATAATAAAGCATATGTTTCTGTTTTCTATAAAACCAAACCAGAAATTGAGGGTTGTGATGTCATTAGCAAGGTGACACAGGACATGGTCCTATTATTATTATTTTTTTGACAATGACCTCTACACAAAGCTTGTGTGATAGTTCATGTGTGAACTATACATTCTATGTGCTGTTATAAAAGTTGGGGGGTGCTACAGAAAAATAATCATCTCATATAGTCTTGAGCCTTAACTTAATGTACAATAGGTATTATTTGTGTAGTTTATAGTATTGTCTCCAATTTTTTCCACACATTTTACATGCCTGACTGTTATTGTAAGGACACTGACATTGTATTTTAACACCTTTAAACATGACATTGAACAAAAACAAACATGTGACATGTTCCTATACAGTCAGAAGACCTCTGGGTGGTCCTTGGCTAATGGAAGCTGCAAAATAGTCCAGATCTTCTGCCACGAGTATGAAGGTTTGGTATGCAGGACTAAACCATACATTGACTCTTTCAGTTCAATCTTGCTTCAATGCTAACACACTATACATTGTAGCATGCTAAATGAAATTTCAACAAGAAAGAAGACTTCATTTCAACAAGATTTATCAAGCCTAAAAACCTCACTCCTGTAGCCATAATAATCTAGATTTGAGTGTTTGTCTATTAACAGTGGTGGAAATAATACTGAAAAGTCCTGCATGAGTAAAAGCACAATTACTTGCCCCTAAATTTAGTGCAAGTAGAGTAAAAGTATCTCATAAAAATAATACTCAAAGTATGAGTAAAAGGTAGCCATTTGAAAAGCACTCAAGACTAGCGAGTATTACGCTGTGAGTATGTTGTGAATGGTTGTGCATGTATTTATTTATAAACGTAACATTCTGTAGTGCATTTAGTTATTTTTCAAAGTCATTTGGTAATTTCAGTTATCAAACAGTCGGCATCCTTCTTTTTTTATCAATAACATGCAGTCTGAACAATCTCTCAGACATTGCATGTAACAATGTAATGACTATTTTGACATATTGCTTAATGCTTCATGCTTCAGTCACTGTACATGTTTGCTGCATTTATAGACCATCTGTGTATTGAGGTCGTCCCTCTGATGCAAATTATATATACTTGATTTGATTTGATGGAAATCATGGGACTGATTATTCTACTTACCCAGTCACCATAGACAAGAAAATAGTATTGACTGCAGGTTGAAGGAAAATAGTGCAATAAAAGTACCAATACAGCACTAAAATGTACTCAAGTGAAAGTAAAAGTACATTTCTAAAACTACTTTGTAAAGACCAATTTCTAAGAAAAACTGCTCAATTACATTAATTTATGGGAGTACTTGTAGTTTGTTACTTTACACCACTATATATTAATACAAATCTGCTAATATTATTATCCCTAAACTGACGGCATGGATTCCCTGTGATTTTGTTCGCTGTAGCTTTGTCTCCAGCACGACTCTAAGTGAACCATGTGTTTCTGCCAGTCGGTCACCTCCTGGGGTTCAGTCCTGTAATGTGCGGAGAGAAAGATGAATAGTCTTCCTCAACAAAGTCATTAAGAGGGAGAACAAACATTCCCTTAGCACCTCTTAAAACGACAAACCTTTCTCTCTAAATAAAACACGCAGACGCACAAAAAAAACAAATAACTTTTCCAGCACACTCCTCTCCAATGTCATCTGATCCGGAACTGCTTTCTGAAAGATGTACTGATAAATAAATTCAAGGGGGGTGACCTTTGATCTGTGAGGGGGTCCTATAGGTAACGGGGGCCTTAGTGGTTTGGGAATTCTGAAGGGAGACACAGCTTGAGGTCAGTCTCTAATGTGTGAACACCTGTAAGAGAATAACGGTTCACTTCTTTGGTTATTTGCACCCACAGCCATTCGGCTAAACACTGAGTACATAAATCATCTAGATTTAGCGTGCACTTCTCTTCCAGACTGCCCATTGCCTAAACCCACCTGCTCCTGCTTTATGGACAACGATAAAAAGAGCAGCTCCGGTGAAGGCAGCCACTAAGTTTAGTTTTTATAGGCCACAAGTTTGTAGAGAGATCATTTATAAAAAGCCTTCTGTTTATTTGCATGGTTTTGGAAATGCTTCTAAGCTTGTTTGCATCTTCTGAGATCTTCACATGGAATATTGTTTTTAGTTCATTATATGTTCTAAGACAAAACTGATAATAATATTGTTGGCCTTTTTTGAGCACTGGTACAATACATGCTCTTTTATACAGTATATATAATCTCAGACCCACATATTAGACCCAGAGCTATAGTGAAGTAAAAGAATAATAAAAAAATTATTTGGTTTACTATTTTTATTTTTTATTTTTTTTATTTTAATTGATAAAATTAGTGCAGTGGGTAGCACGTTCGCCTCACAGCAAGAAGGTCGCTGGTTCGAGCCTCGGCTGGGTCAGTTAGCATTTCTGTGTGGAGTTTGCATGTTCTCCACGTGTTGGCGTGGGTTTCCTCCAGGTGCTCCGGTTTCCCCAACAAGTCCAAAGACATGCGATACAGGTGAATTGGGTAAGCTAAATTGTCCGTAGTGTATGTGTGTGAATGTTTCCCAGTGATGGGTCATTTCGCTGTGGCGACCCCAGATTAATAAAGGGACTAAGCCGAAATGAAAATGAATGAATGAATATACACAATATACCAACAATATTCCCCCAAATGATCTTTAATGAACCAGTGTGTTTCATATCATGGATAATTTATTTAGTTTTGCTGTTTGCTGACTGTTGTTGTTTTGTAATGCGTTGATGTTAAGAGGTCATGATTTTCTGTAATGATGTAATTGAGATTTGCATTGGCATACTCATGCATTTTAAAAGGTTAAACCCACGCAAACACGGGGAGAACATGCAAACTCTACACAGAAACGCCAAATGACCCAGCCGGGGCTTGAACCAACGACCTTCTTGCTGTAAGGCGATTATGCTACCCACTGCGCCACCGTGCTGCCCTTGATAAAATGATTTATAAGTTAAATATCTTATAAATAAACCTTGTTTCTAGTCTGTTCTGTGGTATGTCAGGGCTGCAAAATGTAACTAAATTATTTCGTGTTGAAGACCTAGCAATCAGTAAATAAACCAAAAAAAAAGAAGTCTTAAGTATTATTTGAAATATAGTGGCATTAGACATGAAACTTCATAGCATCACATTGCCATTTAAAAAAACAAACCTTTTACAACATTTCTTAATAGAACATAATATTATAATCATATTCAGACCTGAAGTCAACATTATGAGAGACAGCGTTGTCTGAATTTCCTCACACATGTCGAGCACATGCAAAAATAGCTGTAATGTGTGAGCTGTGACCAATCCCAAACAATAAACCACCAGAACGTTCTAGCGTTCAGTTTTCATAAACCGTCAAGACACGGTCTCTCATTATGCTGCAGTCCACATGAGGAATCCATCCTGAGAAAACGCAGCTCAGCTCATATCTTAAGCGAATGTGTCAGCAAAGCTATAATCACAATGGTGATGCCCTTATAAGGGTAGCGAGTGTGTTTGGTTTATGCTTGTCTCCCAGACCCTGCATCCATGTTCTTTTTGCATTCCATCACTTTCTCTCCTCTCCTGCCAGCTAATAATACCTCCTCAAAAAAGAGATATACAGAGGCTAAGAGGAGAAAGTGGGAGAAACTGAGCATCAGTCACTATTAATGCTTTTATAAATAAAAAAACTGTCAGATTAAAGCTAAGTAATTGAAACATCTTCATACATTCCCAAATGACTTTCTTTTATGGAGCAAAATTATTTGAACTTTTACGGATCCACCCACAACCCAGCACTGGGAAACACCCACACACTCTTGCATTCACACATACACTATGGCCAATTTAGCTTATTCAAATCACCTATAGTGCATGTCTTTGGACTTGTGGGGGAAACCAGAGCACACGGAGGAAACCCATGCGAACACAGGGAGAGCATGCAAACTCCACACAGAAACGCCAACTGACCCAGTCGGGGCTCGAACCAGCGATCTTCTTGCTGTGAGGCGACAGCGCTACCCACTTTGCCACCCACTGTTGCCGTAACACAATATTATTAATTTAAATTTGAATATTTTAATAACTTTGTTAATTTATATCAAATATTTGGTTGAAACTATTACTTAAAATCTAAAAGATTTTGTCTAAAATTGTATTCTTTCATCCACCGTGGTCGTGAAAACATGCTAACTTTTGTGGTCAGAAGTTAGCTTGTGGTAGTGAAAACAAACAAATGAGTGTAAACTTCAGTGTAGTGTTAAACATAATAGCATGCTAACCTTTTAAGTCAGAAGTTAACAAGTGGTAGTGAAATCCAGGTGGTACATGCTAGCAGTGTGCTAAAACATGGCAATCTGCTAACAAGCGCTTTTATGTACTGTATGTTATTATAGTGCTGAACATGCTAACAACATACCAACTTTCATGGCTATTATGTGCTAAAATATGCTACACATGCTAAGAACCTGCTAAAACATGCCAACATTGTTTAAATGTTCTACCAATGTGCTTAGAAATGCTAGTAGCATGTCAAAACATGCTTTTTAAACTGTTTTGAACTATGTTTAATTTTTAGGCTAGCCTTTCTTGGCTTACTTGTCCAGGAATCTTTCAATGTTATAATGACTAACTCTCTACTTTGTTTTGAACAAAAGTCATTGTTGTGTTTGTACAAAGCTATTTTTTGCTGTACGTATACTCTGCCAGACTAGAATCGCATCACTTTTGGGAAGTCAGTAACCCTTTCCTGTGCGTAAGTTGAAAAACAAGAGGATGTTTGGCACGCAGTGGCATGAGAAAATTTAAATCAAAGCCTGCAACATGTCAGTGATTCACACTACATCTCTGAAGTCTTGTGACCATACAGATGGACTTTATTTCCCTGGAGCTGATTCATGTTTTTTTGCGTCGATGACTATTAGTGAATAAATCTGCCAAGGTGCGTGACGTGCACTTGGATGAAATTACACAGTTCAAAATAATCTAGGCTAAGTCTTTTTATCCCAGATTGCGTGACTTGAAAAGTAAGAACCAGGTTTTTTTTGCCTTTACCTTTCCCAGCAAACATTAACCTTTAAACCCAATTCAGTTTTTTCGTAGCATGACCCAGTGCTGCTCACTCCTAAATCCCATCACGCTGCCCTATAAACCTCTTGTAGAATTCAGACGAGTAAGTGGATTTAGGCAATGTGTTGAACTCCCTATTCAGCCCAACACGAAGTCATTTCTTCCTCCTGTCAAAGTTTATCATATTTGCGGGCTGATCAGGTTGGCAGAGCTCTGGATAAAGTCTCTTGTGACTTCAAAAAAGAATAATGTCGGGTCTGATCTCCAGCAACATGATCTGCCAGTTATAGTGCACAAGAGGTTCATCTGGAACCACTAGATAGGTCAAATCCAGCACTCTCCTGGGGGAAATCAATCTCACAAAGGGTCCAAACAGACAAATAAATATGTTGATGGCTATATACATCACCTTCTACTAAAGAAAAGAGCCAGTGGTGCCATAAGAAGGTGAAGCATCACCTGAGAAAAATGAGAGGGTCTCAGCTCATCCTTAATTCATGATCAGGCCACTTCATCTATTATCTCTGTGTCCCATTTGGACCATTAATATGGTTGCATTGGGAAGAAGAGGTGGGCCAGGGCAAGGGTTCCTGTGGTAGAATAACAGATTAAAAACATGCCTTCATAATCATAAATGATGTATGTCTGAAAACTAGGCAGCAATCTAATGAATTCTATATAGAATAAATTATGTTTAATAGTAAAATTTGCACAGAAAAACTATATTACACATGAGTGCAGTTTTGAAAAACTGACTACTGTAAATATATTTATGTATGTGTGTGTGTGTGTGTGTGTGTGCATTTATATATGTAAGAGATATTTTGCAAAAAATAATAGATATATTGTTTCTATAGAGACAACCAACCACTCTAAAACCATTCAAGTAAAACCATACAGTTTTATATCTTTATCTTTCTGTCCAATTTACATATACTTGGTTTAAGTTAAAGTTATCCAGATTTGTGATTCTTCTCATTGCTGGTTGGTTTGTTTCATTGCTTATAACATTGTAACAGTCTTTAAGTATTTTTTTATATGCGAAAAAATTTATGGGAAAAATACTTACAGATCCAGCAATTCTGAAAAGATGAGCTGTCACTAATTTGTAATACTTGAATTATCTGTTTGAAGAATATCAGTGTAAAATAAGCTGCATTGCATGCACTCCAATAATCAAAGACAAAAAAAATGGAAGACAAGATAATAACATTTAGGTTAGTTTGGCTATGCATTTACATCATGTGTTACATCCTTTTCCATTTTCTATCTATCTTGGGCCAAGAGATGCAAATAGTCAAATCAGGACATCTTATGATAATAGGAAAAAAAGAACTAAATAAACTTGAATAAACGAATGAATGACTGGAAGCAAGAACATATTGAAACACTATTTACAAACTCTGAGACATCATATGACATGATGACAATATGAAATAAGATATTTACTAATACTATTCTCATCTTCATCTGTTGAAAAGGCACTATTCTTCATGAAGTGTGCAAATGTTGAAGAGGTTGCCTTGCTTTTAGTTTGTACTATGGCATGTCAGGTCTAAAAAATGTAATAAAATTATTTAGTTTCGAAGTCCTCAAAACACATGCTTAGGACAACTATTTTAAAGCAGTGTAAATGTAATGAAAACACAGGAAAAGATTTCTGAGCTCTGTAAATCAGTGTTTCGCCCCGATAAATGACATTGATTCCCTCCAGTATTATAGACCTCCCTTGCTTCTATCAATAAAATGTCAGAAAAAGACAAACACTGGCATTTTAACTCAGGAACTTAATATTTTTTTTATAGAAGCTATTAAATTGGGACCTGTCAGTTCAAATGCTGAAACACAAATGAGTCAACCGAATCAAATGAGTAGCTTGAAAAGTTAATCAATCCAAAGGATTCATACACCAATAAAAAAACCTAAACTTTCACAAGAGTGATAAGATCTGACATAGGTCAGGTTTTATTCATGTCAGTGGGAGAGAGAGAGGTGAGCTCTCACATCACAATCTGCCTGCTGCAATATAGCCAGAGGTAAAGGAGGAAAAAGGAAGAAAAGAAAAACTGAACAAAAGGAGCAATAAAAGGTTTCAGGAGGGATCTTTATTTAGGTGTGGAATCGGACTCTAAAGTGGAAGCAGATGGTACTAGAATACTTTCCATTTGAACTATATGCGGCTCTTGTTTGAGCGACTTCAGATCTCCAGACCCAGATTCTGAAGCTCAGACAGACTGTAGTGTTTGTGGAGAAAAAAAAAGTAAAAAAATTGGATCTAGGACGTTTGATATAGGGATAATTGATGCATAAAATGTCTGAAGTAACCATTATATCAAAACTGACCATTCTTGTTTTTAATGCAGTACTGTAGTATTTATTATCAAACATTTATTTGTTTATATATATATTTTTTAAATCATGTGCACTCATAATTAAATCACCATCACCTCCTGCACTGTCAACAACATTTTTTCTCTTTTCTTGTGATTCGTGTTTGGTGCAAGGGCATGACAACATGTCACAAATGAGCTCACGACAGTAAAAAAACACAACTAACAAATGATCAGACCAATTGGTTTTCAATAGACAAAAATACCATCCAACTTGCACTCCACCTTATTAGATAAACCAGTGTAACTTCTTATTGATGAAAATATTTAATCACAATGGCAGCAGCTCAGTGCATTTGGGCATTCAGATATGGTCAAGACAGTCTCCTGAAGTTCAAAACAAGCATTAGAATAAAAAACAACAGGGTGATTTACAATAAATGACTGAACATAGCACAGAGGTCAGAGGAGAATGACCAAACAGTTTTTTAGCTTATAGAATAAAAACAGTCACTCATTCAACTAAGATCATCTCTGATAATACAATACATTAAACCTTGCAGCAGATGAGCTACAGAAGAGGATCACACTAATACCACTTCTGTCAATATTCACACTGTAATGATAGTTTTCAGTCACATGGCCTGTGCGGAAATCTGGCCAGCAAAATAACTAATAATGGGCCATGATGGCAGTTTACAGGGATGGCAGGGATAGAAATGCAGCAAAAACCATTAAAATTTCCTTCAGTTAAATTTCAGGCACCCGCTGCCATATTTCAGTCATTAAAAACCTCCAGGTCCCTGTCAGAGCTTCAATTCGTCAATGTTTACATCTATATTTTGGAGAATCCCTGAGAGATTAAGCCATTGGTGGCGCCATAAAAAGAATGTGAGTGTCTGCTTTTATACTTGGTGTTTCATTAATATTTGCTGGTTCATTCACTTCTGCTATTTATACCTTGACTTGTATTCTAATTGATGCCATAATGGCACCTAATGACAAATTATAATAGAAACAATAATAAAAACAAACTTACAAAAATAGGGGAGATATCATTGTTTTGCCTGCCAGGGGGGCATTCCTCTGAATGACATCATGTGAAAGCTATCAAAAGAAAACTGCAAAAAGTTTGACTGTTCTGATAAGTCTCAATTTGTGTAGTGACATTCAGATGGTAGGGTCTAAACTTGTCAACAAGCCACAGCCTGAATCCTGCACAAAACAACATTGTGCATTACAACATCGGACTGGAAATGTAGTTCAGATGCAATGTCATGTTCTGCCCTGTCCCATAAAACAATGAATGGACAGACTAAGATCTGGTACAGTTAAACCACATGTTTGATATGGATGCTGAAGCACACTTTAACGCTTTAGGAGTTCCAAACAAAAAAAAAAAAACCTACACACACTCAGCTGGATTTATCTGCTGTTCGTTTTGAGGGGTTAAAGGGGAGCTTTAAAATGCAATGCACTGGAATTCACTCAAAGCTTTGTGTCAGGATGTATGTGAGCATTCAGTTAAAATCCTGGCAGTGTTCAAACAGCTATGTCTCAAATACCCCCTCAGTGCCATTTGGACATTAAGACTCTGATATGCAATAGAGACGCACACAATCAGACAGATCATAATTACATTTTACTAAATCTTACTTAGAACTTTAAAGCAAAGCTATAATTTCATTGACTTGAGCTGTGTGAAAGCTACCACAGTTACTCACACAGGCAATATACATACCGGTGCATGGTCTGAACTTTTACTTGTTTACTCATCTTAACACGCTTGACACTTAACTTTAGTAGCTGTTATATCTTTATTTCCACCTCACTGTCTCTTTGTTTTCAAGTAAAATACCATGAGGTAGTGAAATAGTTTTAGACATATTCATTTGGCCTTGGCCTCTCCATATGCACCAGACACCTTTTTATAAACACCTTACATTTCTGGGAAATTATTACGCAATTCTGAGTGTGCTTCACAGATAATTGGCTTTGTCACACAACATTTAGATTACACACTTTTTTACTCTCTATATGCACCAGACACTTTTTTTATAAACACTCTTGCAAAAATTGCAAAGAATGCAATTCTGAATGTGCTTCAAACAGGTGAGTGGGCTTGAAAATCCACCTGTAGGAAAAACACTCACACCAGACACTTTCCTACAAATACTATAATAATAATAATAATAATAATAATAATAATAATAATAATAATAAT
>CAIGQW010034901.1:869896-900879 GCA_903798125.1 Danio choprae
ATAATAATAATAATAATAATAATAATAATAATAATAATAATAATAATAATAATAATAATAATGTTATTATATATGTTTTTAATAATAATAACTGCTAAAGCAATTTAGACTTGTCATGGCATATTGTTTCTGTGCTTCTTTTATCCTCATTTGTAAGGTGCTTGGGATGAGAGCGTCTGCTAAATGAATAAATATAAATGTAAAACACTCTAATTTTACTTGTACTAAGCAGTCTATTTTTCTTAGACACAAAACTTCCCCCTTTAGTAGTGTGGCATTTCCATAAACATATCATTCAGTGTCTTGTAAAAAGTTCAACTACTGTGCTGAGGAAGAAAACCGAGAGCCAGAGTAAACCCTAAGCTGCTCTCCTGTTTGTGAAGGTCAAGTACAACACATAATATTTAAGAAATGTCCTGAGGTGCTTTACACACAACAACAGCACAAAGTCATATGTTTTCAGCCAGGCCTACACTGTAAAAAATGCTGGGTTTACCACATTTCCTTTGTCCAGACACAAACCAATTTAAGTTAAGTTAAAACAAAATTAAGTTATCCCCCCCCCAAAAAAAAACTCAGCTCAATTGTTGTTTCAGCTCAATTAAAATAAGTTCTTTGAACAAGCAGCAAACAAATAGGTGTACAAAACCATTTTTTTTTTGTGATGGAAAACCCTGAAACAAACTACTGAGTTTTACATCTGTCTAGCTAACACTAATGCAATTGATTTTTAACATCTAAAACCAAACACTATATGACTAATGTTTAGCATAAACACAGGAGAGTAGTACATACATTTCCTTATTTTATATTAAGATGCACACTTTCACACAGAGGTGACATATTTGTATTTTTAAAATGTATATATTTATTTTGTATGGTTTCCAAATGATCCTAAAAATTTCAACGGCTCCCACACTGGGCCAACATACATCATCAGAAGCACACTTAAAAAAACAACATCGTACTCAGTACAGGTCAGTGACTGGAGCTCTGCTGCTCTCTCTGGGTTCAAATTATTTAGAGCAGTGACTTTCAACCAAGTATGACTTAATATTATTTAAAACAAGCTTTAAAATGAGCTGAAACAACAGGGGGGGGGAAACCCACTATAGGTTTCTCACAATCAAGTCACATTTTTAGACATTTTTGGCAGTTCTGTGTGAACAAGGATTTTTGACACGGTTGTCACTTGAATAATAATTTCCTTAAAAATATTAATTTCCTTACTGTGGATATTTCTTTATAACAAATATGCATTTAATGATAATATTATGTATTGGTAGAAATGGTGAGATTTAGTTTTAATCTCAATCCTTAAAGGGGTGGATTGAAGTCAAAAGGCTTCAAATCCACTTGCACATATTGAGTGATTGATTGACTGATTGATTGAACATATGCGATTTACAAAATAAAGGCCAAACTAATAAACAAAATCATCTAAATTAAATTACCCTTACTTAGGCCTAATCAATTTTTTTTTTACTTCTACCCCTGAAGGGCTTCAACATTTACCCCTAAGAAATGGGACAATCCAACACCTGCACCTGTAATCATATGTCATTGCGAGCTCTTACTTCATATGAGATCGATGATGGCGACTGCTGTAGTTATTCCAGTTGTGTTGTTTTTTGGTATTCATCTTTAGGAAATCACTGAAGGCAACAATATCATGTTGTCATAACGATATAATGTGGCAATTGGATCGTAACTGTACTGTGCATTTACATCGTGGTCATATTCATCTGTAAACACAAGTAAACAACATTAACATTAAACCAGACAGTGTATAAAGGTAATTCCCAGCCACCAGACACCCCTTCATATGAACGCGCAAAACGAGGGGTAGGGGTAAGGAGAAGGGCTAAGTGGTAATATTGGTATTGGGCCTTACTTAATTCTCAAAAGAAAGAAAAATACACTTTCTTCACCAACTCCCTGTCCAAAAACAATCACTAAACGATAAAAGGAAAAAAGACATCAATCTTCCTATGTTCCCAAATTAAAGCTATTTACAATGAGATGCAAACAAATCCAAATAGGGAATATTCGTAAATCACAGTTAGAGAACTGGCAACAGTCAATATTAAAAAAAATAAATAAACAAAAATTGTTAGAATGACTAACACAAACTATGGTCAACTCAGCAACTGAGCACAAGGCTAAATAAAGCAGGAAGTGATGAAAGTGAGTTTTATAGGCAGCCAAGAGTCAGCTGACCAGGCATCAGTTACATTTCAAGAACCAGTCGGCTTCTTTCTTTACAGAGACCTATAATACACTGCCCAAATAATAATAAAAAAAATAGACTAGAACAAAATTTTTTTATAAGAAATAAGAATAAAATTAAATAGATTCATATGCAGGATTGAATAAGTCACACCCCACATTTGAAAGATGAATGGACTGAATTGTAATTTATAAAATACATCTAAAATTACAGGCAAAGCATTCTGAGAAATTGTGTTTTTCAACCCTGGTTCGCAAAAGTTAATTTATTTGAACATGATGATGAAGCAAAATACACATTTCAAACATGCTGTAGATTCATCATCATCTTGTTTCCAAGTAATGAGGAAAAAGTCAGCAGAGTTTCCATTTTTAGCGGCAATGTCAATGTCATAGAAGGAGGGGAATTATTCCTAACAGATTTTTTGCCCACTAAAGTAAACACGACCTTGTCAGGGGAGAGTGCTGAAAAAGAGAGGACAACAGGAGGCTCCGATAACAGGAGCAGCTCTTTTGAGAGGTTATGGCCGGAGCCGGTTTCCAGCTGTCCGTGTAAACTCAGACAAGAACTCTGATGTTCACTGATACAGATCCTGTATTCGTCTGCGATTCATCTTATTCTTACACCACTGATATCTGAATAAACTTTAGTGCTTTAGTGCACTTTGAGTCAGATTTCTTGTAAGAGTAAAAAAAGCTCCTTTTGAATGTTAGATCAGTCAGTAAGGGTGGGCAAATCAAAACCAGGTGGGATGCTTTTACTGTCACACTGTTTAGCTCATTAGATCTTTAGAAATAATCCATCATTGCCTTCGCCCCTAAATGCGGCAATTTATTCAGTTGAATGGAAAAAATCTGTCAGAGCTTTGGAGCGGATTGTTTACGAACAGTCACAATTACAACACAAAGACGTTGACAACATCCTGGTTTCAGCACGTTCATTTATCATCTTCATTTGTAACTCAACATCTCTGCATCCAAAACAACAGGAGAATTAATTCAGCAAACCAGCAACAGAATCTAAATGGCACTAGTTTTACATAATTACATTTATTTGAATAACTTGCAAAGAGTGACTCTAAAGCCAAACCACAGCGTTGTTGTTGTTGTTTTTGTTGCCATACTTTTCTCGGGTGTTTCTCCTCCAGCCACCCCAGGAGATATGCAAGCCCTCAGGATGAGATGTAATTATGTGCCGAAGCCTCAGGCCTGTGACTCAATGTTAATACAGACCTGCAGTGACTCAGCAGATGAGTGGAAAAACAGAGGCTGTTGAATTGAACACTGTGACTCTAACCACTAACTTACTCAACATTTCAGTCTCACTGATCTTCCTTGATTTTAACCAGCAGAAATGGAAAGTTATAATACTAAGACATGGGTGTCAAACTCAATTTCTGTAGGTATCAAACAAGCCTAAAGCACTCAATTAGTTTGATCAGGAATGTTTAATTAGGGTTGGAACTAAACTGTGCAGAGCTTAGGCCCTCCAGGAACTGGGTTTGAGACCTGTGCACTAAGAGAAGCAAAACATCACTTTAGGTTGCATTAAAAACTAGGAAATGCCTAACAGGACTAAAAATGTGAAATACGGAACAAGTTTTGATTTCAAACAGGTGATCCTCTTTTGAAATTCTTATCAAAGAGTAATCTACAGAAAAAAACAGAATCATGATTTTTACGAAAATATTAAACAGCACAACTGCTTATTCGATGCCCAATTAGCTATTTGAAATAAAAGAATAAATTACATTTTCAAATATATTAGAAAACAGCTCATTCAAATTGTTATGATATGCAATGTCTATTATTCTGAATTATTTAAATATGTAATTATTTATTATAGACGAGAGTGGCTAATTTGTGCCATTTCATTAGGCCTATTTAATTCATATGAAAACATATGATTTCTAAAAGGAGGCGTATCCCTAAATCCAACTGTCATTGGTGGATGAGCAAAACAAACAAAACAAATATATAAAAAATATATAAATATAATTTATATTTTACAAATTGACAAAAACTAATTGCCAATAATCCTTAAAGATTGCATTTCAACATTTCAACGGTAGATAGATATACATTTAAATAGTAGCTTTGTCTATAAAAATGTTGGCTTGTTTTGACAGTTTAGTTCAAAATTGGACAAACTTAACCATTGAATACAATTTTTTATATTTTTACTTAAATTAGGTTTGGTCATGTTCAACACACATTTGGGTTTAAACAACCAAGCATTTTTAGGAACCTAACTATTATATCTTAAGTAAGATATTTTTTATTTACTCATGTCATCCTTACAACCCTTAGCAAATATTAACATTTAAAAATGTAGTATTTTTTTTCTGGGAAAATAGTGGAAAATATTGATGACCACAATGCTGCACTACAAATAATTTTGCTTAATAAAATGCCTTCTTTACTGAGAAGTTCCACTTCCTCCCTTCTTTTGTCTGCAACAATCAAACACTATATATTTCCCCCCTTATATATTTAAAATCATACTACTTCAAGCATTTAAGAGGACATGAGCATTGTGACCACAATCCAAGCTAAAGTCGAACTGTATTTTTCTGCAGCTATTTCCTTCTCTCGCTTCATCTCTTTCATTCTCTCTCAAGCCAGGACTGTCATAAATCAGGAGCTGTTGATGCGATCTATCAGCCGTGTCTGGTATAGTTTTGTCCAGCTCTGGTTCATGCACGGACCCTGAGAGAGGGCAGATCAGCACCAACTCTCCTCAGTTAGCACCATTGATCACTAGCACTGAAAGACAAAAACATCTCCTCCTGAATGAGAAAGTACTCCTTACAGCAGTGTTGTTATAACCTCATTTTACACATGCACAAAGAAAAGTAAAAGTAGTTTCTGAAGTAAAGCAACATTTGTGGTATTATAAAAGCTGTTTCTGATATGATCTTTTCTATGGGCACTATATACATATTTCACCACCAATTCAATAATATATAATATTTGTGTTGGTGAGTTTCCAGGTTGGTAATTAAGATGGCGGAAGGCATCTTAAAGTTAACCAAGAAAGCAAATATAAAATATGATAAAATCAGACGTTATGCAATCTGACAGCGAGTAGTACCTTAATCGTAAAGATAGGAATGGATATATTGCACACAAAACATGTTATAAGAGAATTTCTTGTGTAAAATAAAGTGCAAAAGTAGCGTAACAAAGTCTCACAGACTCAATTTAAGCATTGAATCTGACAGTTTTTAGGGCGACTTTGAGTCAGCACTAATAAAGCTGAAGACAGAGGTTGTATTTAAGAAAATGCAGAAACCTTCCCTTTTCTGGAGTCAGATCTGCTCTTAATTAACAGATCCTCTTTATAGGCACTTTTCAAGAAAATTTATGGCATCCCAAGATGATAACATCTAAGAGACAAAAACGACAGTCATGTTATTCAGAATATATGTTTAACGTAGCTCAAATTCATAGAGACATTCTTCGTTAGGTTTCTATTTTACTTGAGTAATTTCAACTTCACAGAGCAATCCTAATCAATGAAATATACATATGATTTTTTTCTTTTCCACAAGGAATGCAGGGATCATTACAATTTACTACTGACCTGATGGGAAAAGCAGACTTGTTTTAATAGCCAAGTGCAAGGCGGGATCTTTCTTTGATGTGTATTTTCAACTTGAACTATGCTATGGAGACTTCCAATGTTTTTCTATTGAAGCGTTTAAGAAAAGAAAAATTTTAAAACTGAATAAAATCGCATGTTATTATTCAAATCGCATGTTATTATTCAAAAAACCTTGCAGTTTTATATCAAAACCAGAGGTTTACTTTTGGATGCAGTCACAATATGGACTGTAAAAATGTCATTAGTTACCTTTACAAATAAAAAAAACCTGAGTAAACCCATTTTAAAAATGATTAGTTGACTTTAAGTCAAGTCAACTTAAAGGTCCCTCGAGGACATAGTGTAGCTCCTCCTTTAAAAAAAGGAGGCATGTCAGATACTAGAGAGCATTTGATTGGTCATGATTTGATGAGAAACTGAACTATGAGGTAATGTGAATAAAACCGTGAATCCATTTATGCGGAAGGGACAAACTACAAGCTTTTCATGTTTATATCAGTTTTATTATCTCCTAAACACGAATTTTGTTGGTGCGCACTAGCTTCTAGATATCCTTTAAACTAACAATACTGATGCTAACATCTTAAAAACTTTATTTTAATTTCATGGGACCTTGTAGTAGTAAAGTCAACTTGTCGATTTTAAGGCAACGAGTTTGTACTTTTTATTGTGTGTATATCTTTCTGACCTGCCTGTCAATCATTCATGATTATTCTTAGCTACATAGTCTTCAGTGGAAAAAAGCTTGACATTTCAGCTGCAGAAAGCTTTATGATTTATGTTAAATAATACTTTATTTTCTGTGCTATTCTCCATTGTGTCTTCGATTTTTTTATGCAATAAGTGTCTGCTCAGATTCTCTCTTTTTATCTATATGAATGTTGGCTTTGAGATTTGAGTGGATGATCTTTCATGAGTCAAAAATAATAATAAAATAATAAAGGCTACAAAAAATGCTTTGCAAAAATGTATCGCAGCATTGGAAATAAAAGATGGTGATTTGCTACCCTGATGGACATATACTGTACTTGCTACTGCACTGGATTGTCTGTTGCTATTACATAGTTATAACACCAACTAAATTGAAATCAGAACATCCTGTTCAAGTACAGTGCTGGCAATGAAGGTTGGTGTTGATTAGCTAGTTTTTCATTGGCTTGAATTAATATGGTAAAATTGATGTTATTGCTATTGTACAGCATGTACAATCAGTGCAGATTGAGGAAGCCTCGAGCTAGAATTCAGATATGGTAATGAATATTAGAAAATATCAGTCTTTTTAACCATGGCTGCATGTAAACCTATTGGAGACTCCAAACCATTAAAACAGCATATAGAGGCACTTTAACTTAATATGAGTCCTACTTTTGAAATGATAAGACTTCCATATTCTTAACGCTGCAGTGTGTTTTACATGTCCACTTTACCCTCTATCCTCATGGACTTGTCCTAGTTTCAGTCTTCTCAGCCCAGGCTCATTGGAAATACATGCCTCAGCCTACATTTTTTTGAGATATGTACATAATTTCTAAACGTACGTATTTTACACTCTTAAGACATGTTGGTTGTTGTAATCCCAATATTGTGTCAAATATGGATAAACCCAACACTGGGTTACAAGATCTCAGCATTTCTTAAGAGTGTAAAATACGTTATTCGGTCTATGTTTCAATACACATTTCAGATGACAAATCCACTGTCTATACTTTTGCAAATCTGAGTGTTTTGTTGTATGTATTAGATACAATATATCTCTGTAAATATCATTATTGTGAAACAGAACAAAAATTGCTAGCATCACACTGCCCCTTAGAATTCATTAAATGTGCAGTCAAATGCATGTTTAAATACGTTTTTGCATTTTACAAAAATGTAGGCTGAAGCACATATTTCCAGTGAATGTGTTGAAAACACTCTCACCAATTCTGATTATACTAAATCACATATCGATATTGAATTGCACTAAGAAGGCATGTATAAACTAGATTGAATGACAAGATAAATATCACATGCAAACAATTAGACTTGGAAAAATCTGAAATAGCCACGTCTAGTTTAACAAATGTACAAACTTTGTGACTTCATAACAGATAGAGTTACATACCACACAGACAACCATCCCACAGATCATAATGCTTATCAGAATTTAAGGTTACATCTCATCCTGAAAATAATATCAGCGATAAAGAAAATATGTTTATACAGTGCTCATACAACTCATCGCAATGTTTACAAGACACTGACCGTGCA
The DNA here is from genome assembly GCA_903798125.1 of Danio choprae. NCBI lineage: Eukaryota > Metazoa > Chordata > Actinopteri > Cypriniformes > Danionidae > Danio > Danio choprae. Next base: position 877,983 of record CAIGQW010034901.1, read on the forward strand.
AGCGAGTGAGACTGTTGTTACTTAGTGATATCTGGGATGGTGTAAATCAGTTAGACATGCATTGCACAGAGATGGAGGAGAGCTGAACTTCAGCCAACACCAGCTTCACAACAGGGGATGAGAAAACCCAATAGGGTAAAATAAGTGAGATCACGTCCGTTTCTTATACACTGTTAGAAAAAAAAAGACTACCCTTACTGTACAATAGCTTGTTACTGGGCCCAATACACTCAAAAGGTACTAATATGCAGCCTTTATGTAAATAAGATATTGTATATTTCAAGAGTACTGCCCAATTTACAGGCCATATGTTTTCTGACAGTGTAGGAAAAGTCTGTGTTTTGTCATCCACTGCATCTGGAAAGGTAGTGGGTTGATGTAATGATTTGGTTGCATGGATACATATATAGTTGTACTGCAACAGTAAATATAATCAGTCATAGATATTTGTTCCAGCTAATTTATGTAATGCATAATTATGGATATGCATGTTTAGTATGAGCATTTTAATTCAAGGAAATGTTTCTTCATGGCTCTAATTGATTTGAGAATGGGCTCTCCATGTCTCTAGCTGTATCTACTGCCTGAGGCCCAGCTCTAGTCTAGGCTTTTGGAACATACTGTATCCTTTCAAATAGCTTTTTAATGAAGGACAAATTTTGACTCTCTTCGTTTCTTTTTTCTTAAAACCAGATGATCGGCTTTTTGCTATGCTTCAGTTACTTTGCAAATCCCTGTTAAAGTCTTGATTTTAAACTTGAAGGAAGAAAGGAGACTCAGGTTTGACAAAAGAAATTTAATATTTGATTTAAATATGCACAGATGATTGACGCTGTTCTGCTGTCGGAATTTTAGGCAGTCATCTTGGAAACTGTTGTTTTCCAGACTGTGAGACAATTAAATGTCAGCTTCTGAAATTAATTGGGTTAAACAGACTTCTAAATATGCCAGGCTCTTCTTTTCCTTTGCATTTGTTGTGGGTGCTAGCAGGGGCCTGTTAAACCTGAGGCAGTGGCGGTATCAGGCACGTACCAGAGGTAGCAAAACAGCTCCGGAAATTCATTCAAATGGTTAAATTGCTTTTCACACATAAGATTGTGAGATAAAAAAGCCGGGCACTTTTTCTTAAAGCAGAAATTGTCCAACAGATTTTACAAAAGAGGGTACATTTTCTGTGATCCACCCTGAAAGGCAAATAAACACCATTCCAGATAATGAGGAATTGTGTTATTCTTAATTTAAAATGAATCAATCGTAAGTTACATAGACAATACAAAACATTTTATTGTCAGAAAAAGCAGCATAGAAACAGTGTGAGAGAGCTGCTGTTTTGGAAGAAATGAATTTACATACAGAAGAGTCTTTGAGGTTTCACCAATTCCCAAAAAGGTCTCCAGAAGGGCCGAAAAAGTAGGGCCCTGTCATTTTTTTCAATAAACAATAAATTAGCTAAGATGCTAACAATCTAGTTTAAAGGGCAAGGAACAATACAACTTCAAAAGACCTATAATACAACACTATGTAACATGGGAAGTTTCAATGCTTTCAGCCTTTCTCTTTATAAATAATAAAATACAACAATCTTCCAATCATTCACATTACAAGTGTCACAAATTTCACAACCGCACAGTATGGTGATCCTAGACACTATACAATGATAATACACTTATGGCTAGCATACATATATAAATATACATATGAAGAATGTCACTAAAATGTAAGAACTTCACTCAAACCAATAGCAAGTCTTTCATAAAAATTACAAATGAAACAGAGTAGCACTGTAAAAACAAAAAAGGGGAAAAATAAAACATCTCTCAGTCATAAACAAACATACATAATGACATAAGTTTGAGTTTCTACAGAGTTCTCATTGCGGTCTACAAAGTATGACAATAGCAGCTATTTTGGATGGACTTAACATAACACTGGAGTTTCAAAGCTGTTTGAGTCATCAGTATAAAAAGAAATAAACAAAAAGAGCAGTCAGCATCTAGACTCCCTGGCCAGCCAGTGAGACAAAACAAAGCAACGCGCAAACAACTCTTCACATCAACACTGCGGTGGCTCTGAAGAAGGGCAACGTGGCCGCACAATGTTTGCACCCTTTCAGTTAACAGACACCTGCGTCACCGTCATGGCTGAGACTGATTCTTCATGCTGCATTTTTAGGCATTAAACATTGCTGAGAGTGACTAATATGTCTTATCAAAAGACAAAATAAGGCCTCCACAAAATGGAGTTAAATGCAGCATTAAATCCTCATTTCAGCCTCATCAGTGTGCTCCAGAGTGTGTTCTGTGGTGCTGATGATGGAGGCTGAGGGACCTTGAGTGACACCGAATGGAGAAACAGCTGGGGACCGTGCAGCAAGTGGGGACAAAGAAGGGGAGAAACTGGGAGACATGGCTGCTGAGGAGATGGAGCCTTCATGGCTTATAGGTGAGCGCCTTAAGGATGCTAAGGTATGGAACGTCCGTGTTATGGCGGGTTTGGGTGGGACAGATTTGGCCCCTGGATGAGCCACTGAGGTAATGAGAGGTGGAGGATCAATCCTAGGCTTGGGATCTGTCTTGATTTTGGGTTGAAAAGGTCTCCGTGGGTTGTTAGGAGGTAAACTCTCATCTTTTAGCCTGGCAATCTCTGTAAAGACACTAGCTAAGGGTTGGAACTGAGGGCACCAGTTGAGAAGATAGTCCCAGTTGTAGCTACCTCGCAATTCCTCGTCACTTGCTACTATGGCCGTGAGGGAACCATCAACTGGGGGTTTGCCATCCTCAGGGAAAGCATAATCTTTCGGATGGGAAATATTCAACCCACGACCTACTCCAAGATAGCCTCCACCTTCATCTCTGTAGACTGGGAGCTGACCAGAAAGTAGGGTACCACTAAGGCTTCCACTAATGCTCCCCAGTTTCTTACTTTTGAACCACTGGCTTGCATCAAGTGGACCTGGTTCACAAGAAATATCAGAGAGCTGGTCTGCATCTTGCTGGATTCCTGAATCAGGGCCCCTGGCAGAAATGTGTTCTTGCATGGACGATGTGATGCTTGCCACTCTTGGGTACTCATTGATCATACGAATTTCATCATCCTCTGCTGCTTCGGCAGATCCCCGTCCACTGGAGTGAGAAGGATCTAGGGATCCTCCTCGAGTGTAAGAGCCTGCACCTGTTCCTTCCTCATCCCCTGCATATCCAGGAAGGGCCTGATGATAGATCCTGTCACTCCCTGAGGGTTTAGACTCATCCAACTTCTGCAGAGCTGTACCTGAAGATGCAGTACTGTTTCCAGCATCTTGTCCTTTCTTCTTGCGCTTTGATCTTACTAGGTAAAGAGCAACAGCAATTATGACTAACAAGACTATTACTCCAAGAGAGGCAGCAATTATGCTCACAAGGAGAATGTTAAAGTCTGTTGCGAGACCAAAGGATGTGTTGGTGACATCGATGATGACCTGAGCAGAAGCTACTCTTGAGGTGTCAAGGGGGCTGTGGGCAGAAACATCCATAGTCATTAGGCGGGTTTCCCTCTTTGAACGACTACCACTGCTTGAACTGCCAGAATTGTCCATCTTTAGGTAGATAACACCAGTGGTCTTATTAACATCAAAGTATGGAGAGGAATTGGGGAAGGAGTAGAGTACAATCCCATCCACCCCACCATCCTCATCTTTGGCCTGTACTAGTCCAATGCTCTGACCTTTCTTGGCTCCCTCAGGAACTTCAAAAGACAAATCTGAAGTGGTAAAAACTGGGTCATACTCATCCTCTCCTGTAATGTAGACCTGCACTGTGACAGTAGCTGAGTTGTTGCCTGCATCCACAGCCAAAGCAATGAAGTTGAATGAGTTCACCTTCTCAAAATCAAATATCTGCTTGGTACGAACTTCTCCTGAGTTCTGATCTAGAAAAAAGAGGTCTTTCCCAGGGCTGGAGTGATCCATCAAATAATACTTCAGTTGCCCATAAACTCCTGTGTCATAATCAATGGCATGTAACACAGTTACAGCAGAGTTAAGAGGCTGGTTTTCACGAATGCTGGCTGTTAATGTAGCAATGGGAAAGTAAGGTCTGTTATCATTGATGTCCTTTACCTCAACACTAATAGGGGCCAAAGCAAATCGACCATGGCCATCTGAGGCTTGTACTATTACTACATGGGAATTTTGGTTCTCTCTGTCTAAAGGCCTTTGGAGCTTCATTGCCCCAGTCCACTGATCCACAGAGAACAGCTTCATATCATCTCCAGAGCTGATACTGTACTGGACCTCTGCGTAGGGAGCTGAATCAGGATCAGTTGCAGTCACACGTAAGATTTCTGCACCAGCAGCTGCCCCTTCACTCAAAGCCACTATGTATTCAGCTCTGCCAAAAACAGGAGGGTTGTCATTCACATCAGTGACTGTAATGATGGCTGGAACACTGGAGCTCCGTTGGGGAACACCACGATCCGAAACTGAAACAGTGAGGTTATAGCGTGACAATGCTTCAAAATCCAGTCGCTCAGCCAAGATTAGGGTTCCTACAGTCTGGAAGCCATGACCTTCAATGAAACGAACACTACTCTCAATCTGGAAAGCATTTCCAACATTCCCACTGGCAATTGCAAAATCAAAACCAGAGTTTTCCTGAGACAGGTCTCCATCTACTGCTTCTAAGGTTAGGATGGTGGCTCCAGGTAGCTGGTCCTCAGACACTGTGGCTTTGTACTCCAACTGGTGGAATATGGGGGCGTTATCATTGACGTCCATTAGTTGAACTTGAACTGTGGCAGATGATGACAGAGGTGGAGACCCTCCATCTTGAGCTTCGATGACTATACTGACAGAGGGCTCCTCTGGGTCAAATTTTGCTTTCTGTCTGATGAAAAGTGTACCTGTGAAGACATGACAAGTAGTTTTACTGCAGTGTTTATTAAATATAAACAAAACTATAGGCAGTGGCAATTTAAACTATGTGCAAATACAGCAGATGACTTTGTGAGAAGAGGCTGTTTTCATAAAATCCACCCACCACATACACCACTGTAAATAGCATTTACTACTAAGTGCTCTTATTATTAATAAGACGCAATTTGTTTCTATTTAAATTGGTGCATATTTATTTACCACTATTTACACTGCATACAAGTAGTATTTACATTCTTTTAAAACTGTGTAACGCCACTGCCAAAACAATCAGAATATATAATGGATATAATATAATGGTTAGGCTTATACCATTTTTAGGATCAATGTAAAACCCATCCCGCGTTGAAGACAACACTCGATAAGTGACCTTTCCATTTTCTCCTGAATCTCGATCTGTTGCTGTTACTGTGATAACAGGACTGCCTGGTGGAGAATGTTCTGGAAGTGTTACCTGGAAACCAAAAGCAACAACAAAGCTGTTACTTGGCATGCTTTTTCCTGTATCCACAGTGATGTCATTTTGAATAAAAGCATCTGCTAAATTAATAAACACAAATGTAAATGGAAGCACACCCTTTAATTGTGTAAATGAGTGCATATATATTTATTCTGGGATAAACGTAAGATCAAATTAAGTTATTTGATCATTATATTCAAATCCTTTGTGCTCAAACAGACAACTTTTTACAATAATAATGGAAGACAGGAAACCAGCCGACAAACCTTTATCAGCCTCAATACAATTAGATTTCATCACTTGTTTTAAAACACTTTAAAAGGTATAAAGAATTGTCACCTGATAAAGATCTTGTGTAAAAGTAGGTACGTTATCATTTACATCCTCCACCAGCACGGTCAAATTGGCTTCACTCTGGTGCTTGGAATCTGAAGCTCGAATAGTCAACTTGTACCATGTTCTCTCCTCATAGTCTAACGAAGCTGTCAGAGACACACGGCCATTGTAACGATCAATATCGAATTTTCCTTGTGATGGAACATCCAGCTGCAAAGAGTAAGACAACACGGGGCCAGAATCCACATCATTTCCAGTAACCAGGGTGATCTCAGTGCCGATAAGAGAGTCTAGAAGAGGAAAAGTAGGAACACAACACTCAGATACATGTACAGTAATAAAAGTGATTGATGTCACGTCTTTCAAAGTTTGTTTACTTACTTTCTGGCACTCTAACTTCCCGTGGCACTGGAATGGTGGGACTGTTGTCATTGAGGTCGACAATAATCACTGTGATGGTGGCAGTGCCTACTAGCTTAGGGCTACCGCGATCAGTAGCTTTTATCACCAGCCTGATGAAAGAAATGAGGCGTTAAATAATTTTTTCCTAACATATATCAAGTCTCTGTTCAAATTCTTTTTGGGATTAAGTGAATGAACAAAAGAATCTGTTCTATTTTCCAAAAAAAGCATTCACACAACAACCCAAAAGCACTAACAGACCAAAAATGTAGTAAATTAAAAGCACACAGCTTTATACAAGTCAGAGAACATTGTAGAAACAAAACACATGAGGTAAAACCATGAGGGCTTGAAAACATCACACACAAACTAAACAATGCTGGAGTGGACAGTTACATTCCACAGAACTGAAGGAAATTAAAGACCTACAGAGAAATGACTTCACTGGCTGAACATGATATACACTCACTTTGCCTGCGTCCAGATTTCTCTGTCCATAATGGCTGTGGTTGTGATGCTGCCCGTCTGAGGGTCAATTTTGAAAAGGCCACTTTGATTTGAAGACTCGATGGTGTAAGTCACCTGTCCATTCTGACCCTGGTCAACATCCTCTGCCACAACCTAATGCATGTGAAAATGTAAATTCAAGCACAGGCAGGGACCAAAATTAACATTTAAATATGTTTTCATTTAAATATGACAAAAGGGAAAGTTTATTTGATAGTTTCTTTCTTCTTAGGAACACAAAAAAGATGGCACTCATTGACTTCTATTGTATTTTTTATTTCCTACTATGAAGTCAATGAGTGCCAGCAACCAACGACCTTCAAAATATCTTTTTTTGTGTGTTCAACAAAAGAAAAAACTCATCATAGAACTCGTTAGTTTTTGGGTGAGCAATCCCTTTAAAGTACCAAAAAATGAGACTCTTGCCTGAATGATGGGGAAGTCATAGCCCTGTGCTTCATGCATATAAGCCACATAGTTCTGCAGCTGGAATCGTGGATGATTATCATTGATATCCTGAAGGATAAGGTTGACAGCCATGAAGGAGCTTGAGGATGTAGTTTCAGCTTTCACCACTAGTCGGAGTCTTGGCGTGTCTTCAAAGTCTAACCCATTTGAGCTCTGTACCCAGATCTCACCTTTGAAAAAACCAACAATGTTTGGTTTTCATCTTTCTGATGAGTTCATGCATCCATCTTGTCAAAATCAAACTATTTTCACATTTCACGAATTTTCCAACTGACCTGTATTGGAGCTGATGCTGAAAGAATGGTATTTGTTGCCACTAAAGATGCTGTAATTGATGCCGTCGCGGGTGCCGTCCGGGTGCTGAGCCTGAGCCTGGGCGACCACAGTTCCTATAGGGAAACAAAACAAAACACAAAAATGCTCAATACTCCTCTGCCACACTCACTTAAATTGATGGACTGGCTTTCAGTGCTTTATAAAACCCAATGTGCCTGTGAGTGCTGGAATAAAAGGCTGCAGTTTTCATCATACAGTTCATTGCAAAACCACCTCATGCCAGTGCTTTGAAATGAAGACACCACAAAGAATAGCTTTTAGTGTAGGGGTTATAATAAAAGAGTGAAAACTAGGCTTTGTATACTTTTTCAATTTACTGTATTATCTGTAAGAAAATGGGTTTTGCACTTAAGGCCATTATGAAGTGGAATTTGCAGTGCATTTTACTGTCATTTGTTTTGAGTGAAAATAGTAGCCTAAAACAATTATTCCATAGTACTCTATCTTAAGTGTGCAGAGTCAGAGTCATGATAAAAAACAATTACATTTTATTGAAATATTCCAAAGAATTTCCTTTAATTTTAGAATAACATGCAGAAAGTATTGCACAATAGGACCATCAGGAGTATCAACCAATATTCTATATTTTTATTTAATTTATTTCACCAAATTAGTGAGAAATACTTCATTCTAGCTTTTGTAACAATACAAATCTAGGATAACAGTGCACAATTTTTTCTATAATCATTTACTTTAGGATGCCCACTTACCTTTATCTGCATTCTCCTGTAAGCTAACATCTCTAGCGGTGCGTGAGAATCGAATGCCCTTGTAATCCTGCTCTTTCACATAGACGATCACCACCCCTAGAGACGACTGAGGAGGGCTGCCCTGGTCCATAGCCTCCACAATGAGGGTGCGCTGGGTTTGTGTCAGAGTCTGAAGCTTTTCTGTGGTCTGGATCTCCCCGGTCAGTGAGTTAATCGCAAATCCTTGCACTGGCATAGCAAAGCGGTAGAAAACTGAACCATTGGCACCAAAATCCTTATCTTCTGCTCTCATTGTGGCCACCACCTGATGGGTGAACACACTTCCGCTGGACACGTTGATAATAAGAGGGTCCTGGATGAAGAATGGTGCATTGTCATTGATGTCCAGGACAGTAACGGTTACCTGGGCTGTGGAGTTGCGTGGTGCAGCAGGAGATAGATCAACCGCATACACCTGGAAGACGTAAGAAGCCCTTTTCTCTCTGTCCAGAAGTGCAGCGGTAGTGATGCGTCCTGTGTTGGGATCGACAGTGAACGCACCTTTGGCTTCTTGGCTGAGAAAGTACAAAATTTGACCGTTTTGGCCCTCGTCAACATCTGTGGCTGTCGCATCCAGCACCACTAAACCTACAGCAGCATCTTCTGAGACATCTACAGTGTAGCTGCTGCTGCTGAACTTGGGACTGTTGTCATTGACATCGAGGACTGAGATCTCCACAGAGGCTGTGCTGCTCAGAGAGGGGCTGCCATGATCTTGGACCACCACTTGCAAGGAATAACTGCTCTTCCGCTCTCTGTCTAGAGGTCTTGAGGTAGACAAAGCTCCAGAGGAACCGTCAAGTCGAAAGTCTCCATTTGGGTCGCCGGCTAGAATAGCAAGCACATGAAGACAGTATTTGTAAACAATCTAACTGAGTGCATCTTTTCTTAAGAAACAAGCGTGCAATGTGAATAAAAATAGCACCTTGTGCTTTAAACCATGGATAAAATGCAATATGTTTTAACTTGCAGACTCTCAAGATCAAAGTTTACTTAAATTTTTTATAAGTATGTTAGCATAGGCACAAAGTCTTTCAAAGTATGCTTTATTTTATATATGCACAAACACAGGTGCTCAACATATGTGACCCAAAACCAGTTACAGTATGTTAAATAGTCAAAATGATAGATTTTAATATTATTCCAAAAATTCAGTAAAGACCATGTTCTATGAAGATATATATATATTGTCAATAATCAGATTACAGATTTTCAAATATTATCCTGTCCCAACAAACCAAACAGCATAGGTAATTTCAGGTGATGTACTGTATACATTTAAATGATTGCATTTTTTCTCTCTTCAAAATTTGTGAGAGAAAAAATGTCTTTATACTTAATTATAATAAAGTTGCAATATATTTAACAACATTGTTTTCACCATCTTCAATAGTTTCTCCATTTGTTTTCTAAATGTGATCAATGACTTGGCATTTGTGTTCAGTGTTGACACCTAGTGAACAACTGTGTACTGCACATACATTGCATGTCTAATTAGAAAAATACAGTTCATTCCTGCAATACTATAGTATGCCGCTGATGACAAAATTCCTTCACCTTATCATCCACATTATTTATACTGATCTAATGTATGCTAAACCTGGTTTGTAGAAGCTCCTGTAAATCACACAGAATCTCTCAAACAACCCAAAATCTGAAGCTTTACCTTTGATTTTATATTCTAGTTGTCCACTCACTCCAGTGTCCAGGTCTGTGGCTTTGAGGGTGAACAGCTCCACAGGCTGTAGGTTTTCAGGCACTTCTAGACTGTACTGCTGCAGTCCAAAAGCAGGAGCATTGTCATTCTCATCCAGCACTGTGATGTGCACTTTAGCCTTGGCAAAGTTTGGGGGTATTCCTCCATCTTTTGCATACACTATAACAAACAGAAAATAAGAGGATTATTAAGTTTACCATTGGCTTTAAAAAACTATGTCTTAAATTTAATTCATAAAATATTTTGGCAGTAATATAATTTTAAGCCAAACCATAACTAAAACTATTGCTACTTATGCTTTTTGGTAACTTAATGAAAAACTTTGATGAACAATTATTTAAAAAATGTTGAAATTGTTCATATATATTTAAGTTAGATGCCACAGTCAAAGTACTAAAACTACTAAAACATAAATAAATTAAAGCTGAAAAATGAATTTAATGATGAAAATGAAAAAGCAAAGAAAGAAATCACAAAAAATTAAAATCAAAGTATAAAAATGAAAGCTAATTTAAAGGATTACTAAAGAATATAAAAGGACTTAATGCTAAATTTTTTGTCTTAAATCATGCAAAATTGTTTAGTCTTATTATGTGTAGATCCTGGCAGTGTTACGGTACCTGTTATGGTGTAGTGGTCCTGAAGTTCCCTATCTAGAACCCGAGTGACTGATATCACACCCGTCTCTGCATTAATAGTGAATCCATCCTCAGTCACACCACCGTACGTCACTAAGCCATTAGTGCCTGTAACCAAAATAAAAACAAATGTTTAATAATTCTCCTCAGAATCTAATACCACCAACTGAATATAGCACAAAACCTTCCGCCTTTAAGCACAAAGAAATAACACTTATAATAATAATACCGACATATAGCCCTTTTAAATTTGTGTTTGCTACTGAAACAAATCCAGGTATTCCAAGCTTTTCGAAATTGACGACCTGTGTCTGAAAACTTCCTCCATCTGGTTAAAGCTGCAGTTGTGTTGTGGTAAGGGCAATGGTTTTTTTTTTTTTTTTTACGCTTCCTGTAGATGGTATGTGGGACTCGTTCTCAGGCCCCTGGGCTCAGCGAGAGAGTATGAAAGAGAGACTGTAAAGACATTCTTTAGGAAGCTTTAATTGAGTAAGCAGGTGCTCGTGCCAAAGCTCGCTGACTTTGCACGCAATCTGGCATCCGTATGTCTTTGGTCCACACTTAACACTTGTGCAGACCATGACTCCGAGGCTGAATCAGCAAAACCAGCTACTAATGAAACCACTGTTAAAACCAAGATGAAACGGTCTGAACCTGAATATTTTACGACACTGTACTTCTGTTAATTCAAATCAGCTTGTTCACTTCCTGTTGGCCTTCTAACTCTGAATGGAAGGAAAGAGGCCTTGGCTGATTTAGTGCACACTGTTTGGAATAGTATGGTTGCGTACTGCTTTTACTACTACTTTTTTCCTGCAGATGATTTACTTTGCTCAATCTGATGATTTTCTGAATGATCTAATACAGTTTCCAAATTGTACATACAACAGAACACCTGTGACAGTCCCACAATGCACACAACTTGACCTGTCATTTCCAATGTGATGAATAAAGATTATCAATGTCAAAAAAGTTTTTAAAATCTCTTTATTTGACGGTCAAAAGTCGTCTTATATAAAAATTCTATCTTTTTCTTCTATCTAAAAAATTTTTTTTTTTTCAATTTTTATTAATTTGTCATATGCACAAGTTTATATCTCAATATTCAAGATAATGCCAAACTAGCTATTTTATTAACTTATATACAGTAGTCTACTGTATAGTCTCAAGCATACTTTAAAATCATCGTCATTTTTCAAAGGGATAATTTTTCAGCCAAAAACGAGAAACTTTTATGCGTTTTGCCTGTTTGTTTACACAACAACAGGATTTTTTTGTTACTGACAAAAAAAAAAAAAAAAGCAAAAGTTTTTAAAAAGTTTTTGCCGCCATTGTCATGTCTGTGCAAATACCCGAAACAAGTCTATGAAAGTGATAATGTCATGCGTGTACATAGTATATATTTAGGGAAGAGTATATTAAAGTGCGAACAAACAGTGTAGTGTTGTTGTTGCTCAAGTGTTTGCTAACCATTCAGCAATGTGTGGATTTACTTGACATTACAACCAACAGCTAAGATGCATCATATACACATGTCGCACTGCACAATGTCATATCCCTACAGGTACTGTTTAATAACAAGATAAGGGCACCAAATACTGGTCTGGCAAACAGAATATGCAGCATTTTTGGTCACTTTCACAAATGTGTAAATGCGGATCATTTGGAAAACATTAACTGCAAAACTTGTTAAAAAAAAAAAAAATTAAGTTTTCGGCCACATCGTTGTCTTGTAAACCTAGCCTAATTTGAATGAACTCTTATATCAACACAATGTCAATGAAATGCAGAGCTTGTTAAAACATATTGCTATGTTCTTACTACTGTCAATTTTATTGTGTGTTTATTTTGTTTATCAGAGAAACACACAGTGATTAGTAAGTCTGAAATATCGCTATCAGCAGAGTAGACAATGTCTAGATGTTTGCTATCAGAAAATGTTAGTATTTAAAATTTATTTTACTTATATTTAATGAAAAATAATTATGTGAAAAAAATATCTAACTCTTGTGCATAATACATGCGCATAAGCGCGAAGACACGCAATACATTTCTATCTGCAGTTCACATAATGGCCACCGGTGTCCCTAATAGCAAGGGTTTCTGAAATCTACATATAGAAAGACATAGATTGACACTCACCATGATCTCGATCTGAAGCGTTGACCTGTATTATGCTTGTTCCTGCAGGCTGGTTTTCTCTGATTTGGGCTTCAAACTCATTTCGTTCAAACCATGGAGCATCATCATTTACGTCAATCACCTGGATAGACAGCACCTGAGTGGTGGAATGCTGAGGTATCCCATGATCCTCTGCGACAATAGTGAGATTGTAGCTCTCCTGCTCCTCGCGATCCAGAGGTTTGAGGATGGAGAGAGAACCTGGAGAAGAGAAGAAGACAAAAACATCTGTATATCTGCTGCGGTAATCATTTGCCCTGTGGCCGAGGTTAGAGAGTTCTCTGTATTTTTACTATGCATATTTGTAATATTTCATCTCTACATGGCAAACTCTGTTTAAAAGCTCAAATTAATGACTTAATGTAGCCCATCACAACCCAAAATGTGGAAATTATTCTTGGGAAAAGTAAAGTTGCAGACGAAAATATTGTGGTAAAGTATACAGAATAATACAGACTCATATCCTTGTATGGTCACACTGCATGTGCAAAAGCCATGGTATTGTTTAGAGAAGCAACGTTTGGCATATTAATTTAGGATTTGGCAATTTGTGTAATAAAAAATTATTTCATTAAAATAAAATAAAATAAAATCTGTTGTAGTCATTATTATTATTTATTATAAAAGATTGTTCAAACCACAGAAGTCAAACATAATATCTATAGGTACAGTCTGCCACTTCATTTTCGATTGCTCCGTCCTCTGTTTTTCTCTTCAGTTTATCTCCTCCACTCTCTATACGAAATTTGAGGATGAAGCTTTTTGCTGACTTGCTGGTATGAAAACCAAGGAAGAAATTAGTTGTCACGGATCCATTTTTGAACCTTTCCAGCTATACCTCCCTGCAATGCTGTCATCAGCAAGACCCCGAGCGAGGGTCACTCTGGATAAACACACCGCTGCGCTCCATACTCCTCGCTGACTGAGAAACATTATTGTGTGTTTGTGAGAAGTCTGTGTGCGGCCTCTTTTTTTATTTACAGTCCACCAAACACACTCTAGCTTTAAACACATCATTGAGATGTTTGAGCTGATTTCTGCTTCTCTAAACGGTAGCTCTGCTTTTGTGCTTAACGTGCATCTAGATGTTAAAGAGTGTGAAGAGTCTCTTCTTAGCATCTGGCTAATATCAAATGTGACTTTTCTAATATATATTATAGTGCATAGAATATGCCTGATTTAGTACCAGAAACGCTAACCATCATAAACCCTTTGACAATAATGGAAGGAAAATCGTCCACAGCTGCTGAGTCGATTAGATGACTTTGTCTATTTAATCTAATTTTGCGTGAGCTGTAAATGGTCGTATTCTTAGATGATGGGAGGAATTTTAGTCTAATACATGAATATCTCCAAGGCCAAATCAAAGAGGTGCGGTTGACGGGCCAAAATAATACTGGGCTCCCACGAATAAACCCTTTAAGAAAATGATCTGTTCTGCTAAATTACTTCAGGCTTTGAGCGAACGGTTCATAAAGCAGCGTGGTGTGAGAAGGAGATGTTTTTCAAATAGAGCGAAGTAATAATTCTTACCACTGTTCGGGTTGAGGACAAACCGTCCTGCTGTGTTTCCTGACTGGATTCTGTAGGATACCCGTCCGTTTTCGCCCTGGTCTGCGTCCCAGGCCATGACATACAGCAGCACGAAGCCTACCGGTTGATCCTCCATCACGCTAACAGCAGTCGGGGAGCTGAATATCGGAGCATTGTCGTTCTCATCGGTTACAAACACTCGTGCCGTCACTGAGCCCCAAAGCCTCTGATTGGGATCCAATGCTGAATCCATGGCTTTGACCACTAGGAACAGACTGGAGGTCTCCTCGTGGTCCAGTTCACGGCCTAGCTTCAACACTCCTGTTACTGGATCAAGATTAAAGAGATCTGGATTATCAGGCCACCGCTGTTGGACAGAATAACGAATCTCGCTGTTCGGACCACTGCCATCTTTATCAGTCGCTTGGAAGGTATAAACAGAAGATCCAGCTTGCGTGTTTTCAGGAATAACAATAGTGACTGGGTCTTCTGGAAACTGTGGTGCGTGATCATTACTGTCCTGTACGTTGATTTCCAACTGAATCATGTGAGTGTTTGGATAGGCCTTGGAGAAATCATCTACCTCGATCTGTAGGGTGTACCGTGACCCTTTTTCGTAGTCCAGCTCTCTAGCCAAGTAAACATCTCCTGTCAGACGGTCAACCATAAAGGTTCCTTCGTGATCTGTGCCACCCACTACTAAATAGGTCACCTGACCATTTAAGGTCACTTCACGTTGGTCATGTGCTCTAACCGAGCCAATAACAGAGCCTGGTTTGGCTCCCTCCACTGAGTTGAGAGTCATGGATAGGGTGTTGGGCTTTGGAGAGATTCTTGTGGAGCCAATGACCTACAGATTGAAACAAAACACATTGAAAAGGAATGAAATGTTAGTTATATTTTTGCTCAGTTCATACACTGACTGGCTAAATATAAGATCTGAGCAATTCTGACAAATTCACAACATAATTAAATCTAAAGACTTTGGGACATCTCAAAGATGGTCATTGGGAATCAAGTGAGTTTCTTTTGTGAAACTGTTTTTACCACGATGCATCTTGAAATTGTCGGCCTGGAATATGTCCACGCAACATGACTTTTTTATTAAAGAAATAAAAGCTACACATTGTATCAATTAGGGTTAAAAGAACTGTTGCCAAACATATAACATTCCAGAAACGCTTAATCACATACCTGTAGACTCATCTGAACTACAGTATGGAGCTTGCCAAATATTGACCTCATCTTATTTTGGTAAAACAATTAACATTTAGCAGATTCTGCAAACTTTAACTGTATATATAGAGGAGAAATGGAAGGTTATTTGTCATCATTTGCCAAATACACAGTAACATGTTCCAATTTCCAGTGTATGGGTGTGTTCTCATTGTTCTAGACGTCAATATAACAAACAACACTGAAAGAATAAGATGAAATGGTCCAGGCTGCCACATTACATGCCTGTGATCTCATTTCCCATGTCCTTGAAGTACAGTAGAGCTGGAAAATGGTTGACAGGTGAAGCCTTTCATATTAATACCCCATAAAAAAGACAAAACAATACAAGCTCAACCGGATCACAAGACGGAAAGCAACAGAAGGATTGACACTGATCCATTTCTGTACTCTCTCTTTGGTGCAAAGTACACTGGACTTTCAAATGAAGCTGGTATTACTGACGGTATGTAAAATATTATCTTGAGATTGCTATGGTGCAGGGTTGTCCAGTGCAAGCGTATCAGCATTAGTGCTACCATGTTAGGGAGCTGAGATTTGCAGCTTTCTGTTTGATCACAAGGAACCACAGCTGGGCCTCATCAGAGCCATCTGGGAACACTTGATTCAAAGGTGCATTTTCCCTCTGTCTCCTTCTGCGTCCCAATTCGCCTACTTATAATACGCCCTGAAGTATGCCGTTTTTAAGAAGAAAAAGTCAGTACTTTTGAGTGTGTAACAGATAAGTAGGCAATATTTGGTACCAACTACTTTGTCATTAACAAACCATTCTGTTGCCTAGTTACGATCCCTGTCAATCATCTTGTCCCATTTTCCCCATTTCTTTATGTATGGGAGGTGAAGTAGCACAAAAAAGTTTTTAATGCAGATAATTCTCCTTATGTATTTGAACAATAATAACTACATTTAAATGCATGTGTAAAAAATAAGATATAGCTTTTGATAGACCTATTTTGGTCTGATTTTGCTTTTGAATAAGTGACTTTATCTACCTTTTTCCCCACGTTCTAATAAATCTAGGGCTGCACGATAAATAGAAAAAATTATAACAAAGTCACAATTTAGCAAAAGCTGCAAATGTCATGCACCTTTTGTCAGGGAAACACGGCTCTGTGATCAGTAGTAAATCTCCTACAAAGATCAGAGGGCGCTATAATGCAGAAACTGAGAATATACGCCACAGAGCGTATAGACACTCGACTGAAGTTACAAAGTGAGTTTGGAGTTAACCCATGTTATTAAATGTGGTATTTTCACGTACTTTCAGATGTAACAGCAACACAGAGCTGTAGATCATTGAGAAGTGATGCAAAGAGCTGTCAAATTACTGAATGGTTATCTTTGATTTCAGAATTGCATCAATTAAATCTGCGAATTTTGTGTGTCTTGTCAGTAAACTATGGCTCTGTGTGGTAAAACGCTGCTCCATCTGAAAGCAGGTGCTGTAGATTTACATGAAAATTCCATTTGATTAATTATGCATCCCTAATCAAATTCTTGACTTACCAGCAATGTGTCATTGTCAATATTAGCCAATATAGAGTGTACGAACACCTGCATTTTGTATTGTTACCAGGAATAGTAGTAACTTTGGAACACTTATTTAAACATACTACTATTTAAGACGAGCATATTTTTCTTTTGAATACTATTTAGGATGGATAGTATGCATTTTAAACATCTCTCCCTCACTCTTATCTTCTTCATACTAACAGAGAGGACAGAAACAGAATGCAACCACACACTCTACAATTACCCTCCAATACCCATTTAAAAAAAAAATCACATCTGTAAAAGCACTCAAGATAGTTCACTATTCGTTGTGAACAAACTCTTTAGAATCAGGATTCTTTAAGATCTTTTAGGCGTAAAAATGATCCTATTGTCAAGATACAGTTCGGCATGTCTGATTTGTGCGGTTTCATGCCGAGCATTGGGATTAAAGCAGGGTTTTGTGTTTCGGTGTGTTCCTCTGGAGGAGGAAGTAATGCTGGGAGTTTTGAGGTGCTTGTGTTTGCATAGACAGGAGCCAGGCCTCTGGTTCACTGCTCATTTCCCTGCTCCAGTAAAGACATCACAGCTCAAGGGACTGTTGACAGTTTGGCACAGTCAAGGGCCTTTTATCCAAGATTTCAGCAGATTAAGAGGGGAAACAAAATCATAATTGAGGGTAGATGTGTGACTTGGACTAGTAAGCAACCTCACAAAACCAGCTAAAAATACCATAAGCAGTTTGGAGAGTACAAACTACACTTTGTGGAGAGACAAAAAATAATGATAAAAAGGCAGACATAAAAAAAAAAAAAAAAAAAAATAATAATAATAATAATAATTGAAAAATTAGGTATATAGAAACCTAATAGACCTGACAAAAGCACATACAATTACTTATGAAATTTAACTAATTTAAATGTTAGCACTTTAATGCTAAAATATGGTAAACCTTAAAAAGCTATTAGCCTTGCTTTGGCCTTTTTTTTCCATTTTCATTTTTAATTAATAGTATAAATAATATAAGACATCCTCATATACTTGAAACAGCAATACAGAGGGCTCTATATGTGCCTGGACAGTCTCACCTGTATAATTAAGACAACAGAAGAGCTCTGGGAAGGAGCTCCACGGTCTGAGGCTGTGATGGTGAAACTGTACTCCGCTTTCTCAGCTCTCCTCAGAGGAGAAGAGGAGCGCAGCTCGCCAGTGTTTGGGTTCAAGGAGAAACGTTCCGCTCTGGAGCCTTAAAAACCAAGGGCAAATTAAAGCATAAATATAGACAAATATGGTAGTATAAGTATCGCCACAGAAAAGCACATCAGGCACAAAAGATAACTATTTACGTGATACAGATTTACCATTTTATAATAACATCCTCTGGCAAAAATACCGCTTAACACTTCTAGACTCTTCCTTACCTGATAAAGAGTAAAAAATAGTGCCATTCTCTCCTTCATCTGGGTCTTTGGCATGAAGAGTTCCTAATAAAGAGCCAGCAGGAAGGCCCTCCTGAACCTGGAAGACATCAAGCAGGTTTTAAACAGCACCGTCTGGCTGCTTACACTCCATGCAAACAACTTCAAGAGTGGGAACATTTCCAAGGTCACATAAACAATTTTTGAAAGATATTATGTACGAACGTTATGGCGTTTTTATGATGTGTAAACTGTGCTTTAATAAACACCAGCACCTATGTTATGACACACTGATTTAGGGCTTTGAATGAGGCCTGTGCCAGTCTGGTTCTTGCCTGAATGAGGATCTCCCTGCCAGGTTGCGTGTGGCTGAAGGCTGGTGCGTTGTCGTTCTCATCTAGCACTGTGATGTGGGCAGTCCCGGTGGCGCTGCGTGGAGGGGTACCACCGTCCTGAACCACCACCATCAGCTGATAACTGGACTGGTGCTCACGGTCCAGAGCTGCTCTGGTGCTGATTTCACCTACACACAAAAATGAGACACTTAAGTCTAGATATGCATTTGTTTTTCAGTGCTGTTGCTGGTAAACTTGGTTAAACTACAAAACCTGCTTAAATGGATACAAAATAACTTATTTAATTTATGATTAACACCTTGAATAATTCAAACTATTTGATTTTAAATCCAAATTTTAATTTTCAACACCACACAACTTTCCGTAAAGGGATAGTTAATCCAAAAATTAAAATTCTGCCATTGCTTACTGACCCTTCACTTGTTCAGAACATATTAGATATTCGTTCTTTTTTTTGCTGAATGCAAAAAAAAGGTATTTTGAAAAATGCTGGTGGCTGGCACCCACTGACTTATTTTTCCCTATTTACAGGGGGTCGATGAGTCCAGTAACCAGTATTCTTCAAAATATCTTCTTTGTTGTGTTCAACAGAAGAAAGAAATCCATAAAGGTTTAAAACCACATGAGGGAGAATAAATGATGAGGTAATTTACATTGATAACTTTCCCTTGAAGACTATTAAAAATGGTTTAAAACCAAAAGTCTATAGTTAAACCACAAAATCACCATGGTCTTTCCTACACTAACCATGATAACCATGAACCATGGTATTTGTAACAAAACTGTGTTTATACAAATGGTTATATGGCAAAAGAAAATCCTGCAACATTTTTACTATAATATAGTCACAATATTTATAAGGGATTGTATTTGCTAGAATTTTGCCAGCAAACATGCTAAACACGCTATTTAAATGCTAACAATATTTCAATTTAGCATATTGTTAACACTTGCATGGGTTAGGGTTAGCAGGGACAGTAAACCTTTGATATTTAACCCTAATTTTAATAGTTTTCACATTTTCTCTAATTTATAGCAGAATAAACAGCTCTTCATACATGAAATTACATGGCTTTCTTTACAGGAATCATATCTAGTGTCAGAGGATTGAAAACCTTGACTCTCAAACTTTTCATCTAGGCATAAGTGTTTTATAACAGAATTCTCAAACATTCAATATTTGGACTTTGTTCAAGCTCACCTGTTTGGGAATTGATTTGGAAGTACCGGTCTGTGTGGAGCAACCTGTATGTAAGGCGACTGTTGAGACCTGCATCACGATCAGTAGCAGACACCCTCCCGAAACCAGTACCAGCAGGCAAGTTCTCTCTCACCGCCAAGAAGACCCTCTCCTGAGAGAAGCGAGGAGCGTTATCATTCTCATCCGTCACTGAAACCCTGACCGTCGCACTGCCGGTCCTCCCCATCTGTCCGCTTCCAAAAGTAGCGAGTACAGTCAGTAAGTAGATATCCTTGACTTCTCTGTCCAAAGCACTTTTAACAAACAGCCAACCACTGTCTGGGGCAACCCCAAAACCCGCTGCATCCCCATCAGGCCGGAGCCGGTATGCCAGTGTGGAAGTCGGTGTGGAACCTTTGGACGATCCTCCATTTCCATTGGGATCTCTATTGAGTGCCCGAACCTGTAAGAAGTTGGTGTTTAGTGGTGTGTTCTCCTTCAGCTCCACACGGTAGGTCATCGTGTCAAACACAGGACCCTGGTCGTTCTCCGCCTGGATGTGGACCACCAGGCTGAACGTAGCACTAAGTTGAGGAGCACCGCTGTCTTTTGCGATCACTTGGAGGTCATAGCGAGGTACGCTATCATACGACAGACTCCCAATTAGCCGGATTTCGCCACTGCTGCGCTCCACGCCAAACGTGCGCTGCCCTCCAGAGGAAATCAGGTCGAAGCTTAGTTGCCCATTAGGACCCGAGTCCCGATCTTCAGCCTGTACACGGTACACAATAGTACCCATTTTTGTGGCTTCTGGCAAGAGCAAAGATTCAGAGGATGACGGGAAAAATATGGGGGCATTATCGTTCACATCTGCAATGGTGACCCGAACACGAGTGTCTCCAAAAGCTGGAGGGGATCCGCTGCGTGCTTGAATTTCCAAGTCGAAAAAGGGTCGTGACTCATGGTCCAGAGGAAGGCTTGTCCTTAGCGCTCCAGTTTCCGTATCTACCATGAAGTAACCATCTGGATCCCCAGCAGAGATAGTGTAGGTGACATCATTAGAGACTCCTGAAGCGAGAGAGGGAAAGAGAGAGAAATGGCATAAGATATGCAAGAAAGGATTTAACATATGATTTAAATTACTTTGTAAACTTAACACAAGGACAGAAACCTATAGAAAGAAGGTCGAGAGGTCATAAATCATGCTTTTAATGATTCAAGATTCAAACACTTTATTTGGAATTTAAAACTACCTCAACTACCAAACTACCCCAAAAAGCAGACTACTTACAAGCTTGAAACATGCCAGCAACATGCTAAACATGCTAGAAAAAAATACTAGCAGCATGCTAATTCCTGCTAGCAAAGTGTTTAAACATGCTATTTATCATATTTTAAAACGTGTACACTCATTCAAGCAAACAATATGGTAAACATGCCAGTTTAATTAATAGCAGCCATGTTATAAACACATTTTAGCAACAGTGTTGGGTAATTCTAATGATATATTAAACATTACATATGAGCTAAAAAGTTAGCAATGCATTGAATCATGATTAGCAATGTGATACAACAGCAACGTCATAAAACATGTTGGCAATGTGATAAATAATCTTAAAGGCTTGCCAGCAATGTTCTGAAACATGTCAACAGTCTGTTCATATTAGAAATTGTCTTCTATATCATATCAGAAAAGTTTTCAACAACAAGCTTAAAACGTCTTCAAACGTTCATGCCAGCATTAAAGTTTGTCTGCTTTGGTGGAAATATAACAGCAAGCACTGTCAATATATTGTACATTTACATTTGTATATATAATATATATTAATTTCATTGAATATTTTTTAAACAAATATCCACTTTTCCTATTATACATTATAATTGATTAATATTATGCCTAAATTACCTAAATTAGTTATCTTGTTCTTAAATAATTTAGACAAAACCATATTGAAATTTAATATCGTTATTTTATCAGTTATCAGCCGTAATATGAAAACACTTAATAACCGCAAAAGCTCTGCATCTCTACAAGTAAACAGACACATCCTATAGAATTCCCCATTGTTTTTAACACTAAAATCCAACAAAATACCCTGCACTATCAGAGAAAATATATATATCCACAAATAATCATTTCCAGCACCATGAGGTAGAGAGGAATCTGATGGATGTGACTGTTTAATGAGCTTCACCCCACAGCTGCTGCTCTGTTTGCACAACTGGCTCAGCGAGAGTGAAAATATTCCCTATCAGGCTTTTTCAGCACCTCCACCGTCTCACCGACACCGATTCATGGTTCAGAGAGAGCAGCACATGGGCTACTTTATTTACTTCCTTTTTAGACATAGTGATGGTAACTCCAAGAAGAGCGCACATGGAAAAAGCTGAAACTCACCATTCCTGCTGCTGGCTCTCACTACACCGACCTCTGTGCCCCGCAGCACGTCTTCAGAGACGGTAAAGAAGTACTGGGCCTGTTCGAACACTGGGGGCGCCACTGAGCCGCCAACAACACTGATGTTCACCCTGGCATTGACAGGTGCTGTGAGGCCTCCTCCGTCCCGTGCTGAGATCACCATGGGGATGACGGAGTTGGCCTTTCCGTGCAGAGAGCGGGACAGAGAGATCACACCTAACAGGGAAGAAAAAACATTGTGAGAATGGAATAAAAGGAGACGCTTGATTATACGTGTTAAATGTGAGAAAATGGAGGAGCCCAAAAAACAGACACATACAATTAGGCCTGAAGACTGGGAATACTAAATATGACAAAACGAGTGAGACTTTTTTATAGATGTCAAGCATCATTTAAATTTAATTATTTTTAAAAAAAGTGTACCTTTTTTGTTTCCAAGTGTCTTTTGGTCACATTATTTAATATAAAAGTTATTATTTTTATACATATATACATTTTTATACTAATATATATATATATATATATATATATATATATAGGGCCTCACAGTGGCGCAGTGGG
>CAIGQW010034901.1:901279-912716 GCA_903798125.1 Danio choprae
TTCATTCATTCATTTTCTTTTCGGCTTAGTCCCTTTATTAATCAGGGGTCGCCACAGCGGAATGAACCACCAACTTATCCAGCATATACATCTATACACACCCATTCACACTCATAAACTAGGACAATTTAGCTTACCCAATTCACCTATATATATATACAGTATATTGCAAAATATTATTTTACAATTTAAATAACTAATCTATTCAAAATATTGTATAAATATAAATACAATATAAATTATAATTTCAAAATTTTTACCTGTGTCTTTAGCATGTTATATTAGAATAAATAACATTTTAAATATGTTAAAATACGAAACAGTTACTTAAAATTGCACCAATGTCCCTACAATATTATCAAATAAATGCAGTCTATTATGAGCATAACACCTCTCTCAAAACTGTACCCCACTGACCATTTTTGCACACAAGACAAAATATTCAGTGGCTTCAATTTATATAGAAATGTATAACAATATTTTCCCTTAAATGATCAAGTCATTTCTGTTCAGACATTTATTTGTTCCTTGTGTTCAAAAACAAACTGCAAAAGACTTTAAATGTCAAACAGACTGGAATAATTTATCTGCTGATATTCAATCTATTACATCATTTAAGATGTTTAAGCAAACTTTAATATCATATTTTACTATGGATTGTACATTATTCTTGAAGATGCTATTGACTAATTATGTTGTGCTTTGATACATTGATCTGTATAGTTTGTATTATGTTGCATTTCTTATCTGATACTGTTGTGGTGCAATTTTATTTAATTATGTTTAGTTTTGTTGTCTTTTGTTGTTATTATGTGATTGTGATGCACCATGGGACCCCCTTGGAAATGAGATGATAATAATATATTAAAATGAAAAAAATATTAAAATATGAACAATGAATTGCCATACCTGTGTCCTTGTTGAGGGTAAAAAAACTGGATCCTCCACCAGGCACTGTGTGGTACGTTACTCTCCCGTTAGCTCCAGCGTCAGGGTCGTGGGCTGTTACCCTGATAACAGACGTCCCGGGTGAGCTCTGAGTGCTCAAGCTGACCGCATAGTTCAGCGGGTAGAACGAAGGCCTGTTGTCATTAATATCTTCCAGCGACACCAGCACATTGGCGGAGGAAGAGAGGCCACCCTGAGGGAAAATATCACACTGTATTATTATTATTATTATTATTATTATTACTGACAATAATGACGACAGGACTGCGGACACTGTCCAGTCAATCTTGATGATTTCTTTGTGTAATTATGCTGATGAATACAGTAGTTCACAGTGGGATATAATTGTCAGTGTAGGTTATGTTGTAGTGTGCACTGAAATCGGTTGGTTCACTCATCACATTTTATGGCTGCATTAATAATTGAAATAGGAAACGAAGCAGTCAGCGCTAGCAGCTTATAAAGGGAAACAGTGTGAGTGTATACAGTATGTACAGCAGTCTCCCCATGGGACACTGCTGCTTTATTGCCTTTTCATTTAGAGGGCTCATGATTGTTGTAACTGGCAACTGTTTGAGGAAAAACTGATTACAATGGGTGGTGCAGGATGTATACAACAGAAATGTTTTTTTTCTTTAATTCAACTTTATGCTTCTACATTGTGTTTTAAAAGGTTTTCAATTTTTTAAACCCTTATATTCCTTTATCTGTGGTAAATAAAGTAAATGTAAATAAATCAATAAATGTATTAATAAATAAAAAAAAATGTATTAAATGTATTAATGACAAGCATTTTTCCATATGATACACTATATGATCACACTAATGACAGTTTCACACACGCACGCACGCACATACACATTGAATATGATGTCATTAATAACTCAATTTCATGTTGTTCCAAACCTCTGAGACCTTAGTTCGTCAATTAATCAACATACAGTGCGTACAGACATATAGGGCATGTGTTTATGAGAGTGTGGTGCTCGGTTGCGCCACTGAGGTATAACTCATATGCGCCTGTTTTTTGTTTCAAACAGAGCAAGTCATCTTGGATATTCGCTTCTCGTGATAATGTTAAGATTGTACAGTTCTGTATGACATACTGGTGTAAAATCTGACATTAAAGTGAAAACAGAGAACACTAAACTACAGAGAAAAACACTACTTTTTCATGCACTTCTCAATTTTTAGATTTAAAAAAGCGTTGTTGTTTTTTCAGTCTTATGCACTGTAATACAATTACTCAAAGAATGAATGAATCAATCAATCAATCAATCAATCAATCAATCAATTAATCAGCACTTTAAAGACACCCAAGTGCTGTAGACCTACACAGATCTGCATTTGCAGCAGCTAAATAGCCGAAATGACAGAGAACATTCTTTATTATTTGATTATCTTTGTAATTAAGCGTTTTATGTTCTGATTCTATTTATATTTAGTGTTATCTCTGAACGATGTTTACTTTCGGCAGCAAATAAACTTATTCGCTCCCTGTGAATGTCACCATAAACATCACCTAAGCAACCTCAAGGTGGGAATGCCCACTAATGGTTTTAATTGCCACCCAGAGCGACAGGCAGCTACAAAGTCGCTGCTAGTGTTAATGAAGCATTATTCAGATTCAAAGTTAATCAAATTTTTACCTTTACAAATGTACTTTTTTTTTCTACTCATGAACGCACTCTATACTGACACTGAAGAGAGTATAAACGGTTGAATAAACTTGTTTTATGTATGCGCAAAGTATTCTTGTAGCTTCATAATATTCCAATTGAACCACAGAAGACACGTGTTTTGACAATGTTTTTGGTACCCTTTCTAGACTTTGAAAAAGTGGAGACCATTGCTTTCAATGGAAAATGAGGCAGCTCTAGAATATATGTTATTTTGTGTTCTGAAGATAAACAAAGGTCTCAGGATATTAAAGACAAGAGCAATTAATAACAAAAGTTTTGAATGAACTAACCTTTTAACTTGCAGTGAACCCAGACACCCTAACTCATTGACTCACCCCATCGGTCGCAGTGACGGTGAAGTGGAAACTGTCTGCTCCTTCATCCCGATCCAGAGCCGTGCTGGTGCAGATCTGTCCACTCTCCTTACTGATGGAGAATTGGCTGAGCGGAGCACTCGCAGACCCCGATCCAATGGAGTATGTGATGGTCCCGAATGAGCCTCCGTCTGCATCATCTGCCTTTACCTGAAAAACACAAACACAGAATTACAGTTGACTGATATCATGAACCCTCAAAATCACAATCAGAGATGTTTTCATTAAAATAATGAATCAAAAACACTCTGACTTTGCTATAGTTACATTAAATAACCAAAAAACTAGACTTAAATCCTCAATTTCTGTTTTTTTTCTCTCTCTGTCCTCCAGCTGATTGTACATGGATTTACTGCCAGCTGGACTGTTCTCAGCCGCACCTGTATCATCAATCTCTCACAGCGGATTGAGAAAACAAGAGAAACAGGGGTGAAAAGTGTCTCCCTTTTCTACCATTCGCATTTTCTGCCCTTGAACGCCTGGGTGAAATGTCCATGAAAAGACAGACGATCTTGATGAGAGATGAAAACTGTATGGAGTAATGAGGTGGAGGTGAGAAGTTGAAGATCTTGGATATTCACTTCTAGTAGTAAAGGTAAGATCTTATGAACGTTTCAGGTGTAAAATCTGCCCAATTTATGGTGACATTAAGATGAGAAACTACAGAGGAAAAACTATTTTTCAAGCACTTCTCAATTTTTATATGAAGCATTTTTTCAGTCTAAATGAGAGAAAACATCAAAAATACATATTTAAGTGTGAACCAACTAATCAATCAATCAATCAATCAATCAATCAATCAATCAATCAATCAAATCAATCAATCAATCAATCAATCAATCAATCACTTTAAAACTACCCAAAGGGTTTCTCAGACCACTTGGAAATAATCTAATATTTATCTTTACCATGTACATTTATATTTCTCTACTTTAAGATGTCTGGATTGTAAATAAGTCTGGATTGTAAAGCAATACTAAATATCATTCTCATTCTCATTTTATTTTTTAATACTAACTGGTCTGTATCCATTACTAACTGATAAAGTTAATTTCTATACTATTTCATTTATCTTTATTATATATATATTTAATTTTGTTATTGTTGATTATTGTCTTTTTCTTCATATTCAACAAAACCTTTAAAGCGTAAACAGTGGTCCACCCAAAGCGATGTACAGAAAAATAAAACACAAACAGGACATAAAATACAATGAAAAACCCTTTAAGAAACTGTAAAAGTATCAAGTGTTTAAAACAGAGAGAGCAAAAGCTCAACAGGTGTCAAAGGCCAGGAATTTAAAAGTCCATCTTATAAGGCACTTCATCAATGTTTGTCTGTAGATTTTAAATGCAGTTTTAATTTGATTTTAAAATGATTTTTTTTTCTACATTGAGCCATATAATAGTTAATGAATAGCTATTATTAGTTAATTAATTGCATGTATTTATATTCTACATTATTCAGCGGTGGTGTCTTTCCCTAATGCGAGGGCAGATTGATGAAATATGTGCCATTTGCAGCAATATGGTACAAAAAAAAACATGGATTTGTGAGGGATGAATGTTATCGAGAGAATTCAGGATTTTCTCAGGAGATTTTAGAGATTGTTACAGCAGTTGCTGAAGGCTAGGAAAGGGAAAACGTCTTGGATCTGGTCCCTCTATGCTTCCACAAATCATAAAAGCCTTTGTTTGTCTGGGCATTATGCCTTCTCTGTCTCGCACCGGTTTCTTTACAGCAACTCAGAGATATGATGAACTTAAAGGGTGAAAAGCGAGAGGAAAATTGTGTTTATATGCAAATGACAGAATGTGTTTTTATTTCTCAGACCTTTGTTTCTGGGAATTGTGTTAGTTCTTGCAAGTTTTATCTAATAATTTGTTTCTTGAAATTGGTTGACTTCTTGCAATTATGAGTTCTTACAACTTTTTTTAATCACAATTTTCAGGTTAAATCTCTAAGTTATGAGTTTTTTTTTGCAATTCTGAGTTTATATCTTGCAGAATCAATTGTGGTAAAAAAGTGGTATGTACCTTGTAATTATTAAATTATTGATTGACTAAAATGTAAAGGTAAATCTCCTCTAAATAAAAAAGATTTCAATTTGAACTAATGATGCTGTTCTTTTGAACTTCATATTCATTAACAAATCATGAAATAAAGCTAGGCAGAACTGGACTTTAAGAATGATCATGCTTTAAAACAAGGAGCTACATATAACCCAAGTTCGTCCACTAGTAAGAAAGACAAACTTGACAAAGCCTGATTAATTTTGCAACAAGCTATGGTCAATTTCATACCATCTATAATGACCAGAACAAGTCATAACAAATCTCTCTCAATGTACATTGTCCTCCTAAAACCCACTCCAGCAGTTCATTTGTAATCCTTGAGTAAAAGATGATAATATACAGCGAGTTAGCCATTATCGTAATATAAACCCAGACAGGGGGAATCTGGACCCTCTTATCACCCTGAATGTGTTTGTTTTACAATAATAACAATCTGACTGTGCATAATCCGCCTTATTACAAAGCTACTTATCAAATAAATAAATAATGAAATCCAATACCGATTAGAGTTGACATTATTTCATTATGTAGATCAAGAAACTACACAATATACCAGCAGTGCTGGGTGTAATTAGTTACAGTTACTAATAACTGTAATTAAATTCCCTTTCTGATATAAAAAAAAGTAAAGTAAGGGTTTACTTTTCATTTTTAGAAAATTTTATAATTTTAAATATATAATAGTTTTAAATATTGTAAATAATGAAACAGTTTTGAATAAATACATTTAGTGAAGCAAAGTTGTAATTTTATCATCAAATATCAAATATATTTTGCACAATAATTCTATTTTTCAACTAAAGGTAACATCAAGATGATTGCAAATGTATAAAAATAAAATATTAGTGAGAAATTAGTTCATGAAATATAAGGTATAAATTCTGAGAAACAGAGTAAGTGCATTTATTTAGGTTATTTACATATTTTTAGATATTTTGCATAATAACCTGATTTAGCCTGCTAATAACTAAAGAATGATAATGCTTAAGAAACAATGAAGCAAGAATTTTGTCAATATATGGTATGTATAAAATATGGTGTTATTAATTTAAAAAAGTTTTTTTTTAGTTTTGACGCATATGTTTAAAATGTTTTAAAAGTGTTAGTTTAAAAAAAAAAAAACCTAAAATGTCCTGTTTGACTTAAATTTAAATATAAATAATTTTAAAAGTTTAGTTTCTATAGACTATGTATTGAGATTTATTTAGATTTTAAGTAGTATTAAGTCAAATCTATAAGTAAATTACTTACAGTAATAAAGTTACTTTTCATACAAAGTAACTAGAAAAAAGTCATTCGAGTAGTTTAATTTAATTCGAGTAATTATATTAATTAGAGTAACACTGGGTACAGGAGATATGAAATGTGCTTGCCTGGCAAACCAGACAGATATAACAGCCATACCACAAAAATATTTGACCTCAGAATATTTAGCAAATGACCAGTCAGAATCAAGCGTTCCTGAAAGCCATGAAATGAAGAATTATGGTTTATGAAAATTGCTATTTTGAAGCTAGTAAATCAGCCAACTGCGAATAGTTAAAAGAAAACGCAATCATATATATAATTTTTTTTAGCACAGATAATCTTCTTACTGTCACGGCTGTACAAGTGCAGATGTACAGCTGATTCACATTACTGTCCTGACATGGTCAAAATCATACAAAAAAATACATCTCGTGCTTGCACTCATCGGGGCTCCTGCTACCGGAAAGGTCCATTCATGACCCCTCAACTCTGACCCCGTCCCCACCATGACGCTCTCTGTAAATACAATGATGCTGGTGGTCCACAAGCCGTCCCATTCATCAAGACCAGAAAGACCTGCAGAGCCCAGAGCCTATAACACAACAAAGGGCTTCTTGCAAAACATTAAGGGGAAGTGAACTTTGACTCTCAACGGCCTGCAAATATTTAATGCGGTGTCTGCTCTGGAAGACATTTCATAATGTTGCTTCATGCCATTTATGAGGATTGTTAAAAAAAAAAAAAAAGTTTGTCTGTGAGATGTAGAGGATGTGAAGTCTGGCCAAAATGGCAAGGTCAGCCAACTCCTCTTTATGAATCCTGATATGTATTTTTTCCCATATCCATTCCAGTAATAATATTTAGCAAAAACAGGAAGTGTAAAAGCAGCAAGATGACTGTCCTTGTCTGGTCAATGGCTAAAATAATAAATAAATTAAAAAAAAAAAAAATCACACACAAATATATATATTATAATAAATAATATATATTTTGATATATATAAAATTATAATCATAACAAATTATACAGTAATATATAAATGTATTACAAAATAAATATATAATAATAATAATAATAATAATATGTATAATATGTATAATATGTATAATATGTATAAAATGTATATAATTATTTTATATGATTTTAATTAATATACAACATAATTAAATATTTTCAAAATAGAAACAATTAAATTACAAAAATAAATATTGCTTGATAGATTGCTTGATTGCTTGAACAGTTGAAAGTGAATTGTTTGTTTTTAATACATTTATTTGATATGAAATGTAAATTAAAAAAACTGAACAAATATATTTTTAAATTCAAATTACCAGAATAAACTGTAATTATTTAGGCTTAAACATCTAATCAAACACATTTAAACAAATATTGTCTTTCACATAATTATTAACAAATAATACAATAGTACACAGTACACAATAGCTACAATAGTAAATATGTATAAACAAATACATTTATGTATTTATTATTCATTTATTAAAGGTTTATTAAATAAATAGACTTAAATAAATACAAATAAACCCTAGATTATTTTACTATAATACACAAATCTTATTCTTATTTTTCATAAAAGTAAAATATACATCATAGTAAATATCCTTTCGATATAGTTTAGATATAATGATAGCTTTTATTGTACCTGCAAATATATTCTTAAAACAAACATATTATTAAAATGCAGAATTACAATAAAAGCGATGACCAGTGGCAGAAACCTGGAAGTGGACTACAAGTAAAACATCTGGATGCTTTACAGTAATTTTTACAATTGCATCTCAGCACTGGCATGGAAAAGCAAGTCACTTATCTTTAAAATTGGATATAGGAAAACGCCATGCTGAGGTGCAATTATCACAAATCCCAACACCTGCTCAGAGAATGCAGTACATTTCACAATGCAGTCCCACATGCACTTTATGCAGCGTTCAAGAGCACTTCCTGTGGTGTTTGGAAAGACTTCCTGTGGTATGAACGGCCCATGTGTGCAGTAACGGGCCAGCAGGTGAATGTGTGTTACGGCATGATGGTGATGGAGCCAGAATTCAGCAAAAATCCTGTTCAGTGGTCAGCTCTTATCCATCTGTCTTTAGCATTATCAGTGCTGTTTCCTATTGGGATTGTGTCTGCGGAAACATTATCCCTCAGACAAATCAAAGCCCCGTGTTGGTCTGTGTTCTTGGGATATTTGGGTAAAGTGGGTGGGATAAAGCATCCGCGATAATGATTCGTACTGGGACGCCGTGATAGCCAGACCTCACTCTGACAGAGCTATGTTTACACTGGTGCGATTTCATTTTAAAATGGCTTATTAAAACGAGAGATCCTCGTCCATACTGTGACTTAGACTACATTTCGGAGAAGACCTCCAACCATACTATTGAATCGTTGTGTTACTAAATAAAACACTAAATATATTAGAATTCCTTATAAACGACGTGAGTCGAATATTAAACTGCATTGAGAGAAAGGGTTTTGTTTTCTTTTTGTATGTATGTATAATTTCCTCAGTGATGGGTTGCAGCTGGAAGGGCATCCGCTGTGTAAAACGTGCTGGATAAGTTGGCGGTTCATTCCGCTGTGGCGACCCCAGATTATTAAAGGGACTAAGCCGAAAAGAAAATGAATGAATGAATGAATGTATGTATAATGTATATGTAAATATGTACATACACTTAATAAATCTACATAAATTATAATGGCTGTAACATAATTTGTTCTAAATAAAACTGTATGTCTATTATGCATACTTCACAAATAAACGTTTAGCCAAAATCTTATTAAAGCTAAACAAACGTTTCTTATTTGAAACAAACAAAATTGTGTTCATAATAGTTTATTTGTATGTTTGTAGGTTTGTTTGACTTATGGCTCCACAATATATCATTTAAGTATCGATATCACAATGTGTGTATCCGCAATAGTCACATTGCAGGATTAGATTGTTTATTAAAGATTAAAAGATATTATTATTTTTGAAAAATGTATGGCCATGTTGTTTTATGTTTGATTGATCAATTTATGTAGCCGAATACTGTTAGACTCTCCTGTAAACTATAAACCACTGTTTATTTAACTTTTATTTTATCGTATTTACTTTCTATATGCTCCTAATTTATTATGATTTATGCAAATGCACTGCATAGAAAAAGACTTGATCATCCCAATATAGCTAAACGAATAAAATCTTTCCAAATCGAGCAATTTAATTCATCTGGTGAAATTATATTCATATCGCAATTTATACTGCAGAAAAACTAAATAGCGCAATGTCAGATTTTTCCAATATCGTGCAGCCCTAGTTTGACTACAGGCTACGATGTTAGAAATGCTATTATATATTTTGTGCAGGCGTGATCACAGATTTTGCCATTTTAAGCTTAAAAGACGTTTGGTCATACAAATAGACGTCATTCGAAACTGTAATGGGTTTACTTGTGTTTGTGTATATTTACAATAATAACAAAACACTGTGACATTTTACAATAAAGAAAACATACAGGATATGCTTTCTGCCATCTTGGTTTCTTTGAACATGAGCGTTTATCAAAAGAATTAAAGACAATTTAGTGTAAAGGTCATATGATCAGGGCTTGACGAATCAAGGAAAGATGTGCAAATTTTACTGTTTTTGGTTAATATTCACTTTTTACGCAACCCTGGAGATTTAAAACTAAAACGTTAAATATAACTAAGTATTACTAAAAAACTCCAGAGTAGTGTGCATGCCAGCAATAACAGGAGTTGTGCATTTTAAAACAAAAAAACGAAACGTGTAAATGCAGCATAAGAGAACATTATTTATAGCACATTAAAGACATCAATAGAGACTGTGCTTAAGTTGTGGATTATTTGATCAGGTGTTTAACGGTAATGGGCCATGTTGGTCCAGAGGGTTCAGCTGAATGTGTGTGTGTGTGTGTGTGTGTGTGTGTATTTGTGAAGGAAATCTTCTCCATTAAATGATGCAGGTGAGAAACTCATTAAGGGGCCTGAGGAGAAACTGGGTCCTCTGGGTGCTGTAAGGGTCTTTTCTGCTGGGACAGATCTGATACTGACAGGGGAATGAAAGAAGCACATATGATTGTGCAACAAAATCTGGATACAATTTTGCAGGTTTATTGTGAGCACGTTTAGCCCTTTATACAGACTTTTATTCATTTAATTAATTAAAATTGTGCCTTCATTTGTAAATGGCGTAGAAACTAGTAAATGCAAAGTGCTGTCATGAAACCCTATAAGTGTCCAGGCTGATAAACCTAATCAATATTCAACTGTCATCAACTATATGGTGCAGGTGACTGGTTGCTGTCACCTCAGCAGCCAATAAGCTTGCTCTTTAACATTAAATTCTTCAGTATTGTTTATGTTAGCAATCTACAGGGCATTTTTCAGAGACCCTCATCCACCTCAGCTCCATCTGTGTATAGTGGAGACAATTTGTACAAAAACAAAAAACAAAAGAAACAGAAACGAGCTAGTATTTTAGCACTTCTGTTTCCATCATCTCAAAGTCAAAGGGTTTTCTTCTGTTAAATCGCTTAATCAAGGTCAGTGGCAAACTCAAACTTAAGCTACTTATTCTACAGCTTAAAACAGCGCAGTTACATCCCCCACATGATTTTTTAAGCTGTTAGTTTTCTTGAAAAAATATGAATGCTAACAAGTTGCTAAATGGGACTAAAGGCATTGTTAGAGACATTAAACGCCATCACGCTGATCAGGAACTCCTTCTCCTCGCACTCTCCTCTCACTTATTACAAAGCTACTTGTCACAAAACATATACATTAGACACAAAACATTGTTCGGAGTCATAAGAGCTTTTTTTTAATACTTTAATTAAACACTAAGCTGACAGAAACGAAAACTGGTAAACGGAGCAGAATGGAACATACACTAACTGTGCATTATTCAGTCCCAAGATCAGGCACCAAACAGTCAAAAACGCAAAGCTGACAGAATTGAAGCCAACTCAATGGAGCATAGACTAACCTAGGTATTATTCATTCATAAGACAGCACCAAACAGCCAAAACTGTCAAAAACACAGCACAATCAGAAGTATTCCAGAAAGCCGTGCAATATATATATA
>CAIGQW010034901.1:927044-946455 GCA_903798125.1 Danio choprae
GACGAAAACAATGGCACATGACATGATGACATAGACGAACACTGACAATAATATAATATAATATAATATAATATAATATAATAAAAATATATTCATATTAACACATGCTAATGCCACAAAGGGCACGCTTTAATAAATAATTTTAATTGATTATGTAAATAAATGATCAAACTTCATAATCACTAACAACAATACTTTTATTCACAATGCTAAATAACCCTCTTAATCATATTCACTACTAACAACATAGCATTAATGTGTGACATACAACCCAGTCTAACTGAACACTAACACATAAATCAGTATTTCCATTGACATTCAAGTTAGCTGTATAGTGAAGCAGGTGAACTAACACAGAAGGTAATGGGGTCAACACAAAAAGGTCAAAAAAGCACAAATGCGGCTCAAAATTCACTTACATGATGCAAATTTGGAAAGAAGACAGATACAAAAAGAGAAACTGAGAGCGAAGGGAGAGAAAAGAGACGAAACAAGGGTGATTGGAAGGCCAAAAGGGGGGAAGGGAGAGTGAAGCACCTCCCCTGAGTGTCCTGTTCAGTGTTCAGGCCTTGAAAAACACTTGAGCACAACCTCCCCAATCTGTCTAATGGAAGCCATATTGAATTAGGCTGGTGTGACTGCAAAAAGGTGACTCACACACACTTTTACGGCCACAGAAATCACAATAAATGCCGGTCAATTGATAGCCGACAACTGTGTAAGCCGCCAAAATCTGAGGTTAAGGTGACTTATTGCTCTCATTCGAACAATAACTCGATTTAGTTTCTGTAAGGGCGCAGTGTAGTTTGCTTAACCTGATTTACACCACATTGACCGATTTAGACCTTTGTGAGTGTAGAAATATTGATCATAAAGCATATTGATCAATAAAGCATATTGATCATAAAGCACAATAGTACTGTACATTGAAGATTTAAGCCTTTTTTAATGCTACTAATTTGCATATTTGTAGAAAACGTGCAACACAAAAACAAATTGTGCAATTTGTAATGTAATCAACCGACAGAGTAAATATGTTTATTTTACCCTATTCACCTGCAGTGCCTTGCCTTAAATGGTTAAAATCACAAAGGAGCTGAGTGAATATGAATCAGTCAAAACCAGGGGGAACATTAACCGGAAGATGTGAATTAATGGAGGAAAAAAAGAGAGACGGATGAAGAGATGGAAGATTTCTTAAAACAACGTCAAACAATCAGACATGTCATTTTACATTACTGAAGCTCTGTGTGAATGTATTGCGCTGATGGTGGAACTGGATGTTATTTATTTGGACTATCTTGTAGCTGAGAGGAGTTATGGAATTAGAGATGGTACGGGGAGAGAAATCTGCTCACAGTTTATTCAAACCACATTCCAAGCAGGTCACGGTTAGCTAGATGACAGAAAAACAACTCATTTGATCACTCTAAAATCTCAGACACTGACAAAAAAAAGATTAAATGGAGAACAAATGATGAATATCAAAAATGTTTCGGTCTCAGGTATTTTCACTATGTTTGCAAAGTTTATTTTCTAAAGAGATATAACATTTATTTCTAATTAAATCATCCCAAGACCAATATTCAGAACTATATACGCTATAGATGCACTGATATGGCCAATCAGGCCATAATCAGGGGTCGCCACAGCGGACTGAACCGACAACTTATCAAGCATATGTTTTACGCAGCAGATGCCCTTCCAGCTGCAACCCACTACTGGGAAACACCCATACACTCTCATTCTCACACACACACATACACTACGGACAATTTAGCTTACCCAATTCAGCTATAGCGCATGTCTTTGGACTTGTGGGGGAAACTGGAGCACCTGGAGGAAACCCACGCCAACACGGGGAGAACATGCACACAGAACTCCACACAGAAATGCCAGCGACCTTCTTCTTACATACTTTTTCATTTTTTTCTATTTATGATATGTATTTATGATTTTATTCTTTTACCTCAAATTTATTATATATATATATATAAAATATAATATATTTATTATATTAATATATATATATATATATGTTTATTTATTTATTTATTTTTTTTAATTATGTTTTGCCAACCATATTTATACTAGATTGGCTAGAATAAAAGCTTTTTTTTATTTTAAGGTCAATATTATTAGACCCCTTGAGAAATATATTTTTCGATTGGCTGCAGAACAAACCACTATTTTCCAATAACTTGCCTAATTAACCCAGTTGCACCAGTATCTAGATATCTATATATTGTGTCTATATCTGGTATACTAGCACTAGTATCTATTTGTCTATAGTATCTTACAAGATACAAAATAACAAAAAAATATTATGTACCGTCAACATGGCAAAGACAAAATAAATAAGTTTTTACAGCTATTATGTTTAAAAATGTATAGTATATAAAAAAAAATTCTCTACATTAAAAAGCACGAGGAAATGTTTTAAAAACAATACAAATTTCACAGGAGGGCTAATCATTTAGACTGTAAACTGATCTATTTAACAAACTGGACCTTTAAAAAACATAAATAAACACCAATATTAAGTGCATTGCTAAATCTATATACACAACTTAACAGCACTGCACTCTTGACTGTATGTCAGTTATTGATTCATTCACATCTATTTTTAGTAATGAATGAGTAATGAGTAATGAATTCATTATCTCTTTGGTAACAAAATATAATTAGATCTGAGCATTTAGACCTCCCACCCCCCTCGGACACACACACACACATGCTCACCAATCAGTCCTCACACATGCTCCACTTTTAGAAGAATCCAGACTTGTGAAGCACCTGTTACCTCAGGGGTGCCTGCTGTTGTTGTGAAAGGACTTCCGAGGGGCTTAGCAGGGGCACACAAACCCAAATAAAGCTGTCAGCGAACGCCTGCCGCCCGGATGCGAGCGTTACAGCCTCAAACTCCATCAAAGAAAACCACCACGCTTTACGCCACACATGCTCAGCAGATAGTAAAGTCAAAAACAGGTCATCAATTATCAGACTGGTACAGCACTTCCTGCGCACCCATGTGCATTCATAACAAAACCTACAAAACGCTCGCAGACACAGACGCAGCATCCCACACACACATAAAAAAACATCCTCCAGACAGCGCACACCAGCTTCGTCCCACTTGCACTCTATTTTCTTCACTTTTGGCTACCAAATGCTCTGGGAATGGCCAAGAAAAACACAGCGGCAGAGAGCAAGATAGCGCACGGGTCAAAGGTCTTGAGGCTCCTGCTGGGACATAGAGAGTCGGGCTGAGAGTTTGTATGTGCATTCGGGTGTAGGGAATGTTAAATCAAAAGCTTGTCTTCACGGGATCATTCAACCTTAAAGCGAACTGATCTAACTGGTGGGTTAGGAGGAGCATTTAACACAAAGTAAATTGTGTGTATACACTCAAAAAAATTACTTTTGCTGCTTGTTTAAACAACAACTACTTCTTTAAAATGAGTTGAATCAACACAATTCTCACGTTTTTGGGGGTTTTATGTTCAGTCCACTTTAATTTGTAAAAGCGATTAAGTTAACTTAATCGGTTTGTGTTGGGACAACATGAAGGACTTGTGTGGAACCCAGCATGTTTTACAGTAAGCTCTGGTTTGACTTTCTATGTAAATGGGGATTAGAAACCAGGACTTAAGAGTTTGCTTTTATCTGGCCAGTGTTTGACAGCAGTCTAATTGAAAGTGTTCCCAGAGGACAAAACCACAAAACACCACCTCAACTGACTCCTATTACCAAACAAAAGGGTTTACAGACAATGCTAAAACAACCATAAAGAGATCAATGTGTTTCTGTACATTACTGATGTTTCGTGTTTTAATCATTATGGTTAATATATATATATATAATATATAATATATATTTCCATTTACAATATAAAAAATATCTTTAAGTTAGCAGTTTTCGGTAATTTGTGATTTATGTTTTTTATTTATTTATGCTTTGAATTGCATTATGGGATCTTGATCTTTCCCCCTTATGTTTGGAATACTTTGAAATCATATACATTATTGTCTATATCGGTGTTGTAATTTACAGTACACACATCTGGTAATAAACTGCCAGTACTTTTTCCTGTTATTATACAGAGATATTTATACACGGATATACTCTTTTTTTTTAATACAATAGGCATATACTGTTTCAAACTACTAATATGTCAATAAAAGTCACTTTGTTAAACTGCAGAGTTGAATTTTCAACATCAAAAGTCGACAGAGCAGAGATCAAGCTCCCATAATTATGTATAACTGCATAACCACAAATAAACAGAAAACGCCTGTGATTCACAAAACATTGAAACTGTTCATTAATATATATATTTTTAAAAGTGATTAATGCATGATTGACTGCAAATATCAATTCGTTTTTGTAGTAACGTAATTTAATTTTGATTCATAAATTAGCCCTTATTCATTCATTTTCCTTCAGCTTAGTCCCTTATTTATCAGAGGTCACCACATCAAAATGAACCGCTAACTAATCTGGCATGTTTTAAGCAGCGGATGCCCTTCCAGTCACAACCCAGTACTGGGAAACACCCATACACTCTCGCATTCACACACACTCATACACTATGGCCAATTTAGTTAATCCAATTCACATGCAAACTCCACATAGAAATGCCTTCTGACCCAGCCGGGACTCAAACCAACGACCCTCTTGCTGTGAGGCGACAGTGCTAACCACTGAGTCGCCAAATTAGCCCTTAATTAAGGTTTATTTGTTTTATAGTTTACTAAACATAATGATTATAATTATTTTCACTGAAAATTCATTAAAGTTTTCATTAGATTTACCAAAGGAGGAAAAGGAAGATTACACGGGAGAAAAGAGAAGAGCTCTTAAATCCTCCAACTCTACAGCGTACATAAAGTCAGCGTCTCATAAAAGAGATGAGGAGCATGACATCATCATGACCTCAATTACAGCAGATGTCTCTGAGGCTCTCACACTGTCTGTTTTCTTATATTTATAATGAACTCAAAAGATATCCTCTCAGTACATCACACCCACAATCCCCACCTATTAAATCCCTCATAGACTTTAAATTCCCTTTTGCCATTTAACTACCATATTTGTGGTATGACAGGAATGAATAACTGGCCCTAGAAGTCCAATTGTTTCAGTTCAAACAACGAACTGGTTTGACCCTGTGATGTAATTTTGAATTAAATCAGACCAAAACGAAGCTCATTTGGGGTTAGCTTCTGGTGTTTAACAAAGCTTGCCAAAGTTAACTTTATGTTAAAGCTCTCTTCAGCTAAACTAGTTTTAATTGGCAACACCAATGGCTTAAGGGCTCCACCTTCTTTGACATGGTCATCTTCACTGGCTCATTTCTTCTGTTCAGTCTGTCAAGGTCAGATGTCCACGATGAGGGAATTGTTTGTTTTTTGGGGGAAAGAGTGAAGATCAAGTTGAAATGCCACCCTCAGCAACATGGGTGGTATCAGAATGTTAAATTAATCCCTTGTTTCCACCAAGGATCTTTTAGTAAATGAAAACTAAGACTATTGGTCAAAAAACGGTAACTGAAATAAAATAAAAAAATGTACAGATTAAAACTAAAACTAACAACATTTACTGAAAAACCAATTGAAATAAAATAATAACTAGCTAAAAGAAAAAAAAAATCGTACATAAGCACTCTTTCTGCGGTGTAAAAATTGACCTGTGGCTGTTTGCAGAAATAACAGTAGATGGCGCTTTACAGACAAACACTAACAAAACCATTAAAGGAAACAAACTAAAATTAAACAGAAATGTACAGCAATATTAAAAATATTATAAAAAATAATTTATTTAAAAATACTCTTTAATAATTTTAATATTTACCTTGGATTCCACTGAGCAGTTCAGTACAGTTACTGTTCAGTAGGGGTCACCTTCATCAGGCATGCGTTTCCACTGCCAATAGTACCCTTAGTTGGTAGGTGTGGAGTACGACAGAAAGTAAAGATCTACGTCATTCTCAATTGAAGAAGAAAGCTGTACAGGCCCGTTCACATGTTTTGCACACTCAAGTTCATTATTTCAAATGTAGACGTGGGAAGTGCACAAAAAACACACTCGCTCTTTCCACACATTCAGACGCAACATGTGAACGGCCTCGTGAACAGCAGATTCTGTTCTTGCTTCTTGGCACGTAGCTGTTTGTCACAAGATGATGACAAGCTATGTTTAAGCTTTTTGAGCATTGCTGTGCGCTGTCATTGTATTACTGCAGTGTAATGTTTTTGTATTAAATTTTGTGTATTAAAAAAATGGCGCTTCATGTGTTGTCGTTCCCC
This sequence comes from Danio choprae, assembly GCA_903798125.1. Lineage (NCBI taxonomy): Eukaryota > Metazoa > Chordata > Actinopteri > Cypriniformes > Danionidae > Danio > Danio choprae. The sequence goes on from CAIGQW010034901.1 coordinate 933,353, forward strand.
TGGCTTGTTGCACATGCTGGTGATTATTCTCTACAAACCAATAGCGTTGAGCAGCGCGTTCAGCTGATACTTTTAGCAGTGAAAATGCAAATAAGAGCATACCGTACTGTATTGTACCAAACCACACCGCTTAATAGAAGTGGTGCATAACAGTACACTGCTTTAAACATATTATAAACTTCTTTTTACCTATTTATAGGGTATTATAGAGTATTCTTCTATGGGAATTGCGTTTGGGGGGGTTCTTCCACAAAAAAAAGGTTGTTCCCCCTTGTTGGAAATCAAATTTCGGTTTCCCCATGGCAGAAATCACATTCTAGGGATGGGGGTACAGAAGCTTTTGTGGAGACCACCTTGTACGATATACCACTGCTGCTTAGAAAGTAATAAAAAGGACCCTCAACTATTTCTTCTGTCTTTTCCACTAGAAATTAAAACCTCGTCATGCAAAAGTCTATCACATGCTTTTGTCCAAAATATCTGCATCTCAGAATTAATTCTTTCCCAAAACTGTTGCTTTATGAGTCCCATTACAACAAAACACATCTGTTACAACACTGCAAACAGAGCCAGCCATCACATCGAACCCTGTAGACAAAACACAGACCCCCCTCTGCAGCCACATCCCGGGACGGGACTCACACTGGGTGTATGTTGGTTTCTCACACCTGCTGCGTTCCTCACAGCCAGTTTACCAGAACTCAATACTATAGATCCATCACTGACATACACAGAGGAGATGATATGAGGCAGGAGATGCACATGGATTGACTCTCTCTCACACACATTCCCATACAAAGATGTTAAGAAAAATGTTTTGGAAAAGTTAGAGAGAGTAGAGCACTTTTGTGTGCCAATATAAACGGAGGAGGATGAGATTATTTTTGAATCGCCGTGTCTCTGAACTGCCAACAAAATAAAAGACTTCTAGTCAGGGTGCAAAGCTCTCATCATCACATGATACATTTGGCTGAACATGACGAGAATGGAGGTGATTAGCTGATCAAAGCCCCCCTAAATTGGATTTGGATATCAGGGTGGGCTCTGCACAGATCAGCTGTATCTTTAAATATCATGCTTCAGTTTTGTAAGGGCGTTCTGGACAGGAATAGAAATCTCATATTTTATTATTTTTGTAGCAACATCAATTTGCTACATTTAAAAAAAAAATGAACTCACTCTGATGTATTATTGAAGTGATTCATTTATTTATTACTGATTGCTCATATCCAGTGACATACATATTGCATTTGTAAAAAAAAATATCTATCTGCAAAACAAAATAAACTGTTGGCATTATTTGTCTCTAAGCCCAGCAGCATCTGCACTCACAGGCTAAACACTCCGAAGCACAAAAATAACAGCGTGATAAGAAATGGCTCTGCTGGTATTGTTCAAAAACCTCTTGTTATGACTCTTTCCGTCTGTGAAAACAAAGCTACTGTGAATGGGAAAAGCTCTGAATCTCCTTAATATTTTGCTTAAAAGCGACATGGTTCAAATAGACGCTTCCTTCCAAGAGTCTCTGCTCCGTAATTTCTGTGAACCTCTCTTCCTGCCCCAGGAAAACTCCCGGAATTCAGTGTTCCGTCTGACCCTTTGTCAACTCCAGAGTTGCACGTATTTCCAGCATGGGATGACCCTGTGGGAGTGTCTGTGTGTTGGTCAGTGTGCCTAGATATTTACCTCACGGCCATAAATTCCACTTGGATAATTTCATTCATAATCACGCTTGCACACAAGCCCAATTCTGAAAACGTTGGGGACATATGTAATGTAATGTAATCAAGAATCTGTGATTTTTTTTGTTAATACTCTTGAATTATTTAACACTAGAAATACACAGGCAGTAATTTTGACCATTTTTTAATTTTGTAAATGAATAAATTTGTGAAAATAAAACCCATACAACAATGTAAAAAAAATTTGGATTCCACACAATTCCTCCACGTTTTCCTAATACAAATCAATTAAGTTGACTTAGGTTAATTGTTTTTGCAAATTTAAGTGGATTGAAAATAAAACAATTAAGTCTTAACTTAAGGATTGTGTTGATTCAGCTTATTTTTAAATAAGTAGTTTAAACCAGCAAAAAAATATTTTTTGAGTGAACTATAAACTTTTCCTAAATGTATGTATATTTAATTTAGATTTTTTTTTATTCATTAATTTTTAAAAATTTCAAAACACAAATGAGTTCTGAGTATTTTCTATCTTCATTTGCCATAACGGTTACATTTACCAAACTTTTCCCTGTGCCTTTTAATATGCGTGCCTCTGCTATTTAGCAGCATTCAATGGCAAAATTATATATTTTTATGTTGATATTCTGTTAGAATTATAATTGTATATGTCATATGTTATAATTATATATTTATATTTACAGAACACAGTTTATTCGGTCAGTGAAAACACTGAAAATCTTTTATATGTACCTTTTTCAATAAAATACTGTAAATGTCAAAGAGAATGAACAAATCATATATTCCCAACTTTTCATAAACAGGGTTTTATATGACAACAAGGTCTTTCTCTTCTGATTCAGGATGAAACCCTGAAACCCTGATGTGCTGTAATGCACAATCCAGTCTCTCTAAAACTTTGCTGACCCCTACAAGGACGTTCCTGCAACTCACTTTTTTATATTCTCTCTCTGCCTCTTGCCATCTCTCTTTTTGCTACAGAGTCTCCAGATAAGAGGCAGGGATCCTATAATCAAGCTTAGCAGGCAGTCTACTGTGGGGTCATGTTCAGCTCAGCTCAGCACTGCTGTGAGATAAAAGCCAGAGGAAAAGTGTGTGAGCGAGAGAACTTGTGACTGATGTTCTCGCTTGAGCTGTTTGAGAGAATACTCTGTAGTCTCTATAGTCTGTTGGTATGGTACAAACAGGTGGATGCCACTGAAATGTATTATCATGGGAATGTTTGAATTAATTATTTGGCAACACTTTATTTTATTGATCGATTTGCAAACAATTAGCAGTGGAATTAATACATTATGACTCCTTTTACTGATAATAACTTATTGATTACTAAATCGGGCAGCATGGTGGCGCAGTGGGTAGCGCTGTCACCTCACAGCAAGAAGGTCACTGGTTCGAGCCTCGGCTGGGTCAGTTGGCATTTCTGTGTGGAGTTTGCATGTTCTCTCCGTGTTCGCGTGGGTTTCCTCCAGGGCTCTGGTTTATCCCACAAGTCCAAAGACATGCGCTATAGGTGAATTGGGTAAGCTAAATTGTCTGTAGTGTATGTGTGTGAATGAAAGTGTATGGGTGTTTCCCAGTGATGGGTTGCAGCTGGAAGGGCATCCACTGCGTAAAACATATGCTGGATAAGTTGGCGGTTCATTCCGCTGTGGCGACCACTGATTAATAAAGGGACTAAGCCAAAAAGAAAATGAATGAATGAATGATTACTAAATCTATGAATAATATAGAATGTCCTTTTTTTGCATTTGATGTAGTAAACATTAATAAATGGTTTAGTTCATCATGCAATATGCATTCATAATCATTTGTGCATTAGGTAAGCATTACTTTAGGCATATTAGTTAGAAGTAGGGGAAAGTATTGCAATATTTTCCATGATCATAAATCAATACATGAATGCCCATATCAAAATATCACCAATTTTTGTATTATTATTATGGGGTTAATTTCTTTACAGTCCACTATAGCAGATGGTATGTTTTGTCCTTTGGTGAACAGGATAAGAATGCAGTGAGTTATTAAAATAAAGATGGTGGCACCATTTTAAGGCTTTTATTACCAGGTGTTGGTCAGTTTGTCTGCTTAACAATCCCATTTATTTAGTTAAAACCGAAAAAAAGATAGTTTAGTTAAAAAAAGATGTTGCCAAAGTTTTCCTTTGGGGACATGAAGTTGGAATAAATTGCAATATTTCGCAACAATATTGTATCGAGACACAAGTGTTATGATAATATAATATCATGAGGACTCTAGTGATTCCCACACCTGATATTAATTCACCCATATTGCAAAGTGTTACTTAAGTTTCTTTCCATTTATTTTTCTATTACTAAAACCCATCCCATCCCATATAAGACAACAAATTTGAGCACATTCCACTAGTCAAGTCGCTAAATTCAGTATCAAATGCCCAAAATGATCTTGACAATATTATACCTCTGAATGACACCTTCAACCGGTTCTCCCATCACTGCAGTCCAATAAAACAATGTTGAGGAAATAGCTGCCAACGTCTGTGAACTTCACAACTTTTACATTCAGCACAGTGGATGTGAGATTGAGGAGACTGACGTTTATGGAGACTGAATGGTGTGGATTCAGCATCTCCCTCCTGAGAGACGGACTAACTCGGGATGAAGAAACAACACCGCCTTGTAAATTTCTGCCTTAAACACTCAGTTCCCTGCAGGCCTATTCTAAACCGGGCCGTCAGATTGGGTTAGCCCCAAATCCAGAGCGCACAATGGCCTCTGTGTGCATGAGGTTAGCTAATACCTCAGCCATCATTTCTCGCTAAACGTATGCACAAAGACACACATGCTAGGGCGAGTTTTTCCTCACATATTGATATAAACAGTCTCTGTGATCTGAAATGTATCTGCAAAAAGTAATGGTACATTTTTATGGCCATTATTGGCTATTAACTAGTTTGTTGTGTTTTGTTAGCTGTGTTGCTAAAGCTAACTAGTAGTACAATTGTATACAAAAGTACACTCACTTTTAAACTTTAAGTGAATAAAAATGTACTGACTGTAAGTCTTCAAACTATGCTGTAGTTCATGCAACTCATTTGCATTCTGTATGAATTTATTAGGCACTTATCTAAAAAAATAAAAACTTTACTTTGCTAGTGAATTTCAAAAAGTTAAAACAAAAAATGTAAGTGTATTATAAATAATATTAAAACTGGCTAGATGTGATTTAGTACATCATATTTGAATATATGCATTTGAAACACAGCAAGATTTTCATTAGGTAATGAATTTATTCCCAAATTCTTTGGTAATTTGTGTTCTGCCAAACATTTTTCCACAGAGCATTCTTGGACTAACTCTTTTATAATTAAGCGCAATATTCTTGCCAGGTCCATTTTGTCATCAACTCTGTGACCTTTGTGTTGTAGACGAACAGTCAAGGTATAAACAGATCAACACTGCGAGTTTGTATAAGCTCAAGTAAAGCCTTGGCCAAGCAAACTCTCCGACCTCTCCTTATCGAGACACAAATCACAGACTTCAGTTATTCATCATTCTCTCATGGAACAATAAACAAATCCATCGTCCAAGTTTTGCAAAAGACCAAAAACTCGAACAACTCGGGCTCTAACAACCTTGCAGGATTGTCATAGCTAATTACGTTTCTAATATTTATCAGATATCATTACCCAAATGAAAGGGCACTGGGTTCATTTGGTGGCAACATGTGAAATTCATCAAGCTCACATTTACAAGGTCTTTCTCCTCCATTATCGAAGACAGAGAATGCAGTTAAATGGCATAAAAAACAATTAAATGTAAGTTTGCTCTAGAAATCTGTATAGCCTTCTACACATTGAATTATCTATTAATTTATTTCCACTTTACGAGCTACTAAAATTACTAAATAATGTGCATGTTTCACATCAAAATACTTATCATCTCCAAGCAAACTACAATGTGCAAAAAACAATGTGATTTTGTGACAACAGCGATGTCATGTGTGCTAGTTTATTATGTGTTCATCATAATACACCGTACATTACTGTTGTGTAGACATACCTTAAAGCTAGCAATTTCTGAGCAATTTCATTTTTAAGCACATTTGAATTTATAGGGAATGACTACACTACTGATAACAGACTACAGAATAGTTAAGCGATTTGTTGTGTTGGCATAAGTGATCATTTTGAGGGCAGCAAAGTCTGTCAAGTAGATCAGTGCCAGTTTGTCCACCCAGTTGCTGAGGGTGAGTCACTGCTCATGTGTGTCTGAGTTTCACTTATCACTCTCTCGTGTTTTACCAGGACCTGAGGAGTGTGATTGTGAGAGTCCTGGAGGAATGCTGGACGGCCAGACTGCAGTCTCAAGTTTCAGTCTCAGAGAAGTATATCTACATCTTCTACCACCTCTCTCTTCCTGTCTCACCGACAAAATGAATAAACACACACACACACGCACGCACGCACGCACGCACGCACGACTCCTTCCAGGTCAACATAAGCAGAATCGTTGCCCTGAAAACAGCCAGAGATGTTTGCTCATTCTGATGACTTTTCTTGCCGTATTAATATTAACTGACCTTGTTTATCAACATAAAAAGAAGGTTATGACTCAATTATCCAGAATTATCCGCATACGATAATGAAAGAATTTAAATGTTACAGTTGCGACATACTATAATATTTAGATCTTTAATGTTGAATGTGCATGATGTGACTGCATAATTCTAGGTTTATAACATCATTTGGTTACAAAAATGTAAAAAAATAAATACCTGTCCTAAATGATAGTTTCAAAAATAGAAAAAAAAAATTGACAAAAATGTGTGGATCTTATGGCCTAACAACAATAATCATGTTTTTTTTTTTGTGTGTGTGTGTGGGGGGGGGGGGGGGGTTGCAGTCAAACTATGATTAACATCAATAATGCTACTGTTAAACAAATTAAACATATACATTTATCTTCTTTACATTCCCACATACTGTACAGTACCAGTAATTCACCAAAATCTATGGTGCTTCATTTTTTCCTTTCTTCAATACTTGAAGTCTGCTACCTCGGAGGAAATTCTGTAATAAACCAGGAAAAGGCGTCTATTGTTGCTGGAGAGAGAACGGAAGCTTTGCTAATGCGATACTGGCTTCATTTGCTGAGGCTGTTTTCTTTTCTTTAAGGTTCTTCTGAGCTCTAACCATCCTGGGAAGACATTAACTTTGCTTGTATATCTTCTCCAAAATCTATTTTTAATAACCGGTAGGTTACACCATATCTTGTAGTGCAACTGGTTTCCCTATTTTATTTTAATTTTTTTTATATTTTCCTCTGGCAGTAAAGAACAGCTGCTGTTCTGTGAGAGCAAACAGCGCAGATGGCAAAATCATTGTTGTAATACTCTAGCTAATATAACTGACATTACATTTGGCTACCAATAAATATCCATTTAACAATGTGGAAACACTGAGCTCATGTGTTGCAAACACAAACTTCTGAGGCTAAAACACGTTACCTGATTGGAAAACTGTCAACGTTTGTTGCTCTACAAAAAAATGTGTCATAAAGCAGAAGAAACAATGTGTCCAGACGTCAGTTTTCCTCATAACTCTGTATTAGCATTTCATAGTTTGGTGCATTAAAAATAATCACATGCCATAGCTAAATATGTTTGAGATTATTGGGTTGAAGCTTTCTTTGGCTGAAAACAGATGCTAACCAAGGCTAAATGTTTTCCTATTGAAGATTTAAGTACATGTTAACATACATGCTAACAAACAACTTATGGCTTTTCCATGCTCACAAAGTAAACAATAATGTTCCTTTTAAAACTATATTAAACATTACCCGAGTGCCCTGCAATTTTGTTGCCACACTAAAAAAAATAGCAAATAGAAAAAACATGCATCCAGACATGTTTCCTCATAACTTAGTCATACCTGTAACTAATAAATGTAGTAATAAATGTATGTTTTACATTAAAATGTCAGCTTTATTTGCCAAAAACAGATGCTAACAGAGGGTTTTAATTGTTGTTTTCTGACTGAAGATTTGTTTGAGTAACTGTTAGCGCACATGCTAACAATAGCTCTTCTATACTCAGCATAGTAATCAATAAAAGCACAAATACGGCTAATTCATCCTTTAAGACTATATTAAACTCATCTTAACACTTTTTACATCTAATCTCACTCATAAATAGATTCACAGGGCAAACATGAATGGTCTTTAAATAAATTATTTTACGCAATTATCTGCTTCCTCAGACTATAGTATAAAAGCAACATGTAATCTGTGTAAGTGCAGTGTTTTGTGTGGGTGAAGGGGCGTTTTATACGCCACAACTATTCTCCTCTGGGTTTGGCATATTATGGTTTCTTCCATGAGCACCTGCCAAGTACTCTTACTACTATGAATGGGTGTCCCTTTGATGGGATAAGCCACTAGGACAGACATGAATGAGTCAGAGATGATTACTAAACACCAGAAAATCAAAAAACAATAAGTGGTATGTAATGAGGATTTAAAAACCTGTGTTATTTTGATTTCTTGATATGTGTGAATATGATTTTGAGGACATGCTTATGTGTCAGTGTTGGCTATGATTGACAGTAATGATTTCAGTAACTTGCTTTGACTACATCCATGTGAGGAGTCTGGCAATGAAACCACATCGCTTTGAATGACAGGAACTGTCTCTGAACATCAAACAACAGACACGAGACCACAAATAAACAACGAATGCTGCCTGTTTCCTTTGTCTGCACGTTTGAAGTGCAACAGAAAAGGTTATAATTACTACCTAAAAATGAAATCCAAATCTATCAAAACTTCATTTTCCTCAGTATTTCTCAATGTATTGTGGAGTAACTTCCTGCCACGTGTTATGAAATGTTAAATATGTCTGTAATTAATGCAACATGTAGCACTGGAGTTCACTGATGAGGGAAAAAAACAATCGGAGCCTTAGACTGTTATATTATATTATTCATTCATTCATTTTCATTTCGGCTTAGTCCCTTTATTAATCTGGGGTCGCCACAGCGGAATGAACCGCCAATTTATCCAGCATATGTTTGACGCAGCGGATGCCCTTCCAGCTGCAACCCATGTCTGGGAAACATCCATACACACCCATTCACACTCATACACTACGGACAATTTAGCTTACCCAATTCAGCTATACCACATGTCTTTGGACTTATGGGGGAAACCGGAGCACCCGGAGGAAACCCACGCCAACACAGGGAGAACATGCAAACTCCACACAGAAACGCCAACTGACCCAGCCGAGGCTCGAACCAGCGATCAGCGACCTTCTTGCTGTGAGGCGAACGTGCTACCCACTGCGCCACTGTGAGGCCCATATTATATTATATTATATTATATTATATTATATTATATTATATTATATTATATTATATTATATTATATTATATTATATTATATCCATTATTTTCTAATAATTCATAGGTCCAGTAGCAATCATTATAATTATCACACTGCTTTTCATTAATAAAAAAAAAACACACTTTTCACATCATTACCATCACGTCATTTAAAATCTAAATATGTTTAGTTTTTGACTTTCAAAAACAGGAAAAGAGCTATTGTTTCTTGCTGCCTAATTTCCTTAACCAGCCTCATTGTTTCTTACCAGTCGAGTTTGGGTGCTTGATTCAAATCACTCAGCAGAGATGATCCGAAGGCGATAATTTCAGTGCTGCATCTGTTAGCACTAAATGGCAGACAGGCCTTTGAAACTAAGGTGATTGTAGGTAATGGCTTCCAGAATGAGTGTTTCAGGTCAGAGGAAAGTTACGGCCTGATCTTCCAGTACTAGTACAATTTTCAATGTGACCTTAGGGTTCCCTTTACAGCACCTCAACAACTCATTTCTCTCTTCACGCTGCAGGGGCTGAAATGTGCTGGATCATCAACCGATCTAAGAGCAATGGGGAAAAACAATCCGACACAATTCATCACTGGGGGCCATGCGAAATTGTAGTAAAAGCAAAACTGATATGCATGCAGCATTCCTCTACCTGCGGTGTCAGAAAGCCTGCTGATGTTTAAAGGGGACATATCATGAAAATCAGACTTTTTTCCATGTTTATCATTGAGCATGTACCGACCCAGAAAATGTGAGAAAGGACAGTTTTGGTAAGCCTTTCTCTGTAAGCATGTGGAAAATAACACACCACTCAGATTTCCACTCCTCTGGTGATGTAGGAAGAGGATCTTGTACTTAATCTGCACGCTTCCACCCACAGCACCACTGTTTATGTTTACTCACTGTAGCTGTTATATATCTACAATGCTTACAGCAGAAAAAAACATTATAAACGTACATCACAATCAAACTAAAAAGTCTCCGCAGACATCATAGCATTGAGGACAATGTGGTTGAATTTCATTTTTGAAGAAAAGGTGCCAAGGAATGGCGGTAAAGTGCAGAAAATACATTTTATGCCAGACTGCTTAAACGGTCAGATCAATGTTGTTTCTGAATAATGGGTCAATATAAACACTTCACACTTATATCCAAAACAAGTATGATACTTAATTTCTTGAGAATCTTACAAATTTTCCTTTCTAAATGTGCCTGCTAACCATTGACTATATTGTGTGGATACAATATAGAATTGTTCTGATAATGTAATGTTTATTTGCAATCGGACACATATAAGTACAAAGCAGTAATATGCTGGTCAATGAGATAAATGTTTCAACCAACAATTCACAAACATCTTGGTTTGAACATGCAGGACTTTAATCCACTATTGGTCATTTCTGATATTTTGGCTGCATGAGATTTTCTTGTTTGCATGTTTCTCTCAGAATAGCATGTAAAGGCTCTGCCCTCTTCTGGAAAGCAGTAGCTCATTTGCATTTAATGACACACACACAAAAAAAAACGGTTTGTTTTTGCTCAGACCCAAATAATGGTCAATGTGACAAGCTCAAACAAATGACCTGTGTGGTACTGTGAGCTGAAACTTCACAGGCACATTCTGGGGACATCAGTGATTTATTTTTCCTTATGAGAAGGGGCATAATATGTACCCTTTAAGTGCGTCTCTCAGGGTGAAGGACCGAGCTCCAGAATGCCATTACAAAGGAGGATCGTTTAACAGTGCAATCCATCACATTAGCTGAGGGTCTGCACTACTGGGCTGATCAGAGGTGGACGAGCAGAACGAATGCAGCAGTTCAGCACACTTGACCCCTTCACCCTCAGTCTGAGAGCAAACCCACTCCTAATCAGCAGCACATGAGTTCACACACCTCCAGAATGCAGGTATGATAGGTTAATGCAGCCAGAGGATGAGGAAAGTACATGTTTTTTTGTGTCACAGAAGCATCTAAAAACATGTACTTGTCATGCTTGACATTGTAACATGATGTTTATGATAACTGGGCATATTTATGGTACAAGTAATTGAACAAATTTATAATTGAGGAGGCATTCAGCAATTCAACGAGAAGAGGCAATACACACAAGAAGTGCTAATTATACCAAATAACTGTTAGTGCTCAGAGAATTGAGAGTAATGAGAGGGAGTGTTTGTTTATATAAAGAGAGAGAAAAGAGTGTTTTACAGATGGTTTGTCAAGCCTGAAGCACACTTCATATGCAGTGTATTTCTTTTTTTGTAGGAACGTGTCTGGTAATCATTAGAAATATATTATGTATGGATTTAATTATGAGTATATTATGAGTCAAATTATTTAAAGCAAATTAAATTTAATATAATTTGAAAATGCATGCGTGTATATACACATATTTTACATACTGTACACTCTACTGTTTTGATATATGATTCCAAGTAAAATACAACCTGTACATATTCTTGACTGGTCATGTGAGACTGATCATCACACTGAAGAGATCTGCAGAAATATGCCTATGTTATGCTTGTTGCTGTCATAACACGAGTCCTGCCCGTTTCAGAAATTCAACTGACATGCTTTTACTCCAGTCCAAGTCATGTACCGAAGCCCAATCGCATTACAATAACAAGCTCAGCTCTTCAGAGACAACACAACACAATCAGACCTGCATTACATCATGAGGATCTTCTAACCGAATCACAAAGTAAAAGCCCATTACAGCAATTTCTTAAAGCACCTTTACACTCTCAAGACACAAAATCTATGATCTCCCGAACATACTGGCTCAGGACTCGCCATTAATTATTAAAGTGTTTGACTGAAACTCTACCTGAGGTGACGGTTTCCACCATGCAGAGCCGCCGTCAGCAGCTTTATGTGCTGCCCGAAGCCTGACTGCTCTGATAGCTAACAGATAAACCGGCAAACCGGCACCAAATTTCCCAAGAGACAAGAAAATCTATGAGCTTAAACCATCAGAGTACTTTTCCAAACAGTTTACATACTTGCTTTTCCAAGCATAACGTCAGCATCAAGGTAGGTGCGGTGATAAAGAGATGAAGTTGGGTTTAATGACTTTCTGCACGTAAACATTCACACGTGATGATTAATACGTGCTTATGAATGAAGACGTTCGCTGGTGGACGCAGAGCCTGCTGGGATACCGTGTTGAAGTGTGCGGTCTGTTTGTTTAGCTCTTGGTGGCGTCCAGAGAGTCTGCATTTCGAGTGTGTTTACCCTCTGCTGATCTCATGTCCAGGCCTCCGCTTCATGTAATGGTGTTGACATTGAACAAGGGGGAAATAACCTTCACATGAGTGGAAAAAAAGAAAAACCAAACCTGCACTGCTTGGAGAAGGGAAGAGCAGGGTCAGGGGGTTTAGGATGCAGTATAGTCAGTAAATCAGGTAATAACTTATTACAAAAATATATATAATGATGCAAGATAACAATTTTAATTGTATTTTTAGGATTATCTAGTCAACTAATTGGAGTAGCATGTAAGCATGTTTAATCAATAGAAAAACATTAGGCAAGAAATGCAATATATACTTGTAATTAAAATGTATAAATTACTATTTGTAGCGGTTTAAAATATATAAAACAAACTTACACAAACATCATTCATTAAAAATAAAAATGTCAATATACAAATTAATAAATAAATTACAAAGAAATTATTAAATGGAAAACAAAGTAGAAAAATAGCACTGGTACACTGTATGTAAACATGTACTTCGTAGTTTTAAAAGTATATAAAATTGAATTAACAAAAGATCAATTAATAAATTATAGGGACCAAATAGTGTCATTAGCTGTTATACATCACTGGTGTATTGCTGGATATGCTGTTTCTCCCAAGTGAAACACATATTTGTTTACATAAAAACATTTATTGAGAAATTTGTAATACTAGCTGTTTTCGTGCAAATGTAACATTTAATTTAAAATAAAAAAAATATATATATAAATAAAATAAAATAAATAATTAAAGCTGCAAGCAGCGATGAAAGGGACCTCGCACCCGGGC
>CAIGQW010034901.1:959220-998996 GCA_903798125.1 Danio choprae
AGAAAGAAAGAAAGAAAGAAAGAAAGAAAGAAAGAAAGAAAGAAAGACTTGCTAGAATAGCCAGATGAATATTACTGGTAATCTTTAAACCCAGATCCTGGAAGGGAAAGCGAGGGATGGAAGTCTTTAAAGCTCACATTGTTACCTTCAGACAGGGCACATAAATTAAGCTCTGCCACACACTGAAGCCTCACTCCATACATCACTCAACAAAACCAGGACAATCACTATTACTCTTCAAATGTTTTCAGTTCTACATAAAAACTAATTCAGCTCAAGAACAAAAAGAAACCATTACACTTAAGAGCTGTTTTCACCGGCTGACATAAAGGGCATATTGTGGAGCAATGCCCAGGAATCCAAGTGACGTTCTGGGCTTGAGTCCGGCACTCAATCTAAACCCCCGGAGCCCCCGTGACAAATGGGGAGTTTGATGTATAAAACGTAAAATTTGCCATGGACCTGGCTGTCTGTTACGCAAACAAATAGAGAAGACTAATTACCTTGAAAAGGAGGCTGTGGCAGTTTTCCATTTTAGGGGAACGCTTTCAATCGGAGCAGCCGCCCACCCTCTTAATATTTCAAAGACAGTTTAGGATGAATATGACTTTGGTGCCATGTGAACAGCTTGCAATAAGATTGTTGCCATATGACAAGGGTCTTTTAACCATCAAGGGTCTTTTAGACAAAGGTTGCGATGTTTACATGATAAAAAGTGGTCTGACTAATACACAGAACATCCAGGTGTTTTGGGACTGAGCGATGCTTCAAGGTGTGCGATTTCACCAGATTTCCCTCTGGAGGCATTATGTGCCAAGCGATGTTGAGTTAGTTTTATTCAGTGCCCTGCCTAAAATAAATCACAAAGTGCCCAGCGACATCAAAGAATTCAAAACGACGCAAACCTGACTTGTTTAGGCTGGAGATGGGAGAGGTTTGTAAGAAGAATATCACAAAGGTTCAAAGCAGCCAGGAACAGACTGGATTTCTTTTTTCCGTGACTGGATTGTTCTGGTTAAGTGATTTAAGCTTGAAGGAGATTTAGAAAAAAACACAACTTCTGCATCGCCACTGATGTGAGATCATGCACAGTTTTCTTGTTGACTACAGTTACAACAGCTACAGATCGACGAATAACAAATCGTCATAAATGATCTTTTCATGTCCTGTATGACATGACAGTAAATGACCACTTACAATGTTGATGTGGTTGCTGATGTGGCAAACAATCTTTGGTCAAATGTCCTGAAAAAACAGATAATCCTCAAAAAGAGATGACATTAAAAGTACCCATTAACTAATTTCTGAAGTGGTACACTTTCTGAAGTTGGTACAGAGATACAAACACGCTGTTTAAAGCAGACATGAAAAAAGCGATCATTCCCTGTGTCTCTGTTGGGCCTGTTGTCAGGAGTAGCTCAAGCAGTATCAAAACAAGCTGAGTGTAATTGTTGGTAATATGGTAATCGTTGGTAATACTTATTAAGAGATAAAACTTACTAAACCTCATATATGTCAAAAGTTTGATTTCTTATGTCCTAACCACTTCATGGCTTACAGGAATCTGTTTAAAGAAACTAAACACAATATGTTCCTCAGCAGCTTCATTTAGCTAATGCTAGCTATATCATGTCAGTGGTCATGCCTTTTACTAGTTAAAAGGCTTCAAACAAACAGCCAGGGGATCTGGTTTGTAGAAACAGTTGCTCTCTTGCCCTTTACATTCGGTTTGTAGTTCCCTACACTTACCCTGCAGAAATCTAGTTTAGTTTTAGAGGTCAAAGGAGCTCAGGGTTAAACCCATTCAACTATTCATGCTGCTGTCATCACCTTTGTGAGACCTACAAGAAAATACTGCACAGAAAATTCTAGATACCAGAGTCTGATCTTATGGAGATGTCTAAAGACCTCACTGGAAGATATAAAGGTAACCTTGGACTGAGTCCGAGTATGAAAACTAAGGCAAATTGATATATTTTTGAAATATACTAGTTGAAGGGATTGACTGTTTATATGTGTAACAGAGGCCTGCCTAAGGTAGTATACCTCATTCCCCTGAGCAAGGCATGTCAGCATCTAACACTAAGGAAATGCAGCCTTTAGCATCCTTGTGAGCCCACCTTTCATACCAGAGATGCTAGTTTGAGTAGCGCAAGTTACAAATGAAGGGAATAATTTGGTGCCATAAATTAGAAAGGACTGATGTTTTTTTTATTTTTGGTGGGATGAGTGCAGGGGCATGGTGGCCCTAGGTAACTACAAGATACATTCATGGATGATGCTAAAGGGCTGCAGTCTTTTGTGTACTTGTAAGTGTGCCTACCACCCAAGAGATTCTAGTTCGACTTAAATGAGTAGAATTGCAAAGGCTCCATTGGTGCCATGACCCGGATAGGGGTAAGTAAACCTTTGTACTTACATGACCTGGATTGGAGTGAAATTTAGATGCACAAGTGTTACAGAGGCTGGCTAGTAAATTATGGCAAGTAAATATCACTTCCCTGATCTCAAGAGTGCATTAGTGACAGGCACTAAAGGCTAGAATTTGTTGTGTCCTTGTTAGTGAATCCACATTAAAAGCCAATTATTTGAATCTGTATATAACCAGAGATCACATAGGTACCCTAAACATTTCAATCCATTTCAAATAGCCTATCCATTTACCTGTGAAATATGAAATCTAAGAAAGAAATCTAAAATTACTTTACTTCTCTAATCAACTAATTGTTGTTGAATTATTAGCTGGCTAGCTGGCAAGTGCCTTTCCTTAGTGAAAGCATAGAGTGCTCATCTGGATCTTGTTACAGTGAAAAAAATAGCAACAACAAATTTGTAATGATGCATTGTCAAATTGCACCCTTGTTTAACTCCATTATCTGCAGAGCCAGGAGAATAGAAATACCAAAGACAAATGAACGGTTACACTGCGCTCTCTCTTATTCCCTTTCCTTTATTCTCCTCGCCTCTCTTCCCATTCCATCTCCTCTTTTTCTGTCCCCTGCAGCGCAGCAGTGACAAATGCATTAGCGAGAGAGATAAAAATGGCAGCATGTGAAAAAATACCAATAATCATATACAGATTTCTTTTATAGGGGAAGCCAGGGGAAACATGTATTCACTCAAAATCAAAAATTTCAAGCAGCTAACAAAATATTTTTCCACAAAACACACTCCAGATGTAGGTGAGCTCCCAGCTTCACCTCTTAATTTGGCTTATTATATTGTTTGTGGTACAACAATGTATGTTCCTATTAGGAATGCTGATTTTTTCAATTGCCGATAAGCATCGAAGCAGCACTGTGGTCCAGACGGCGTATCTCTGATCAGCATGAGGTGTTAGCTTCCTGCTCCAAGATCTCCATATAGAAAGGAAGTGAACCCTTAACAGATGAGGTAATCCAGTTCGAAAATTGCGGCACCATCTGACTTCACTGGCATATACCGCTCCATTTAGAACCAGCCTTGATGTGATAGAGCCATTACGCAGAGCTTGATAAAAACATCAAAGAATTATGTAAGTCCTCCTATCGCTATTAAATACTTTACTGTACATGTTAGCAATCAACAGTTATACTTTCGCTTCTGTCTGAATTACTTCTAAGTTTGCAGGCTCAGAAGCTTTTCTGTTTTTTATGCATTTTAATTATAAAATAAAACAATAATAATACAAATAGAAAGGTAAAAATTATAATAATAATAAAACGTTTAATCCAGAATAAATATTCACAAATAATTAAAAAGAACAGTCAAGTAACACATTGAATTCAACGTCAAATTTGGAAGTAGAAAGACTAAAATAGTATTATCTTGTAAAATATACGCCAGACATTTAATCTACAACTTTAAAACAATTTTTTTAAATTCATTTATTGATATTGATTCATGATGATAATGATTTTTATTAGTGTGCATTTCTAACTAATGCAGTCATCATAGATGAAACTTAACGAATTATTAACAGTCCTGCAAACCAGATGAAGCTTCAATGGCTGTTTTTTGAAAAGAAGACTGTCCCGATGAAAGTAAGGAAGTTGTGGTCTCCATCATGAGACTGGATTTTCCCATTACAGATTCCCATTCACAGATCACGCAGCGTGTGTGTTTTAATTGAGTCAGGGGTAAAAATATAACAGAGGCCAATCCTGCAAGAAATCCCCTTCTCCTGTTTGATCACTCTCCGCCAGACAAAGGCCTTTGTATTAGATCACTTCACAGCTCTGGGACAGGGAGCGGTGCGAGAGACGTTCCTCTCAGGATGACTGTTAAATAGGGATGGTCGATATCTTAAGGTCTGCGATATACCACTAAAAGTCTTCATAATGTGAAGCTGGTTTGGTTTGGCTGCACAGTTCTATAAAAAATGAACTGTGAAATGAATAAATAAACTACAGTAGCATGCATGTGATACAGTTTAGCATGTGTATGAGATTGTTAGCTAACAGAAATGTACTGACAAACATTCACACCAAATTTACTTCATAACAGCAGACTAGTGTCTGAAACACATTATTTTACCACAACTGTGTTTAATGTCTTAATTTCTTTTTTTACTAAGCTACAGTTATAGTTGAATGTCTTTACTTCCGTGATGCATATGTTCAGTTCATATGAGAGGTCGCCCTCTAGTTTCCAGTATGAATTAAACCGATAATATATTATGTACAGGTGAAGGCAAAATAATTAGCCCTCCTATGGATCACTTCAAACTTGTTGAAAAGATCTCACCGTTAAACCGCACTTGGTAGATATTTAAAAATAATTCAATAATTAATGTGTCCACAACACCCTATTTTTTGTATGAATGAATGAATAAATATAGGAAAGCTATTCATTCTTTCTTAAAAAAACACACACATACATTTTTTGTTACTCAGTGGATACATATGAATTATGTCATTATATCATTACTGAAATATATAGAAAATGTTGTGATTTTTTTAGTCCATCATGCTCAGCCCTACAGGAAAATCAAACTTTAGTGATTTTAGAAAGCAGGTTGCGCTGGAGTGATTTGCTCTCTCTTTAGCGGTGTGTAATGGTTTACATCTGTGTACATCAAGCCCTATTTAAGGTTTCATATAGTGGAAAATAAGGCTGCCGAGGATTAAGACCAATTTCCCTTGTGGTAAATAAAAATGGGTTTATGGGTTCCTTCAGTTTGTCAAACAATTTCTACAGGGTTTTGATTACACCACAGACAGGATCAAAGAGCGGTGCTGATAAAGATTTTTTTTTTTTTGCATGAATATCCATTTCAAACAATTAGTATCCTTAGCAATGGTATCGTGTGATGTGAAATTTCATAAGTAATTAAATACCATGCACATGCAAATATATACATGTATATACATTCTTATTTTGGTAAATATACTAAAAGTAGTGCTGTATATCTAATCAAATCACAAAGTAGTGTATGTAATTACTGAATTGTTTTTAGCATGTATTTTTATAATATGAGGAAATACACATATGAAGTTCAGTCCAGAAAGCCACCTACCGAGCATTTTACTATTTTATTTAAGAATCTAACTGTAAAAACAAGCCTCATGACAACGCATCAAAGTAAACTGCTATTATGATTGCATAGGTGAATGGACTTCTCAAAGTTTAAATAATAGGGGAAAAAAAGTTAAGAATCCAGAAAATTCATACATTTTTTGTTCTTGTTTTCAATTTAACATGGTACAATTCACCTTATTACTTATGTGGAAGTAAGCTTTTTTTGTGAAGACAAGGCAGTTAATGACTGTACATAAAATAATATAATAATAAATTACAAGTTTGCAACATCAAGCAGCATAACAAGGTGTTTGTAGTGGTTAAAAACCAATAGAAGTGAATGAGACTGGAAGTCTGAGCCAATAAAGTTCCAATGGCTGTGTCTGCATGTACATGAAAAAAAATAATGTCAATTAAATGGTATTTGAAAGAAACTAATTACATACATTTTCAATCTATTTCGTAGAATTTCTAAAAATGTAATTGTATATATTACATTATAAAATTATAAAAATGTAAATGCCTTTATTCCCAGATTTTGCTTGTCCTGATCTTGCGTCAGTTTTCTTTCCCCTCACCTGCCATCCCAGGGGTGTCTGTTACCACAGTAACAAGGTTGCCAAACCTAGCTAACAGTACCGCTTATCCCCTTTTCTTTCCCCCAACCGCTCAAACACAACTGGTTTGCAGACAGCAGACACCAGTCCAGATGCTACGCTTCACCACCCTTACAAACCTCTGCACAGGAACAGACGTCTTGTTTTCTGTGCGCTGTTACAACAAGCTCCAAATCCAGAATAGTTACTAAGGATTCTCAATTGATAGTATGAGATGAAATGACAGCCGGTTTCAGTTAAAGGACAACAAAAATGCCACATTGGGAGGCTGAGGAAGGTGAAGCACAGAACTGTTTTAATATGACCTTGATACAGTGAAAATGCATGCAGGAGACGAGTGTTAATGACTCTGGGGGCGGCAATGACTGATGACCGGCGAGATTTGCAGAATAACATTACAGATATAAATGGGAGAAGTTAGAGGTGCTGGATAATAGTGGCTGACCATTATGGGTTTTAAAAGACACATCAACACATTTGTGCACAGCAAGGTGACAATTTGTAGATAACAAATGAGAGGAAAAAAACATATGTGACAATTGTCAGTAAAATTTACAATTAATTACAAAGAACTATCAATTAACACATTGAATTCAACATGAACATTTGAAGTGGAAAAAAAAATCTAGTGTAAAGAATAATCCAATCATTTTATTTGTATCTATACAAGTCTGTGTACTGATTATAGTATATTAAATTTAATCCATACAATTTATTATATATATCAATGTATAAATATTGTATAAATGTATTATATTACTGCTGGGCAAAGATTAATCGCAATTAATCACATCCCCCAAAAAATGTTTTTTTGACATAATATATGTGTGTTTTATATATTTATTATGTATATGTGATACACACATAAAAACAAAACAATGTTGTTACTTAGATATTTACATTTACATATAATTACATTTACATATAATATTAAATCATATACACATACATTTTAGAACTAAATGTATTTATATATACATAATAAATATACACAGTACACACAATGTTTAATCATGATTAATTTTTGCCTAGCACATTATACATATATACATATAATAACATGACACCAATCAAAATTATGACAATCCATTGCAGAATAAGATTCAAAGAATATTCGCATGTAAACCAGCCAAAAAGTGACTCAGAGGAACTGAAATTTCAACACCATAAAAATTTGATTAATCTCTCAAAATTGCATGTTTAAATGCTTCACATTGGAGCCAAAGATCTATTTAAGAGCCTTTTTCTCCTGCACTCAAACCAGGAGCGACAGATGATGGGCAGTAGAAAGGCGTCCGGCTCTGGAGGAAGGGACAGCTCTTTGTTCTGTCAGAGAGGAGATCTCTGGGGAAGGCAGTGTTATTCTTTACCAGTGTGATACCAGCACGGCTCGCTGCCCACAGACTGTCTGCTTCCATTTTACTCTCTTTTGTCATGTAATTCTCTGGCTCGGCCGCTCCGATAAGAGTGTGTAGTTTTCCAGATAGCAGCGTGGCCAACAAGATACGTTGGCTGGAAGGGAGTGGTTTTGTTTCCACAATGAAAACTATTTATCGTTGAGTATTTGTGCGCAAGTTTTTACCTACTTATAATTTATTAACCCACTTCTCATGTCCTTGAGGGGAGTCTGGGCAGACAAAAAGCAGACCTGCAGACACACACTTAAAAAAGCATAAAACACACAAATGTCTAAAAAAGGACAAAAGGGAGCATTGCCAACCAGGCCATCAGCGAAAGCAAATTACTACCCCCTACACACCAAACCGTACCGACACACACACACAAGAGTACAAACACACACACACACCACCTCCCTCCTCCTGCCGTCTGACTGTCAGGGTAACCATGACTACTGGCACAATTCCTTGCTAATAACTCACACCACATGCTGACATCTCCCTTCTTTCTCTCTCTACAGTATATCACACTCACACACATTTATATGTATATATATATATATACACTGCTTTGGAAAAAACGAGATCACTACAAATTTCTCAGTTTCTCTGGGTGAACTGGATTTATTAGGTGTGGGTTTGAGTAAAATATTAATATGTATTTGTTTTATAAAGGTTTGAGAACATTTTGTTCAAATTTCACAAAAAGACTTTGACAAAAAATTTTTTTTTGCAAAGGTTTTACTTTTTTTGGCTTAAAACAAAATATGTATCAGAAAAAACATGACTTTTTAAATACAGTTTTAAAAATACAACAATTATTCAATGATTTGGAAATTATTCAACATTTTAAATTAACAAATTAAAATAAATAAAACCTTTATTAAAAATGGTTATTTGAAACAACATGAAACCATACAATGAGTGGAATTATATGTACTCCGCATGTGTTTTACACTATTTTTAAAAGATTATTCTTTTTTATTACAGACATTCTTACTGTATATGTCACTGACCCAGAGAATCTAGACTGCTATAGTGAAAGCCTCCCAGATTCTCTGATTTATCGCTATTTTTTCCTGTAGCAAAAGCATCCAACTATGCCTATAATAAGGGTTGTAATTTATGCATGTAAGTGCATGTACAAACTGTACAAAAGTGTAAACAGCCAACCAAAACAAAACTCCCAAATCGACATCTCTTATAAACAGTTGCCTTGAACTGCATCATATATCACTTTCTTGTACTTCCACTCCTAAGGTCTCTCATAAGACGAGTGCACTCTTAAACAGTTCAGGGACAACCATCTGGCAGAATCAGGGTTATCCAGGGACATACTGCTGCTATTTTTTAGCACCTGGACCTGAACGATCCGTGTTTGATTCATGTATATGAATTGATTAGTTTGGAAACCTTCCAATAAGGGCACAGCCTTTGTGGGCTACAGCTGAGAGCTTTTAGTGAACGCTCAAGAGTCCAGAGATCTTATCAGACGTGTTGTTTGATCAGCACTGGCACATCTACCCAATCTTTAGAAGAAAAGGAGCGCAAGAAACATCTACAGTTCATTTTTTAGGGATGCAAGACTCTTTATTAGAACTCACAGATCTCTGCTTGCAGGTGGAGCAGGTTGAGCCAGATGATCCGGTCAAATTCTACTGCAATCATGGAGCACCCTCATATCCGCTTTCTCCATGCAAGTGCAGAGAGCACTGCATTCCAAGGGAAAACTCATCTTGAGGCAAAACACTTGAACTCAAGAGCAATGCGTGCAACTGGAATAATGAGGAACAGTTCTGCACAACGTAGACGGCTGTTGAACCAAGGTCAAAATCATCACCTGGAGTGTAGAAGACAATCGTTATCTCCATAGGACCACAAATGGTGGAATTTGTTTCAACCGAATGGCTACCTCTGTACAACTAGGAAAAAAACAGTACATGAGCCAAATACTATGTCTGAATTCAATGGACATTTTACTCCATTTGACTGTTGTTAACAATGTGATCCAACATTCATACCACTACTTTAACCACAAAATATGGGACTGGCTGTATAAAAAAGCTTTAAAGGAGTTTCAGTGTTTGTGTAGTTACTCCACTTTGTCTTTGTATGGCAGTGTCATAATCAGTGATTCTAAACTGGACATGGCATGACATAAGTAACACATCTTAGGAATATGATTTCTACCATCAGGAATCTCTAGCAATGCCCCTGTCGACAGTAGATAGATAGTTTCAATCTACTGTGACATAAGCAACAGTGGTTGCATCCAGTGTAGAAATTATGGTATTATATATATATATATAATATTCATAGAAAATATTCCTAAAAGTGAGGTATAACCAAATATAATACCTATTAAACAACATCATTATTTGGAAACACCACGTCCCTCAACCTTAGTTAGCAAGTTAGTGTACTGTAATGCCTGGTTCACACCAAATGGGAAATTAAATATTCACATGAGTAGATTATATACAAAGTCAATGCAAAAGCACAAACAGAGGCATAGTGTGAACCCAGCAAGATTGCTTAAGACTAACGAAAAATTCTGATTACACAAAGTGAACCAAAGCAGGCCAAACACTTGCCATGAGAATCAAGGCCTTCATCTGAAAAAGCATTATGAATTCAAGTGAACTTGCTTTACTTCCAGGCCATGAGTGACGGCAGACATAAAGCCTGGCGCACACAGACCGAACGCAGCTACTGGAAAGATCTCCCCTATTGACTATAATACTTTTAAGCATCCCCCACGAGTTTGATCAGACTGACAGAGACGTGAGGTCAACAATCTTATTTTTCCAGGCTTTGCAGCCCAAGGTATTTTCAATAGGCCTACAGAGGCCGTCTTTTCTTGATCTGAAACAAACGAGGACTGGAAAAGAAGGGCCCATGCCAACTGAAACGGCTTTGAACAGAAGGATAGGAGACGCATTGTAACATTTGTGTCACACCACTCTGAGTAAGTAAAGTTAATGCATTACACACAAATTGGGACAGGCTGCACAAGCAGTCCAAAAACTTTATTGGCCACAGTAGAACTGAAAACCTATTGTAGCCAGAATAAAAAAGCCCTCTAAACACTTTTCAGCACATTAGCTGAAAAACTAACAGATGGACGAGTTTCCAAACATTTCTATGCTTTATGAAGAAGCTCGTCTGGACAGGAATCAGTGGTAAATCAATACCTAAAAGTTGATCTGGCTGGAATAGCAAACCATGACTGTAAGTCACTCTGAGCAAGTGTGACAGCTCAAGGAGAATAAAACAGGCACAACGTGTGAATTTTGAAAGGAAGCACCTCCGTATCTTTCCCCTCGGTGGGCAGGGTCTGTCCCACGAAGTTAAATCTCGCAGAACCAAGCTCGAATGCCAA
Organism: Danio choprae; assembly: GCA_903798125.1. NCBI lineage: Eukaryota > Metazoa > Chordata > Actinopteri > Cypriniformes > Danionidae > Danio > Danio choprae. Next base: position 970,116 of record CAIGQW010034901.1, read on the forward strand.
CTCAAACAAGTTTACCCAAACCCTGCCAAGGGTAGATGAATCAACTCAGCATGAGGTTTGGAAAAATGCAGTAAGCTCTCTTTCCCATCAAACAAAAACCTCAGGTTAATGTACAGCCTCTTAAAAGTAATGCAAACAAACTTTAAAAATACTGACAGGACATTATGTAATGGGAGCACATGGAGGGAAATAACAGTCCCGTGATTGAGGGCGAAGGACAGAGGGTTTGATGAGTGGCAGAAAGTGGCAAGATTTTACAAAGGCAGGCTGGCAGAGCATCAACCAGAGCAGGATGGAGGTCATAGAAGAGACCACCAGGGTGAAAGTAAGATTATTGGGTGTGTTGGAAGGATAATCTGGGTGCCTGACAGTCTGCAAAAACACAGATGGGTTAGAATCACAATAAATCATGGCACTTTATGTATATATGCCCTGTTTATTGGAACATCAGCATCAGCATCAGTAATTCGTAACTTGAATGTGAGAGGTTTCAGGCATTACCAGCCTCAGGTCTCAAGAGATACATTTTTTGTAGCTAAAAAGATTTCGTAGATGCTTTGTGATCCTGCTTGATATTGAAAACTGATATTTCTTATCATAATCATTTAAATGGGCTATGGGCTTCGATTTCTTGCTCAAGTTTCTTTGATAGATACATTCCTATCTCTCAGCCTCAATGTTTTTAGTTTGATCTCCATACTGTACAGAAACATATCCTAATTCAAATGGGCTACATGTAGAATTCAGAAAACCTTGTTATTAGCAACACAAGTGGCCATTAAATGAACAGCAGCCAGAAATGTATTGCTTATGCTAACATTTGTGTCACGTAACTGATAAGCTCACAGCAAAGTTTTTATTTATTTATTCATTCTTAGATTGCAAGGAATACAACTTTACAGCAATATTCTGACAACAAACATCCAGACACAATACAAAATGTGATTCTTACATATTCTGTAGTTTAATTGTTTACTGGATATTTGTGATATTTGTGCCTATAGCAGCTAATGAATCTGTTGTCTAGTAGATTCAAAGAAAATATCTTACTTTCACATTGCAATATAAGATGAATAAAGCCGACTATTCATAACCATAAAAGTACAGCAAATGAAAGCAGGAGATTATTGCCACCACACTGTGGTTCAAGGTCCGCAGGCTTTAACGAACTGTTCGCCTCAACCTGTTCATTAAATCAGTTCAGCAGGTATTATTACTGGCTGTGTTTGGTGCGCACAGTAGCCTTGTAATTAAATTTCATTCAGCCAAGGCCTTTGAAGGGAAAGGGAGGGATAGACCTGCTTATTTTGGAGGATGGACACATAATGTTTGAAAGGAGGAGGCAGTAGTCTGGAATAGTCAGTAAAGTTTGAGAAGGAGTGAGATATGCTGAAAAAAGAAAAAATGGGTTATTTGTACGTATGAAATCAAAACAGGTGCAATGTGCAATGACCCATCTCTAGTCAACTTTTATGATTTGTTCTTTTTCACTAAACTGTAATCTCTTTAATTCGAGCCTCATTAGGCCCTTTGACTGTGTGCATTTTTGCCCCCATGCTGCTCCGCACTGATATCAACACTGGCTAAGCAGTTTTGAGCTAGAGAAGCTAGCAGGAGAGGAAGAGATTGAGGGCTGTTTGCTAAAGACTTAAAGGCAGAATTCATGCAAAATGATTTTTTTTAAATGCATTCAAAATATTGTCTATTGTTTTCTGCAGAAGATAGAAATAAAGTCATAACATGACAGAGAGAAGAATGACAGATTTAAAAACTCATTTTAAGGATATTTAAAATGCATGATTTATCATGGTTTGATTAGCTGTATTATTATATTTTAGATTAACAGTCAGCCAATGCTGACTGTACAACTACCCCTGCTTTTTCAGTGATCTTGGTCCAGGAGTATTTCATATCGTTAAATAAAAAGTTAAATACTAGTCTTTTTATTAGTCTTAAATGCTATTTCTATAACCAAACGGAAATGTATAACCAAAACTAAATCCATTAAACTATTTTTTACTTGAAACAAAAAATAAACATTAACTTAAAGAGTGAAGAAATTTTTTTACTTATTTTATTAAACAAAAACAAACAAACACTGATTTAGCTTAAAACTAAAATAACCAAAATAACTAAAAACTAAATTAAAAATTAAAAATCTATTTAAAAACTGATTAAAACTATTGCCATAAAAAACATAACAGTGGCATGACTGAAAACTGAAAGTAAAGTTATTAATAAAAAACTACAACAGCAGGTTTAAACTAAAGTTTCTTGTACAATAGTAAAATATTCATGTTGTGTAAGCACTACTTTATTAAAGTAAGAGCTAATAGTAAAAAAATAAAACATTATTGAAGAAAATTCAAAGTTCAAAGCAAAATCTACTGGACATTTCTTTTCATTCTAGCTGTAAGCAGAGGTTAAAAAAAAAAACTGATCTACACTAAACCTCGTCCACAATGTGAAAGTCTACTAAGCCAAGAAACATTATTCCAAAAGAAGCTTGCTCAATTACATTTTTACATTTTATTCATTCTGACTCTCTAAATCCTCATCATTGGTCTGCTCTGATGTGCTCTTTAAGAACTGCTCTGAAATCTCCTTTTAACCGTAAAGAATTACACTTGTGAGACACAGAAAGGCCAAGACACAACAGTGGAAAATTGTGGTTGTCTACATTTCAGATTTTGTCACAAGAACTATTATAACATTAAGACAAATGAACAATGGAAAAATGAGTGTTTGCACAGATTTACATTATTGAGACGCTAAACAAACTCGTGTATCCTGTTACTGGCGTGTTTGTTTGTTCTTTCAGATGACAGCTTTATGTCTTGAGTTCTCGATTATAATGTAATATCTCACGAGAATCCAGATATAGACCAGATGTCCTTCTCCACGAACCTACAGTCATGACGGGCCAACTCTACTTTTCATCTTTATCTCTTATTATATCAAATATGACACTCTGGGAAAATGATCCCCAAATCTGACCTCGTCGCCCAAAGAAATCATCACCTCTAAAGCCATCAACCACCTGCTGTCCCATGAAGCAACTCTCCAACAGCAACGTTCTGGACCCTAAGGATTCATACATAGTAATAGTCATCTCAACACATCATGAAATTCAATTAGCCAATGTTAAACAGCACCACTGCCCTCTGAAAGCTCAGAGTCTGCCAGTCTCAACACTGTGTCACCAGATACAGCTACAGCTGCTCTGCTTTGCTCTGAGACAACAGAAGTAAAGATCAGGATCGCAAATGAGTGAAGGTCCAACTGCCACAAGAGTAGCTGGAAATGCAAACTATGTGTGTGTGCGAAAAATATGGAGAAAAAGGAAGGAATGGTAAAGAAATCAAATCGAATTGAAGATAAAGGAATGACAGAGGCATGAGAAGACTGGAAATCAGGAGAGCACAGCTATTTGGAATACCTTGTTTAGTTTTTAACAATTTTTTTCAAAATTTGGGAAATTAAATTAAATTAAATTAAATGAACTATTTTCTGGCTTGCTTCCTAATAAAGTTAGTAGACTATTTAAGCATTGTACATTACAAATATTGTACATTATAAATTGTATTTTCATTGTATACTATGGATACTGTTTTTGTACGCTTTTTAATTGATTGGTTTCTTTTGTCTTTGGATAAAGGTGCAAATGCATAAATGTACTATATAGAGTATGAAAAGTTTTTAATTTTGACATTTGCTAAAAATTCCATTTGACAGTTTTATTAAATTAAGATTTTAATAAGTTTTAGATAAAAGCAAAGCCTTATAATGAATTTACATGCCATTTACTTAATCAGAAGTTTACAAAAACACACAAATTACTAAACCATTTTAATTCTTTTTAATCATCTGATTGTTTGATTCGTTGGGCCAGTTATAATAAAAATATTTATTAAAAACAGTATTTTCATAGAGTAATCTGTTTGAATTTCCCAAATATTTGAATAGTGCATTAAATATCAACTACTAACCAAATATTAAAAAAAACAAGCTATTATCCAGTATGGTACAAATATGTAATTGAATTCTGCGATTGTCCAATCAGACATACTCTAAGATGTGTAGTCTTATATTTTTTGTTGATGACAAGTCAAAACTGCATAATCTAAAACAGTGACAATCATAACCGACAAAATATAGTGTACTCTAAACCAAGCATACGTTAAGAGTCATGTAAAAACAGGCTAATGTGAAAAGTGGGCAAAGCAAATCCAAATAATGTATAGTAAAATACAACGCAGGAAAAGCAGAGGGTAGGAAATGAAGAAAAGGCTGCAGCCACAGGCCATATGGGGGGAGAATTCAAACAAATGAGGCGTACTGGCACCCCGCGTCCACATGACTGAGATTTCAACTCACGTTTGAGATTAAAACCATTTATAAAACTGCCAACGTGTTTGTTTAGTGACTTTACTAATTGGTCTGCCTTAATGAAAATGCATTAAAAAGAGGATTAATCAAGCACATGGGCAGCTCGACATCTACAGACTACAAAAAAGGGTCTGTGTGTTCTATGTTTAGGTAGTCAGTCTGGAACCTGTTTCCGGTAGGGCACTTTTTAACGTGAGCCCCACCAGTGGGACAATCTTGTGTTACAGGAAGTGGTTTCCCAGGTAGCTTCCTCTACAAGCATCACACCAGATGTGCTCCAATGCCCGGTTTATTAAATGTGATTAGTCTTTAGGACAAAATACAATTTAACACCACAGTGGTCACAATTGATCCGGCAGGTGATAAAAAGTGTTTTCTGCAGTTTAATGTTGGGAATGTAACACTAGCTGCACCTGCGAACATAAACACAGCTTCTCTGCCAAAAAGAAATACGCAGTACATAATAAATCCATAGGATACAAATGAATTATTTTAAGCAGCAAAGAGCTGTCCAGTTCACCCTGACCTCGAGCTGCCAAGGCACGATTCAGGAAAAGATCTTTTTCGCTCTGAGTAGAGCATATAAACACTATGGCTTTTTTCAAATGTGAAAGCAATCAAGGCACATCCTGAAAGAATGATGACATTGGGAGATTTGTTTGTCTATATTTTGTCCGGAAAGGGTGTAAGTCCATTTCTCTCTCATTTGCTCTGAATTAAACTTATATGTCCCAGACCGCCTTATAGAGAGAATGTATTTACTGTACATCAGACATATTAGCAGATGTGAACAGAAGGAAATTGACCTTCGGTTTTCGAAATGGGTGGACACTGTCATGGGATCAGGGTTTTTTTTTTTACATTGAGGAATCGTCCAATGGAAACAAAACCTGTTCTGAGATCGACATAAAAGCACAAGTGTAATGGTACTAATAAAAAAGCCCAAAGGTTTATACATGAGCACATTGGGTGGATTGACCTCTGTCCAATAAATACAGAAGGGTCATTCTAAGCCTAACATGTTGTAACAGGGACTGTCCCGAATAGGGATTGGTTTGAAGGCTCTACTCACAAAAAATCTGTCGGATCGCCAGAACAATGAACAGAAAACTAGAGCAGACTGCTTCCATGAGAAACGACTCTCGGGAGAAGAAAGGAAACCGAAATATAAATAAAAGGCAGTTTTCTCTTTCAGCAGTGTGTAAATAATACACCATTCTATCCTATAGATAAGCTTAGTTAAACAGGCATGTTTTTGGAGGAAATGGCTGGACTCGCAACGGGTGTTTGTGTTGGGGGGTGGACAGTGGTTGAAATTTGAACTACTAAAAATATACATCAATCCAATCTCTCATTCAAGACCACTAATCAGTGTGTTATAATTCCTACAGACAAATGCATGTTTATTCTGAGTGGTACCAAAAATATAAATTATGTAACAAGGGTTTATTATATCAACACTAATAAATTAAACCGCTTTCTGTATATTCAATTAAATGTCAAATTCACTAATAAATAATAAGTTCATTGCTATGAGCCATTTTGGGATGTTTTAGGGTACGTTCACGCTTTGATTAAAATTAAATCTGGTGTGATTGTTCTATTAGTGTAGTTCAGTTACTTTAATGTTGTTTATTATAAGATTAAAATACAATGCATGCATGTTTTTTTCATAGACTCTACTTTTCCCATTACATTTCCTAATTTGCCATCTCAGATCAGATCTTCATTTGTGTGTGTGACGAAGGAATCCCTTGCACTACACCCAGAATTTTCCAATTGCAAGAAAAAGGGCAAATGGTTAAAATTATATGGTGAATAAAATTACCAGAAGACTACAATGTCTAGGGCAGAAAACATTAAAGCAAGCCAAGTCCTGTCACTTAGTGGATCAGAACCAGAGACCACAGCCGGTTTGGTGGTATACATGTCAATGTGTGTGGAATGATGCCATAAGGACTCTGGATAACACCCATCATCTGTGTGTCCTTGCTTGGGCCAATAAAACCACAAGAAAATATACTGCAGTTACTGCAAGGGTACTGAAAAACCAACTGTGCTGCTGTGTGCCCTAAAATTAGTTGAAAAGATGGTGACTAAATTGGGAAACAACTGTCTTTTTTCACTGCCTCTGTTGAGTGACTAAAATAAATTCATATTTAAATTAAATTTTGTTGTGAAATTCAAATAGCTGCTAAATTTGAAAATCTTCTGAATCCATAAAGTACTTTTTTTAAAGACATTCTGCTTCCAAGATGTACTGATTAGTCTCAGTTATTATTCCAGTAGCTTTTATTCCTGACCAGTTATATCGATGTGTGTGGTAAACACTCTTTCTCTCTCTTCGTCTCTCAATCAGTCACTCAGTGTCCTACTTCTTCTCTAAACTGTGAACCCACATATTAAATTCCTGACCAGCAACTCTTTCCAAATATATGTTAAATGAACCTGCAACAATGCGGATTTCCAGTATTTATCTTAAAAAGTTTGTTCTGGAGGGTATTTTTTAACAGATGCTTCTGTTGGAAATGGACATTAAGGGAGCCCTTTGAAGTCTGGAATTATTGGGAGGGGGAAAAATGGAGGAAAACATGCCCCAATTTTCATTTCTTTTCCAGAGGGGTAAAAACAGCTTGAGAACACAGTTGGCACAGTTGCCGCATGGTGGCAACAATTATCATGGCAACAGACTTAAACCAACATTTCAAAAGAACAACAAAGCACAATTTTACCATCTGCCAAACAACACTTTCTGCAATTCTCCAAAAGAGGATAACATCTGTTAATCATATGTCATAATTACAAATTGTCTTGGTGTGTGAAATTACAAGTTTCATTGCTACCATGGCTCTTTCAAGGAAGATAAAAATTAAAAAACTCTTTTCAAGACATACAAATCTTTTATAGCCCAACTCCCTTAATGAATTACTCATTTAAGCTAATAATTGGAATTAATAAAAAACACCCTGAATATACTGTATATTAGCATCTATTACATTTAAGCAGAATGGACATTAAAACTGAAATATATTCAAATAAATTGCGAAGCAGACAAACAAGGTACAACATGGTTAGACATACCTCAAGGAAACAGGTCCCTGCTGATGTGTTCTCCTTGATTGAAACATTGTAGAAGCTGCTTCCAAACACCGGCTCATTATCGTTACTATCCTGGAGGTCTATTTCTACCACAGCAGTGGAGGATAATGGGGGTCGTCCTCCATCAGTGGCCACTACTTTGATACTTGGCTTTGGGTTTGTCTCATAATCCAGCTTGGTTGCGGTGGTTATGATCCCAGTGACAGGGTCAATGGTGAACCAACTGGCATGTGTTTTCTTGTCTGGTAGGATGCTGTAGCGGATATCACCATTGGGACCTTGGTCTTTGTCCCTCGCGGTGACTTGCAGCACAAAGCTACCTGGGTAAACTACTTCTGGTATGGTCTGCTTGTATGTCTGTTGGTCAAATAGAGGTGGGTTGTCGTTTACATCAGTGACGTGAATTGTAAACGAGGATTCTGCATGAAGTGGCGGGGTTCCAGAATCAGTAGCCATGACATGAAGCTCATAAGAATCCCTCTCTTCCCGATCCAGAATCTGGTCTACATAGATGAGGTAGATGATACTGTCTTTAGTGGTCAAGGCAAATTTGCCATCACCGCCCTCAAGAGACACATTGACATTGGAGTACTCGCCATAATCAGGGTCCGAGACGGAGATTCTCGCAACATATTGGCCAGGTTGAGCACCTTCTGAGATTTGGGGCGAGCCATCCTCACTGAGAAAGATAATGGTCATGGTTGGCTGGTTATCGTTGTAGTCTCGAACGTGGATTGTAACAAAAGCATTTGTAATCTCTGGGTGGCTCGCATTATCTCTGGCTTGCACAACCAACTCATGAACCTTTCTCATCTCATAGTCTAGTGCCTTATTAAGTGTAATGATTCCAGAGCGAGGATCAATGACAAAATAGCGATCTGGGTCACTCTGCCGTCTGTTTATCTCATACAACACAAGGCCATTGTCTCCTTCATCGGCATCAGATGCAAAAACTTGCAGGATGTTGCTGCCCTGAGGAAGGCTCTCGGAGATGATGGCATTGTATCGACTCTGGTTGAAAACCGGTGCATGGTCATTGATATCCTGAACCAGGATGTCAAGTGTCATCTGTCCGTTCTGTCTTGGAGATCCACCATCAAAGGCCTCAACCACTAATGAGTAGGAGGACCTCTTCTCTCTGTCCAAGACACCATTGACCACTAAGTCAAGGTAAAGTACTTTGTTTGCTGCTCTTTTGGTCTCCAGTCGGAACACTTGTCCTACATTGCCTTCCTTGATCTGATATCCTTGTACAGTAAGCTGATCCTTATCTGCATCACTGGCTGGCTCAAGAGAGAACTTAGTTCCCACTGCCGTTTGCTCTGGGATCTTCAAAGAGGCTTTGTTTTTAGGGAATTTGGGAGCATGATCGTTGATATCATTTACAGTGATAGAGACCTTGACTGTGAAACCTGTCATAGTGACTGCTATAAAACTGTAATGGTCCCTTTCCTCTCGATCAAGTCGCCTGGCGGTCTTGATGATGCCTGTGGTTTCATCGATGTGGAGATCACTACCAATGCCGGTGCCTTCATGGTCAGAGATGAAGTACAGAGAGGCTGTAACTCCAGGTAGCAAACCAGCACTGATATCGCCCACTATTGTCCCCGCAGGTTGCTCCTCATCTAACTGTAGCTCCAAAATACCTGGTGTACCCTCGCCACCAACCATTACTGTTAAGAGTTCCACTATGACACATACCACCAACAGCATCCTTAGCCTCCGGAACACCCAAACCCGGAACAGTCCATGTGTGTTTTTCCCAAAGTCATTAAACAGAGTCATCGTGCCAAAGTTTCTTCACACCTGCAAAACAAAAAAAAAGAGCAGACTGTCACTATTACATTAACATAACACAGTACAAAATGATGATACAGATCCAACAATGAAGATCTACAGTTCCCTCACTGACTCTCACAAACAGCTGGAATGCATGAGAAAGTGCATTTGCTTCAGAAAGGAGAGGTTTCCTTTAGCCAGGACAGTAAAACTGTAAGCCGCTTCCACATGTTGCACAAGCTATATTTTCAAAATACACTTTACACGCATGCATTTCCCATGGCTTCAACTGGCCTTATGAGTAATGCTGTCAGATCGTCCATACTGCTTTGATAAATAACAACGTCAAAAGATCAACCTATTTTAATCAAGACATCTTTTTAATGTCATTTTCCCATATAAAGTCAATCCTCATTTTACTTCCTAATGAATGGACAATATATTTTCTTTCCAGTCAGATGGCTGGGTACTGTATCGTCAGAGTAATTACTGCAAGTCGCAAACTAAAAGACATTATATTGCTTAATATGTAATGCTGTAGTTTACTCTAGAAAGCATACGCCCATTAGATGGATCAGATTGGACTTTTTTTTCATGACAACCTAAAAAAAACACAATTTATGACACCCATTGTTGTAATATTTTACTGCTGACTTGAAATATGCTATTGGAACATAATTTAACAGCTGTACTGTACATGACTGTTCAGGATGTTACAAATATAGATACAAAGTTGAGCAAATTTTCTTTAAAGAGAATTAATAGTACAAATAGTAATGGCATGCCACATAGGATCATTCATATTTGAAGGGAGGGCATCAGGTGACAAGAAAAACCTCTTCACTGACACTATAATTCAAACACAAACATGGATGTTGGGATATTGACATAATATTCTTCAAGTACAGTTCATTTAATCTTTAAACCAAAACCAGTAGTTGTGTTTTAAGAAAACCTCAGTCTTTATTAAAGTCATATTAAAGAGGAAATCAGAAAAACAGAGCCACTAATTTTGAACAGAACAAAAGACATTACTCAGGCAAAAAGGCCCGACAGGAGCTTGGAGCACGTGTTTTGAAAACATCTCTCCTCCTGTCATATGAGTGAAGGCTGAATCCTCTGTGAAGCAATCTGCTACAGATTGTCAGATGTGGGATTGATATTTTACAAGCCACTGAAGAAGTGCACTAGGACAATTAGAAAATTATACTACTTTTGCTGGAATTGTGACAAACCTCAGGAGTGTTTGCACTTGCACTGACTAGAGTAGCTGTTGGTAAAGTCTGTATTATGCAAACCTCAATACATAATGATGGCAGATCATCACTGCAGGCCGTTGTGGTCTCTGTACATAAGTGGATTACAAATGCAATTTGTCCTTGTCAAATCTGTTCAAGAGTTCTCCAGTGAGATGCACAGAACTCACTGAAGGAAAAACTAAATATTGAATCTGGACTTCAATCTATTTTTTTTAACAAGGAAGAAGCTCTCCAGCTAAAACCACATGAATGTTTTCATTCATTGCAAGTCTGTTCAAACAGGCTCCCTCTAGTGGCAACAATGAGTCAATAAGTTTGTGTAAACTGTTAAAAGTAGTTCTGTTTACATTTGTACATGAGAAATATTAACCCAGAGACATATATCAACTGTCTTAGCTAATAATCAGAGTGGTTTTGTGCCTCTAATGGTTGGCATATTCAAATAATTAACCTCACAAACACATCTTACAGGAAGGTTTTGTGTGGTCAGGTCTAATGAAGAGACACAGTATTTCACATACAGTCTTTAAAACATACAGAAAGCTAACGCTTAAGTTAATTATTTTTCATCTTTCTCTTTGGTGTCTTGTTACTTTGTCTATGATACATACATATGTAGTACCACAAGTTGTTGTAGGAAATTATTTCCGCAGGGGAAAATTCTTTTCTTGGGACTGGCCTGGTGACTAGTTCCTATTATTCAGTTCTTATAATTATCCGGTGTGCAAGCCCCTAGTCCTGTCCCCTGTGTCTTGGAGAAGTGGGTGTTTGTTTACAGTTCTATTGAGAGAAACCCTCTGAGTGCTATTTCTACCAAGGGGTCTCCCAAATGTGATTTCTACTTAGGGGTCTGTATGCTGAATCCCCAGTGACCACCTGCACGTACTGAATCAATACAATTCAAATGATCATTAAAAAGGCAGAAAAACATATTTGTGAAACCTAAAACCTTAATTTATACGATCAAGAGACCCCCCGTAGTTATTTGTGTGAAGTGCAGAGGGTCCAATGTTCAGCCTAATGAAAGTAGCAGAGATTGTGGGGCACTTGGGGGCCACTTGGAGCCAGATTCTGAGGTCATGAAGGGCCGGAATGCATTGCCACACAATGTGTCTCATTCTTATATTTAACAGCTTATTAAAATACAGAGCATAAAAAGGTAGTAGAGGGGGCCAGTGGAGCTGACGGTTTCTCCATCATGATCTCTCTAAGTCAACATCGGGCAGACTGAGTGATTGACAGAGGCGTCTGAGGAAAACCTGTGGGGGGCCGTTGTCTTATTGAACAATTTTGCAGCGGGACTGAAGCTAACTGCCATGCTAGAATGCAAAGATTCAGGAATCTTCCTCAAAATCTTCAAACTATTTTGATAGACTTAATTCTTTTGTGAGACAGATTAAAAAACTCAAACTGTGAGCAACCAAAAACATGTTGTACTATGAAAATGAGGCAGAAACCATTGCATGGTAGGATATATCAGTTTAAGAAACTTGGCTCTATCTGAGGGACGAATGAGAAATCTTTCACCAAAACCTATGCTTATGATGGGGCTGAAATGACTGAATACGGATGAGCAGTTGCCACAGTTTCCGCAGGCTAAATGGGTATGGAATTCACTCCCGCTCAGTTTTCAGTATTTAGACAACCACAGTGCCAGACCTCCTTGGGCTTTCTGCTTTTAGCCATCCAGCTGTCGTCAAGAGGCTGGAGTCGGCTGGTTTTCACGGTGAAGGTGGCAGGCGGGTCTTAGTACAAGATCCTGACTGACAGGAGACTGGTTTATTTGGCTTTTATGGCAGTTGAGCTACACTAAGTCTCAGGAAGCAGGTGACAGATTACCCAAGAAATATCATTTCAGTATGGATCATTTGTCTAAATATAAAACTCAATGGGCATACAAATAAACAAGGATTTGTGTTGGCACTGTACAGATGTCAGTGCCTTATAGTAATGCCACAATGTCCATATAATTACATAAAAAGTTAAGCATGAGGCTTACATTGATTGGAACTCCATGTTTTCTAAAAACAACACATTTTATCCTTTGAAACAAAAACAAAAAACATTTTATCCTTTGGAAATTAATTTACACAATACTGGGGTTTTAGCTCATACAGTATGGTAATTGCTTCTGGGTAAAATATAACAATATATGGGTAAAAGTTTTAAATATATGATAAACAATTACATTATGTAAGATATTTTTGAAATTGAAAATATATTTAATTTAAACCTATATATAGCAAACTATAAAATGTATTATAAAATGTACAGGGTCAAGAAATTACATTTCCAATCTTACAATAGAAGTATCCATTATTAAACATTATACTACGAGGCTTGAATACTTGATTCTGATTCGCTGATGAACATTCTAGGACTAGTTTGTCCAACTGTTTTCATAAAAAAAACACGCAGTCATGAACATAAAGGGGGTCGCAGACCGGATGCGCTACTCAGTGCCGCGACACGTCTCACACATGATATTTGGAAGTATCGCACATTAGATGCGCACATTCGCATGTTATATAAAATGAAACTATTCTGATGACACTCTGTGGCGTGGCAGAAATATGAACAGTGTCCTAAGTCGTAGCTGGGCGCTGGGCGCCGCGGACAGCTGCGACTTGCAGCACCGGTGTGCGTACCCTGATAGAAATCTATGTTTAGAATTCTAAAATGAATGGCCCTGCTTGGCGCGACACCGAGTGGCGCATCCGGTGTGCGACCCCTTTATTACAGTTCCATTTCACTACGCTGAATGATTTCATTTATTTTACAACCTTCTCGAAAATCAAAACAAAACAAAACAAAAAAAACTTTTGATGAGATGTAAAATAAACTAATATTGCAAACAGGAGCTAAGGAGCTATTATTGTTTAAGGACAAAAATAAATAAATGAATACATTTTTTTTATCTGACAAATGTCTTGAAATACAACATCTGAACAGTGTCTTTAGGTGTGGAATAAAGATTAACTGACTATGGGCCATTGAATTATTTGAAAATAGTGCGCACACGAGGTGCAATCACAACCTCAGGTGTGCATTCTTTTTCTAATAATTCAATGGACCAGTCAATTATTCCTTGCTTAAAAAAATTTCTAAAAGAATTGCATTTCTAAATAGTTTACAGTAACAAAATTTTACTGTAGCAAAACATGTCCATGAATAACTGTGTGCCCAATCAAGGTATCAAACTACACTAGTCTTGTAAATCTCAACAAAGAAAACTCAAGAGCAAACACAGCCATTCATACAGATAATTTGCAAGACCCTAAAGATATAAGGCTCAATAAAACCCCTTATCAGCATGTTTTACCAGTGACTCACTCACTGAGCTCATGGTAGCAGTACACGCTTTTTAGCTGTCATCTGTAGCACGTTTGAATAAAGGCCGAGATTACACTTCTGAGGGCAATTACTACTAATTTCTTCAGCGTGTAAAGACCCTCAGTGCACTTAAACAAAACAGCTTAAGACATCAAGAGTTAGTTCAAGGTTGAAACTGATGCCAACTCTAAATCTCTTAAAGAGAATTTGCCACTGGTTCACTGGAGGTTTACCAGCCCTGGTGCATTATTCAGGAAACAGATAAAACCCTCGGCTAACATGCTAACATGGGCTGAGGAAAGATCTCATGAGTAAAAACAACCTCCATCATCAGGAGACTCAATGAAAAGTTTGTCCCCCAGTTTGGACAACAATTACGTAATCCAAAGGGACTGGTATAAAATAGCTTTCCGGACATTTCTCTCCACACAGGCATACACTAGTTTGGTTTTTATGGTCTCTCTGTGGCACAGGTTTAATAGGATATGAGGTTTCCTGAAAAAGTAACTGGAAACATGGAGTTTGTCACAGTGGCAAAAAGCAAGGAAGAAATGTGTCCAAATTTCCTTCTCCAATCAGGGGGAAATCCAGAAATAACAAGGTTCGGGGTGAAGCAGTGACCCCACAAGCTGACCACAGACACACAGGTTTCTTTCAGTTTTACTAACTTTGCAGTTTTGATTCTCACATTTCAGCTTTTTTATTTGTAATACAGCAAATGTATTTTTATTCATAAAAGATGCATTATAATGCATTATTAATAATTAATGATTTCCATATTAAATCCGTAATAATTAATGATGTAAAAAAACTTTTTATTTGACTTTTTCCATACCTTTGTATTTTTACTTTTTTTTTTTTACTTTTTGTATTGTTACTATGATTGACTAAAGACTGAAACTAAAATTTCTATGTGTAACAGTAGTTTATATACCAAAAGATCTTGTATATATTGAGCAAGAATGACATATATTTAATAATTCATTATTATTAACATACATATATTAATTCATTATCAGTTTTAATCTATACACTTAAAAACTATCTTCCAAATCATAGCGTTTTACCCATTTGACAGGCTTTGAATAATTTAAGATATAATATCTGCTATTGTCACTTTATAAGTCAGAACTTCTTTATTTACATAAATATTTTTTACATTTGTTTTCACTGAATTTATTTAAAATATTTAAGTAGATGTTTTACTTCCATTTAGTATACTTTCTATATATATATATATAAATCATTTTGTAAACTGATGTACAGTAGATGCTAAAATGGGACAATCAAATTATATATAACATACCAAGTCAAAACATCACTGCGCACCAAAATTTGGTTCAGCTATGGTTTTTCAAAGGCCAACACAAGAGCAAAATAAACATTAAATTGCTGTTTACCTCTTCCCTGTGTGATTTTTATATTTATATGTCTATATTTAAAAACAGAATATGATTGCCATTATTTTGCCTATAACTGGCAGGCAGGCTGTGTGCTCTGAGAAAGCTGCAGAGAATGAAGAAAACCCCTGCGGTCTCCCTGTTATGATCAGGGTTAGTGTTCAGCATGATCCTTCTCCACGAATGGGATGTAACAGGAAAAGACAAACTGCGAGAGAGACTAGTTCTCTGAATTATTAATAAGCAGTGACGCACTGTTTAACAAACGTTGAACATTGAGATGTCACATCTCAGGTTTCCAACGTCTCCAGGTTACAACAAGCAGTCCCAGTACACACATTAAACTGAGAGATAAAACACTCAAGACTCGGACAGTTTCAACTGACTCAATAGGTGGAAAAATAAGGAAACGCATTGCTTTTAGACTGGATTCACATTTAGCCACATAAAATTTTGTAGAATGTAGGAAACTAATTTTGTTTCTGGGTAATATATGTATCCAGAACATTTTACATTCACTTATTGTTTACATAATTTATATATTTAATCTTAATAATGTCAAAAGAATAATTAAAGGTCCCGTGAAGTGCTTTGAAATGTGCATTTTAATTAGATATTTGACGTAATCTCAACTGAAAAACGAAGAGAGAGTGGGGCATAGAGTAGCTCCTCCCCTTTAGGCCAATAGCGCAGCCAATAGCGTTTAGTTTTTATCACAGCTTTGCCAAGGAGAGTGGTGGATATTAGACGCATCAAGCATCTTGAAATGGGCGGGGTATGTCAGATACTAGAGAGCATTTGATTGGTCAATTTGATGAGAAACTGAAGTATGAGGTGACATGAATCATTGATTGATTTAGGGGGAAGTGACAAACTGCAAGCTTTGGATGTTTATATCAGTTTTATATTTTCTAAACATGACTTTTGTCACTGTTTTGGAGCACACTAGCCTATAGATAACCTTAAAACTAACAGACTGAAACTAACATCTAAAAAATGTGTTTTATTTTAACGGGTCCTTTAATTACAAACAAAATGTCAGTAAAATGCAGAAATCAAAGGAATTTAGGAAACATAGTAATATTTTACATTTACATTTTACACTTAATTACATTAAAAATAAAGGGCGCTACAATAAACTGATGATTTGATCATTAATACATTTTTTACCATAATTTATTTCTTGTATTATTTTATTGCATTTTGTAGTCTTATGGAAAGTGTTTGTTTGTTTGTTTGCTTTTTTGTGAATGTTCTAATCCAGAGTTTAAATGTACAGACATTTTGGTTATATTTGGCTACAACTAGTTAATTTTGTAATATCATCAAATATATGGATCAAAATACCCTTAAATCTAATCATATCACCAACTTTTTTGAAATATAAAGGAATCAATGTCAGATCATATCATTATATCCGATTTACGAATTACGTGACCTACACAAACTACCACAATGTTTTTACTTCTCAGATGCTAATAGGTTAGTTAATACTAAGATGCATAAACCAGATGCTTGTCTAAATGAGAATTACAGAGAGGCCTACACCCAAAGCAACCCTGGGTACCTTTCTATTAAAGAAAAGGAAGTGTGCCTGAGTAGAATTTTACACTGACTTGTCCAAACTCGGAGCTTATCTACAAACATGCATGTTTCCAGCCCATTTCACTGTGCTGATGCTTGAAAACAACCACCATTACCAGCCTTCTGAGGTAAAACTGGCAGCGCTAAGCTAAGCTATCGCCACCAAGCTGAAGTTTGCTACTTTTAATACAGTATATAGGCAGTGAATGGCTTTTATAGTATTCTGAATGAATCTCTCATGAGAGTATTCTGAATGAAGCTCTCAATGATTCAATGACATAATTACTGAATCAGTTAGCTGCTCAGGTGAGAGCAGAGCAAAGCGTTTCAAGTCTATTCAGAGATCTGTGAATTACTCGCCACTAATTTGTCTTGTTAAGCTGAGATTAATTCATAATGAGATATAAAACGCACATGAGATGTTGCACTTCAGTATGCTCTGACTGAAAGAATATTCTACAAACTCACACAAGAAGAAAAGATCTGGTCAACTGACTTAGCAAGAACATGCTTTATTAATGGAAAAAAGAAACCTTTCCTAAGAGAAAAGTCACAATCTGGAGCACTTACTTAAAATGGTTTGGCTCTAACCAAAGTGCCAGGGAACCGATTCCAAAATCTAACAATAGAGACGATTAGGTAAGCTAATTAAAAACAGAATCTTTTGCAAACACAAAGCTTTTTTTAGATTGTTTTTTCTGCCTATCTTGGAATTAAAAGTTAGAGTTAGAATGTGCGCCTGTGGTGGAAAAAGTGTAGATATATATCCAGAGAGTGGCACTAAGGGTATGTTTACAGTAAATGTCAAAAATGAAATGTTTTTTATTAGCATTTTTGAAACTTCATTGGTGTTATTACAGTAAATCAAGTGTGTTTCATGAAGACATGAAAACTTGATCTATGAATTCCATTTGAAAACATTTGTGTGTTCAGGTTGAGCAAACAAAACAAATAAACGTTTTTCATTTTTAGTTCAAAACTGTTGATGTAAACATCCACTAAAAGCTACCTCAGTTTTATCCTTATTGTGGCAGAATGTCTGGTGACTGGTGTTAAAAGGCTAATTCTTTATGGCATTTGAAAATGACATACCCTGTCCTGACAGATAATGGTAAGAAAAGCAAATAGGAGTTAAAATATTAACTAATGCACCCATATCATTTAAAGCGATATCTCACACCAACATGAAAAAAACATTCCTCACTGTTTTACTCACACTCAAGTGGTTCTAAACTTTTATGAATTTCTTTCTTCTGTTGAACACAAAACAAGATATTCTGCAGCGATTGAAATCCAAAGAAGGAATAAAACATACTATGGATGTCAATGGCAGTTTTTTTTCAACATTCTTCCGAGTGTTCAACAAAAGAAAGAAAATCAAACATGTTCTGAAGATGAGAAGATGAGTAAACGATGACAGAATTTTCATTTTTGGGAGAACTATATCTTTAAGCTTGTTCCCGCAAGTATTTGATCTCATATAAACTCATTTGTGTTTCACAGGACTAATACCCAAACTTAACATTTAAGGCTCTGTTTAGATGAGAGACACATATTGTGGTTTAGATCTAATGTTTAAATCTGTCTGCTTTGCCAACTTTGAACATCTTTCTTGATTTCTTTATAGGTGGGTGGCTGTACACTATATATGGGTTTTTTCCTTACCTTTTAAACTAACATTGCTAAATAAATGCACATCATTTATACAGTACATCAAAGGAGACCATGAAAAATGCTATTTTATTCTGCTCTGATAGCCACAAAACATCCAAACACTGTGAGTTTGTGTTAGAAATTGCACAAAACATTGTTTTAACAAATGTCAGCAAAATACCAGGGTCAAAACGGGGTTTGTACTAGGTGAGCCACCTAGCAAGTTGACTACATCAGAAAAACTAATAGAACTGGTCATATTACCATAATAATCATACTTTTTGCTGGAAACTGCAGTGAATTGTATGTTTAATATATGGAGTTTTTATAAAATGTAGAGACACATATAAATATTGAATATTTGTCACCCATCCAGTGGAGGGAGGAGAACAAATCGGCACATCCAAGCATAACTTAAAATATTTTTTGGTTAGATATAGCAAAATCACACACACTCTGTTTCCTCCACAGAACAATTCTCAGATGATTATAAGGCTTCAATTAAGAGCGTAAGGAAAGAGAACTGGATATACACCCTTGAGATCTGACATCTAGACAGGGAAATCACTCAGCAAATGGGCTCCTTCTCCCCTTTCCGACTGCGGTGTTTGCAGGAAACAGATTAATCGCGGTTTCCCCCTTGACCAACAAAGAGTTTAGACCTCATTTCTAATCTTAGAGTTTCAATGTCTGCTAAAAAAAAAGGGTGGCGAATTCCCATTTATACTAAACAGCAATCATTCAATGCAATACAAAGTACATAAGCGGCAGTAATGATCCTCCAGCGAGAGTGGGAGTGTGGTTTGAAATCCCCCTCTACTGAAACACACACCCTATTCTCCTGGCTTATTCTAATTAAATCAAACAGCTCCTCTCCCCCCATGTGTTGCCTCTGATCAGTTTCCAAGTGTTGATGGGCAACAGTATGAACAGACTCCCCCTCACCACGTTTGTCTTTCTTTTACTGCCTTAGAACGCGCGTCTCACGCTGAGGCCGCACATGTGCCCTGCGCTCCTGACATCAACTATGATTTGATGCTGGAAAAGAGGCTCCAGAGCAGCCAAAATCACTCCTGTTCATTATTTGGTCAAGACTAAAAGTTACTTTAAGACCATGAACTCTAAACCTGATTGTTGAATTAAATTTAAAATTATTACAGAATTTTTGTTGGGTTTGTCCATATTTGACTACTACAACCCAGCATTTTATAGACTGTGTATATAGGCCACACCCATTTGAGAGGTCATCCAATCATTATAACACAAGCGACAATACTTTGATTGGCAGGGTAATGTCCAATGAACAGATGTCTCTTGAAATGGAAACAGAGCAGCATCCAAGTGTGCAAAACAATAGTCTGTGGTATCCATTATAGATTTGCGTCAAACTTTTGTCAAGTCATTCCAAAATTCCTGATGACGGATGTTGGTAGATTTGCATATACGCTGTAGCCACCACACTAGCCATTATTTTAACACATACTGTAGGTGTGTTATCAAATCAATAATGGCAGGGAAAGCAGCCAAGCATGAGGTGTTTCTGGGAGGTAACAGTACGCAATTACTGAAAAACTGTGGATCCAGAATTTCTGCATAAACCTTTTTTAGCTTGTATTTCAGCAGCCAATAAACCCGTATTCATATCTTTAAAGAATGAGTATGTGACTTATGTTAACATGCTGACCTGTAAATGCAAATAATTTCTATATTTGTATTGTAGTTTTACAAAATATTCCTGAATTTATAGAAATGTATGTGTCATTTCAATTTGCAATTTCAATTTGTGCAATTTGAAGAAAAATACAGTAGAAACGCACAGCTAACGATAGGGGCTGAGTTCAGAATTGCCCCATAGCCTTTAAAAAGAGCAGTACAGTATATGAGGGGGCAGCCAGTTGTTCTTGTGTCTGATATATTTAGTATGCTTTTGTAATCCCATAATACACCCCAAAAACCAAGTGTACAACTGACAATCACTCACTATAATTTTATCTGAGGCTTACGCTAAATTAATTCCTACATCTTATCAGAAGGCAGCATCTATGGTTCATTAATTAATCCCTCCATTTTTCAAACTCCTGTTGTGACATTCTCAGACCAGCATAAACGTCCACATATTACTGTAACTGCAGTATATTCCAAACTTGGTAAGTTCTTGATAGTCTGGTAAGCATGAGTACAAGCCACGGTTTGTTGTCCACACATAAAGATGTGAAATGCTGTCATAAAATATACATCTGCTGTCACAAATCCACATCCCTGTACTTGTGGAGTGCACACAACCCTTCAATGCCACTTCTGTCATTTCCACCACTGTTACATGCCTTTCACACATGAGTGAGTAAACTGCTCTCTTCTCATTTAACTGCACGCTCACAATACTTAATTACAGCCTGTGCAGCTCGAATGAGGGACCTAAATAATAGGCAAGCTGTGATGCCGTGAGGTGCGTGCAGTCACACATTGCGTGCAGGCACATACTATATATGCGTCCGGTAGCCGCAGTGGCCGATGAAAGAGAGCAAAAAAAAAAAATTGTAATCCTACAAAAACCTAAACATGTGTCTCTTGTTAAAAAATGGGAGTCTGTTTTCAAGAGAATGCATGCCCCGACGCTCAAGAAGAAACTGATCTCTGCTTGTTCAGTTTACGTGCGAGGAATAGATAGAGTAGCAATCCCACTCCCTCTGCTCCTCTGGCAAAATGTGGCTATTCTGTAAGATACAGGACTGCATACTGGTGGGGTGAAGGATGGGAACAATTCTGGGCCTTCAGTACAATAAGAAAACATCTTTCAAAGTGGATGTAACAAAATACCCAGTGCCAGGTTTATTTGAAACACCTGCAGGCACAGTGTGAAGTATAAAGCAGTATTCACAGTCAACTATTTATAAGACACTTTGTACATGTGGTCTTTTCATTTTAGGTAATATAAACTATTGTTTATTTTTTGGTCAGAAAGCCAAAACTCTTAGAAATTAAGGTTCCAGGATTTTTTCCCCTAATGATTCCCAAGTGATTCCAAAAAAAAACCTTCTCATTAGAACCTTTTGTTCTTATAAAATAAATAAAGAACTCTACAGCAAAGCCAAAAGGAAACCACACTTCACTCTTAAAATAAAGATTTTTTATTGGCATTGGTGGATCCATGAAGAACTTTAATATCCATTTAGTCCCAGAAAAGATTTTGTAGGATAGAAAAATCTTGTTCTCGCTATGAAGTATCGTATGAGTTACTTGAAGAACTTTTCACTAAAACTTTGGCATCAGTAAAACAATTTTGGTTCTTCCTCACACCTTTATTTTGAAGAGCATTTCAGTGAAAAGCAGAGTTTTAAGAGATTATTTGTGTAATCTGAAGAACATGTTCCCACTATAAAGAATGATGGTTAAGTTTTTCATGGAACCATTAATGTCAAGAACCTTTACTTTTAAGAGTAAATGTTTTAAAAGATGGTTTTGGAAGAAAGGTCCTGGAATACACACAAATAACCTTTTAGTTAACAGTTTTAAAAGAAACGGTTGTGATCTTTTTATTGATTTCATTTTAATAACCGTTTTCCCCAATATAGCTAATGAACCTTTCATGGAATGAAAAGGTTAAATGGATGTTCAGTAATGAGGCGTTCCTTGTGGAGAATATCTGTCCACTATAGGTACAGTAACACACACACACACACACACACACACACACACACACACACACCTGCCTGTGGGAAATCCGAATACACCAGAACATAATATTAATTCACAATCCTTTAACTATAAATAAGCATGTCTAGATCATTCTGGTGTTTTTGGTTCAGCTCATTGCATTGCTCCACAGAAGAGGAGATATAGCATGAGTTACCTGTCGATCCATTCATAAAATACTGTCCGTTTTAACGTCTCAACGCAGAAAGCCGCATGCTTTAACCAGCTGACATGAAATACTACAGCCTACCAGTCACTTTATCAGGGCATAAAAAAACAAGCGAATGAATGAAACTGCATGCACAAAGAAGCGTTTGGTTATTACTGCAAATAATCAATACCCCTCATGCCGCTAAAATATCAGCCACCCATGAGAAACGGTGCCAGAATTTGAGTTAAGTAGATTGTCTCGAGTCATAGCTAAAGATATGATAACGACATTGATCCTTACATTCATCTGAACGAGCTCCGCCGCTGTCTGAGCATCCGTTGTTTCACCCAAATCCAATTTGTATGCAGATGTATCCAGTCTGTTCCCAGCCGCAAACCGATCGTTTTTAAGACAAACGCATCAGCATTAAATCCATAGGAAAAAGACTGAATTCTCACGCAGATTCACTCCGTGCATTCACCGGCGAAGAATAGCCTCAGCCCCTCAGGTGTGAGCAGCTCCGCATTCACTCCTCCATTCACCAAACGGGACCAGAATATTACAGGATCTCCTCCGGGTGTGAATATTAACCCGCACCTCCGTGTAACGGTCACCTCAGCATCCACTGGCCGATCTGTGGACACACCGCACCTCAGCGACTGAAACCCGACTCCACATCAGGCCCGGCCTCTCCTAATTTGGGTTGCTAATATATTGGACACGTGGGGAGCGGTACAAAAGGGGGAGCAGGGGAAAGAAAAGAGGAGGACGGAGGGGAAAGGCTTGACTCGTTCGTGTACTGTAGTGCCACCATGCTCTGCCGTGGAGAAGTGGTTTTAAGACAAAGAAAAAAATACAAGACCCCTTTTGTAGGTTGTGTGGTATACTTTTTGTATACAGTATAATTTCCTAATTTATGACGCTATAATTTGCAACGTAGGCCTATAAATATTAAATATGACGCACCTGACTTTAAATAAAATATAAAACATGTCTTTAGTGTGGTTAAATATGCATATATAGCCATGTCAATATCAATAGTATGGATAGATATAATACTTTTTAATTTAATGTAATTCTTATAGCACATTTGAAATCAAAGAAATCATAAAGAAAATTCTAGGTGGATAACTTGTATTTATTAGTTTGCTTTAATTGTCATAATTTTTAATTGTTATATATATATATATATATATATATATTTTTTATATTTTTTTTTTTTTTATTAATATTATTATTATTAGAAGGAACAACTGAACACTTTTAGTGCACGTTTTTTATTATATAGATGTGACTGCATGCAATTCATTTTGAGTGTTATAAATATGGGGTTATTTACACTGTAAAAATATTTATAAACTTTGTAAATTAAATAAAGATTATTACATTTGTGAAGGTTAGGTTTATTTTAGGTCAAAACTAAACATTAAAAAGTTTTTTTTGCTTTTTAAATATTTCATGTATAGATGACTATTTTGACAAAAATAAACCCTGTCCACAAGTAAATTAATGCAAGTAAGTTAGTTCACAACAAATTACTAAAAATCTTGAACTATGCATGCCAGGCTATTATGGCAATGTTACTTTGTAGAGAAGCACTGCGCACCTTTCCACATGGTCCTCCAGTCCACCATTGTTGCTTTGGTTGCCAAGTACACATGTATGTACAGTATATAGAATAAACATATTATAAGCAGGATGTCACAGTTCTAGATTTAAATATTAGTTACCATGGTTACTTATTAGTCTCACCTGTGTCTAGTTTAGTTGCCTTGGTCTTTTATATTTCTACATCTCAGTTTTTCCCTATGATTATCATCTTTAGTGCTAGTGTGTATGGCTTTATTATTATTTTACAAATCTCCAAAATATTTTCCATATTGGTTACATTTTTTGTATTTATTACTGTATTCGCATTGCACATTACTTAATGTCAGTGGACATCAAAAACTGTCTAGCTGGACGTTATTTGTAGTCTAGTGAGTGTGGGCGAACACCCCGCAGACCGATGGAGTCTAAGTGTACTGCAGCACCAGGAGAATCGGTGTGACAGCAAGGTCATTTATCAACCTGGGTTTCAGGTCAACCCCCTCCAGCTGCACCCAAGCGTTAAGTACAAAGAAGACTGAATACAAACCTGCAAAGGAGAGCACAACCACTCCACGTTAAACAACTCAAACCCTCAAATATAACATCTACCTTTTATGAGTCTTACTGTAAATATCACATTCATTGTTCTCCAGATTTGGAGTCTGAATATTGCGAATAAATATTTAGGTACTTCATAAACCCTAAAGTGAAACCAGCATTCAATCATCTTCCCTGTGCATATGTACATCTTTTGCAGTGCCATTCTGTTGTAAAAAGACTTCACCGCAGAACTCATGATACACGCTCGTAAGTGTTAGCAGATGGTGACGATGCATTTGTCGTGTGCGAGCTTTTGGGGAGAGGCTCCCCACAAGGTTTAGGATTTATTCCCAGAGAAGCTCTTTAGGTGGAGGACACACTTGGCTTCTGCTCATAACTTCCAGATATCAGGCTCACGATATCTCCAATTTTAAATCTACGGTGGAGATCGAAATTTGATGGAATTTTAGTTGACTACAACTAAACTACAACTAAATAGACTACTAATATCATCCACCAAGGCAAGCTAGACAGTGTTTGATGTCCATTGACATTAAGTAACGTGCAATGCTAATGTATTATACATGGGGAAAAATAATGGAGAAACCATTCGCGCTCAGAAAAATGCTACAGATTTTTACTCTCTGAATTAACACATTGGAAATGACTTTAAATCATATATTGTTTTAAACATGCAACTAATAATAATACAGTTAACAAACAAGGGAAAAATTCTGGAGATCTGTATAGCAAAGTCATACATACTGATACTAAAGATGATAACCATGAGGAAAACCTGAGATATAGAGCTATAAGACCAAAGCAAAACTAGAGACAGATGACACTAATAAGTAACTGTAGTAACAAATAGTTAAATACTTTACGATCTTTTACATTGTTGTACAAAATATTTGATGTGCTTCAATGAAAACTTTTTTATTATCATTTTAGGAAACTCAATTAGAGCAATAGCAATTAGAGAATAGCAAACTCTTTGTAACACAAAGAAAGATTATATTATAACTTACATTTTTTAAATATGCTTCAGCTAGAAATTATGTAGAGACCCTTGCTTTGAATGACTCCAGCACACACTTCAGAACATGTGATCTTGATTATCTCTCTTTCCTGTTTCTTCCACAGTTTGGTGGCTGCAGTGCTTTCTTTGCCATAACTTTGTTGCTAAGTAGTTTCTAAAGATTTTTAATAAGGTTTACATCGGGACTCTATAGGCCATTTCATTATTTCAATGTCATCGGCTGCAAGGAACTTTATTTAGCTTTTTTCTGTTTTTTTTTATCCTGTCCTCAGTGGCGGATTTAGGCATGGCAAAATATGGATGATCGCCCAGGGCGGCATCTTGTTGGGGGGTGGCAAATGGAAAAGGTGCAAAAAAAAAAAAAAAACGAGCACCAGTAAAAGCTTTGAGATATGATTTACTTTATGCAAGTGTATTAATTTAGAGTGGTAATCCCAGAATAAAGACATTAGGGGCCATTTACATTTGGCGTCTTTTGCATGAGCAAGTTTGTTATTCTCTAACAACGCTGGTGAAAGCAAACTGACTCATGCGCGCAGAAAACCATTCCAGCGCGCCTCACGCGCTGCTCTGCTCCCGGTGTGAGTACCAGTTGTTTACATCCACGCCAATAAAATGACTTTGCAAGTCAACAAAACTAAAGTTATAATATGATGATGATTTTATTTTGACTAAGCATGGCTATGAAGCAGAAAGGAGAGATGATGAGTCAGAGAGGTAACACTTAATAACATTAATTCTTGGCAAGAAAATAAGCAGATTTATATTTATACTAAATAATCAAAATATATGTTTTTGCGTAGTGGGGCATGGCCATTATGTGTAGCAACGCCTCTGGGGGTTACTTTAACGGGCTACATGATGATATAATTGATGAATATGCAGCAAAAAAGGCAAGAAAGGTCCAGATGTAGTAAAATATTAGTAACATTTCAGTTTGTTTGTATGCTCTTTGAATTGTTAGCTTGAGACAATTACATGTGTTCCAATGGGACAAATAAAAAGTCATCCACATCATTTCTATATGGTTCTAGTTTTTTTTTTCCAGTGGCGTGGGGGGGGGGGGGTTTCGGGGGGGGGAATAGTTGGATATGGGGTGGTTCGCCCAGGGTGCCTTTTATACTAGAACGGCCACTGCCTGTCCTCTTGTGCATTTGTCTTTTGTGGATGACCCACTATTTTGTGGAGCTTTAATGAGTTAGTGATACAGTGAAATGCAATGCTTGAAAGGGTCATTCTTTTGCCTTCATCTGAAAAACCAGCTGTCGAAAGATTTCAGTTATTTTACAATGACACGAGTGAAGTGCAAAACATCCTGTAGCCTAAATATGACATCATTTGCATGCCGAATAGGGGCCTCAGGGTGGCACAGTGGGTAGCACGTTCGCCTCACAGCAAGAAGGTCGCTGGTTCGAGCCTCGGCTGGGTCAGTTGGCGTTTCTGTGTGGAGTTTGCATGTTCTCCCCATGTTGGCGTGGGTTTCCTCCGGGTGCTCCAGTTTCCCCCACAAGTCCAAAGACATGCGGTATAGGTGAATTGGGTAAGCTAAATTGTACGTAGTGTATGAGTGTGAATGGGTGTGTATGGATGTTTCCCAGATATGGGTTGCAGCTGGAAGGGCATCCACTGCGTAAAACATATGCTGGATAAGTTGGCGGTTCATTCCGCTGTGGCGACCCGAGATTAATAAAGGGACTAAGCCGAAATGAAAATGAATGAATGAATGATATGTTCTGTAAAAAAAATGATGATAATTAAATAAAATGTGGTGTATTTAGAACAGGATTTGAAAATTGGATTGTAAATGAAACTGTTTTTACAAATCAGATGATGTGACCATGCAGGTGCAAACAGGCCCACTTTGTCAAGTAAAAACTGCTCATTTATTCTTCCAGTTAAAAAGGGTTTGTCATACAATTAATGATTTTTTTTCACCTGGTGCAGAATAACACCAATACCTGGGATGATCTGAAAGTGTTTTCCAATTTTGATCAGTGCTCTTTTTCTATGTTCTCATTTTAATTTAAAAAAAATGTTTTATAGGAAATGTTCTTAAAAATATTCATTTGCTCATGTTAGGGGTACTGTACCTGAAAGGCTCCTGCTCAAACCATCTTAATCTTTGAGCTGAATGTACTGACTATGGTGAGTTTAATCACCGTGAGGTCATTTGGTTATGGCTCATTTACAGTTCATAAAGGTTTCTGTCTATGGTGCCAGCCCTATTCACATAGGGCAAATTTGGCTGTCCTAACAGACTTTTTATTAGCTTTTAATGCGTGAGACTTTGAATCAAAAATTTGCATTGGAAAACATTTTAGTAACAGTGTGTTTTTGCAGAAATATTTATTCAAACAATATTTAAATTTGAACCTAAATAATTTCCTCTTTCTTTGGTCAACATTACATCCATTTACAAAAGTCTGGTACAACTCCAGTTCACACTTTCGTAAGGATGAGGTCACCCTCCG
Organism: Danio choprae; assembly: GCA_903798125.1. NCBI lineage: Eukaryota > Metazoa > Chordata > Actinopteri > Cypriniformes > Danionidae > Danio > Danio choprae. Next base: position 998,096 of record CAIGQW010034901.1, read on the forward strand.
CAATGTCAGGACAGGAAATGAGGAATAAATGTCTTTTTTCATTATGTCAGCAGCTTTTACAGTCCTGTTCAGTGGGTATAGTTTGGACTGTAAAGAGAATGGGAGTCAATTATGGTGAGTTGAAGTCATGTCTAAAAAATAAAATTCACATTTATGAAATAAACACAAATGATATCAATTCTGTCATTTACTCAATCCTACGCCATTCCGAACTTATTCATTCCACTATCTGTGAAGAGGTAACAGGTATGGAAACATATCACTAAGAAAATTCATTTTGAAATGTAATATACAAAATGGCAATGTATTTATGCATCTAAATTCACATTCTCCATGAATTTCGTCACAACCATCCCATGATGTAATGATAATAATGCAATCCTCCTTTTCCTAACCCATGCAATTAGAAGAAATACCATTTTAAATGATCATTTCTGCTTGCATGTGTTGCACCTTGGAATTAAATTTGGTTGTTACATTTTTAGGTTAATTTTACAACTTTAAAAGCATTCAAATGAATATGTAATTTACATGTTAAAACTGTGGTTGGAAATGCAAATTAAATTATATAATAAAATTTTTTATTTTGCACCAAACTTTGCACACGTGTCTTGAAATATGCTAATTTTAATACAGAAATACATACATTTTACATATCACATTGCCATTTTTTATATTACATTTCAAAAGGGATTTTGCTATACTCATGCTTCCGTACACAGGACAGGACATTTTTACCTCTTATTAAATATAGACAGTCAAAACTTTGAAGCCCTTGATGTCATAATTACAACTTCTTAACTCAAGAAGGCCTTGAACGGGCCATTAGGCTCAAATCAGAGTGTAGGTTTATTTTTGTGTGGCAAAATATAGCAAACTCACTGCTTCTACTCAAGCGCGC
>CAIGQW010034901.1:999396-1011986 GCA_903798125.1 Danio choprae
TCTATTAATGGTTCTAATATGCACATTTAAAGGGTTTAAGAAACCTTGGGATTCCACCAGCTTCAGATTTTGACAAGTTCAATAAATTCAGTTTTTGACAGTTGTTTTTCACCAAATCCTGAAGGATTTATATGAAGCCATGAAAATTTTATGTCTAAATGTCAGGAAGGAAACCAAGAAAATATTTGTGTCTAATCAGTCAACTCGAGTAGGTTTAGCTAATAAAATCATCCCAAAATGAAAAATGTCTGAGTTCCTCCTTTCCAACTTTTGTGCACACTGTTGTCATTCTGTGTGAATGTGTGTGCGTATAAAAATCGAATTCAAGGCCTTTTCTTTGGTGTCGTTTCCTCTCACATTGCTTATAATTTGGGAGATATGATGTAATTAGGGCTGGGCTGTGTTGCATGAGAAGATGTTCAGGGTCTCTAAACGAAGGAGTATGATCTAATAGAGACTACAGAACAAATAAACAGCATATGAAGCACATGCAAAGTAACTTCTTCAAGTCCAAAAATAATAGCAGTTAAATGTCAATTCAATAGGCTTTGTTTTTTTATGGGATAGCACTTGTTGAAAGAAAATGTAAACACATTTGCTCAGTTTTGCAGAGGCTGACAGATTTTATTAATCTCTTAAAGAGAAACCCATCATTTAAAGATACTCCACTCTGCGGATATTTTTGTGCAAATAGAAATTGGACCTTGGATTTAATGTGCATCCGTTTCTCACTCCTGTGCAGAAATAATGATGGTTAAGCAGTTTACAGTTCTCTGGATGTGATTATCCACTCAAATTTTATGGCATTTTTTGGTTTGAGGATTGAATTATGTGAGATGTTTGGTTCGTGGTTAAAGTTTAACTTGAGTAGCATTCCTTTTATTTTTTAATTGTTATATAATATTTTTATATAGATATATTTTACAGTATATACAGTGTATTGTTTATTCAGAAATAGTGTAATCTTCATTTTTACAAATTTTAGGGAATTTTTTTGTTGTGGCTACACCATACTAGTAGAACAGTGTTGGAAATTAGAGAACAACATAATTCATTCATTCTTTTTCTTTTCGGCTCAGTCCCTTTATTAATCTGGGGTCGCCACAGTGGAATGAACCGCCAATTTATCCAGCATATATTTTTACGCAGCGGATGCCCTTCCAGCCGCAACCCATTACTGGGAAACATCCACACACACTCATTCACACACATACACTATGGACAATTTAGCTTACCCAATTCACCTATAGCGCATGTTTTTTTTTTTGGACTTGTGGGGGAAACCGGAGCACCCGGAGGAAACCCACGCGAACACGGAGAGAACATGCAAACTCCACACAGAAATGCCAACTGACCCAGCCGGGGCTCGAAGTAACGACCTTCTAGCTGTGAGGCGATTGTGCTACCCACTGCGCCACCGTGCTGCCCAAAAACATAATTGTATAATGTAAATTCAGAGTATGTAACTCAAAGAATTGTCCAAAAATATTTTTCCACACCTAATTTCAATTAAGACTATAGCAGAGACCTTGAAATGTAGTACTCACACATACACATACATACTGAACAGACAAAGAGAGAGTCAAATATTTTTACATATATTTACTATTTAAATAAAAAACATATATTTAATGTTTCTATCTTCATATTATAAATTGTGATTTATTTCTAGGATGGAAAGCTAAATTTTCAGCTATTCAGAAATCATTCTAATATGCTGATTTGATGCTCAAGAAATATTTCTTATTATTATCAATGTGTCAAACAGCTTTCTAGAAATGCACATTTATACACACTCTTAACGATGTTTGTAAATTACATAGAATTTAACTGTAATATGAACTGTATGTGACGATAGGACAGTTATGCAGTATGTTACTGTATTTTAAAGTTGCATTGTGAAAATTACTGTTTATTTTACAGTAAAGATATACAATATTGTAAATACACAGAGCAAAATAAATGGTGCCGTAAACGTAAATACAGTATTTTTGCTGTAATTGATTTACAGTAAGTTACTGGCGAACTGCTGCCAGTTAGTTACTGTAGATTCGACAAGAAATTGTTAACAGTGCAATTGTTTTTTTTTTAATAAATAAAAAGATTAAAAAAGCATAGATTTTTCTATGTATGCAGAAGTCTCTAGTGTTTATTTTTAGCAATTTATTTAATTCATTCATTCATTCTTTCATTTTTCTTAGTCCATTTATTCATTAGGGGTTGCCACAGCAGAATGAACCGTTAATGTTTACAGCATATGTTTTGCACAGCAGATGCCCTTCCAGCTGCAACCCAGTACTGGGAAACACACACACTCATTCACACACATACACTACGGCCAATTAGTTTATTCAATTCACCTGTACTGCATGTCTTTGGACTGTGGGGGAAACCGGAGCACCCGGAGGAAACCCACATGAACACGGGGAGAACATGCAAACTCCACACAGAAATGCCAACTGACCCAGCCGGGACTTGAACCAGCAACCTTCTTGCTAACCACTGAGCCACCGTGTTGCCCAATTTATTTCATGCTTAATAAAATTGTGTTTTACTGTAGCTTACTTTCATAAGCAAGCCTTTGAAATCACTGCACAGCCCTTTATGTCCCTCAAAGCAGCCTTTCTGAAAACAGGAAGTGCAAAATCCTGAGAACTTCCTATGAGTTATTTTATGTCGACCAGTTCACTTGGGGAAAGCAACATGGCGGCCTCTGCCAAGGCGACAAACCCTACCGTCAGCTTCCTTCCTTATGGTGCCCTGACTGTGAAAAGCATCGTGGGAAAGAAAGAAACCCTGCACAACATTTGGCCTTTCCTCTATATTGTGCCTAGTCACTCAGCATTAGCAGAGCAACAAGCACTACCGTTTTGGGCCAGTGTTTGTGTATGTGTGTGTGGCGTGGCATGATTATAGATTTGTGAGTGATTGTGTGTGTGCAAACGTGAGTGTAATATGAACACAAAGACTGTATGCAGTTTTGGCGACATGCGCTGAAAGTTCCAGTATTGTGTTGCTGTTTTCTTATCAACATCAATCGCTTCTTATCGGCCCAGGAGTAAAAACAGAACTCTTTTAGAAGCTGATTCAGATCCTGCGAGGTCACACGCAGGGGTCCCTTTCACGGGCCCTTATTTCCCCCTTTTTATGGACCCATTCTTGCATGTAAATGAGATTTTAAGGTCTGCTGAAAAAGCAATCAAAGTCCTCCACCTCAGCCATTCTCCCAGTTTTGGCAAGTGAAATGACAAATGACCAAATAAGGGAAAGATTCCCAGGTCAAGTGCCAGAAAGTACGCAAATGCATATCTCACCTGCTTCCTGTTTATTGTTACGAAGATTTTTGTGCCTCTGTGATAAAGATGTTTGTCCTTCGACCCCAAGAAAGGTGGAAACGGTCCTGCTAGAGCTTCCGTCCGTGCAGGAGGCCAGATCATTCAGCTCATCCATTTCCGACAGTAATGCCTGGCCTCTGAACTTCAGGAAGGATGTATGAGGTCTCAGCGAGAGTATCTGTTCAAAACAGAAAATGTGAAAAATGTGGCATTTGGAGGGTTTTCTCTATCTTGCTAATTTTATAATAGTGCATTTTATCATCATGCTGCAAACCTACACTGTAAACACTTGCTGTAAAATTGTAATTGTTACAATTGTAATTGTCAATTTACAGTGCTCTTGTAAATTTTACAGTATTACTGGCAATTTTTACAGTATTACTGGCAACATTTACAAGCGCCCTGTAAATGAACAATTACAACTTTGTTGTAGTTTTACAGCATACTTGTAATTGTTAATTTACAGTGCACTTTTACCAAAATTCCCAGTAATACAGTAAAGTTTAAAGCAGTTTTTTACAGTGTATGCTCATGACAATGGTTATTTTGTTCAAAATGAGTATCACAATGGTTGTTGTCATTTGAAAATGTGCAATATATTTTACATTCTATTAGAATTAGTGCACTTCCTCCACATGGTTTAATTTACATCGTTGGTTTTAAAGGTTATTTATATAAATTAACATACACTCAGTACACATTATGAACACTTTTAAAACAAGAAACTTAACAATTTAAACAGTGAATGTCCTAATAATAATTTTATTATTTATATAATATATTATATAATTATTTATTTAATAATTGTATTTTAAGGATTTTTTAATTTAAAAAGATTGCATTGTTACACAATGTGTTGTAAGCACAACTTTAAAGGGATAGATTAAAGGGACACAAAACATTTTCACTCATCATTTACTCATCCTTCACTACATCCAAACATGCTTAGTTTCTTTCTTCGGTTGAATACAAAGGAAAATATACTGTACTAAAGAATGTTGGAGCAAAGTTAATGGTTTTTTTCCTACACTGTAAAACCCAACAGTCAACTTTATCAAATGAAATTTACTTAAAGTTAATTCTACTCCTTTGAAAAGAGCTTTGAACTCAGTGTTGCAGGTAATGAGTTTTTAGTAAGTTTTACAGTACTCATATAGATTAGTTTTTTAACTCAAATGGTTTGTAGCAATCGGTTTCCTCAAATGGCTTGAGTTGCCTTAACTTATTGGGTTTTACAGTACTCAATTGGTTTCAGTTCTATCTTAATTTGTATTTTACTTATTGGGTTTTACTGTGCTCAGATTGCTTCGTTTACTCAAATGGATTAAGTTCACAGTACTCATTATGATTAGTTTTTGAACTTCAATGGTTTGTTGCAATCGGTTTCCTCAAATGGTTTAAGTTACCCTAACTTTTTGGGTTTTACAGTTTAATATGGATGTCAAAGGCTGCTTTTTTCCAACGTCCTTGTTTTGTGTTCAACAGAAGAACCCTAACCCTAACCTTGTTTGCAAATACAGTAAATGGCTTAAACTCACGTAATGAGATGACAACTAATTATGTAAATATGTAATGACAACTATCAATTATGAGAACCCAAATTTGAGTATTTTGAGAAAGCCAGTATTGTGGGAATAATTGAAAGTGCATTACAAAGAAACATACGCCAAAAATGAAAAACAACCTGACACTTAAAATGGTGTTGGATTAGAGTCAAAAACAATCTTGAAAATGTGATAACTCACCGTCCCCTGGACCGCAGGGTGACTTGGCTCTCAAATCAGGTCCACTAAAAGGACATGTCATCTTCTGTTTATGAGATTGAAATCACTCATTTGCTTTTAAAAATGAGAATGGAAAGCGCAACTGAGACAGAAATTGTTCTTATAGAGGACTTTTGAGGTCATAACTATAAATACAATACCTTTTGCCAAATGTATAAACATATTTTCTTTTCTTGAGCTCAAAGTATTTCAATAACGATATTAGTAAAATAAAAAGTAATCATTTACTTCATGTGTATACTCACATTCTGAACACAACAATTTCTGGCAGACATTTAAGTAAAAATACCATGTTATGCATGTTAAGATAACAGTAAAACAGATGCATGCAGCCAAAAAAGAGTAAAGGCAACATCGCTCTTCGGTGTACTGTAAGTTCCAGTTAAAGTGCTCAGCCTGCTACAGATGTTTACTTTTGTGTCATCATTCAAGTGCACCCTTGACATTGAAGATTTGTTAGACAGTAGATCAGATAGAAGAATGTAAATACAGGCCATTCATTGCAGATACAGCAGGAACTTCTCAGTTATCTAGTCAATGGATTTTCTGCCTCATTCGGAACAATCAGACTAAATATTTGGACAAATGCATGAGCCAATAAACATGTACAAAAAATTGACAACTCCAAGTACATTTCAAAATTATAACCATAAAATAATGTTAAGTTCTCCTTTTATAGCCACAAAAAAAAGGTTTTAGAGTCAAAACACTTTTATGTGCTTTAAAACGGAGTCCTTTATTAGCTTGTTTTTAACAACCGATAAGAAACTACATAAATATTTGAAACTACAGTAGATCCAATTTTTGGCATCAATGTATATATCTAGATTTGAAGGGATTTAGACTGATGAAAGGTCTATAATATTTATTTAGAATACAAATATGGTCATTTTTTATTTACATTTATTATAGTAACTGTCCTTTCGGTACATACATATAATTTAAAAAGCATCTGTTAATTTTTGTGAGTATTTTCATTTTAGAAAACATTTACTTCACTACATTACAAAACATATTATTCCTTACTGCTCTGCACTGGATAGTCATTAATTTACAGATATGATAGCAGTTTCTGATCAGTAAATGATTTGATTCTTTTAAAATAACCTGAAACCAATCTGACAGCATCTCTTTTTGAGTCACTGATTCAATGCAAGTTAAACATTCTAGCCAGAGTGAGATCCAAATAACAACTCGCTGATTCGAAAGTTCCAGTCAGAGCAAGTCTCCAGTAAAGAAATCATTCAAATATTCTGGTCAAAGGAGTCTCCAGTTAATGACTTAATGATTCGAAAGTTCTGGTCAGAGTGAGTCTCCAATTAGTAACTCACTGATTCAAAAGATCCGGACAGAGGGAGTTTCCAGTTAACGACTTGCTGATTCAAAATAGCTAGTCATAGAGAGTCTCCAGACTCCTCACTGAATCACTGATTTGAAAGATCCAGTTACGACTCACTGATTTGAATGTTCCGGTCAGAGCGAGTCTCCAGTTAGTGACTCACTGATTTGAAAGATTCCATTAGAGCAAATCTCCAGTAAAGGACTCACTGATTCAAATATTCTGGTCAAAGTGAGTCTCCAGTTAACAACTTACTGATTTGAACGTTCCAATCAGAGCAAGTCTACAAAAAGAGCACTTAATACTTTTAATACTTAATAATAATAATAATAATAATAATAATAATAATAATAATAATTCCTTACATTTTATATAGAGCCTTTCTAGACACTCAAAGCGCTTTACACAATGGGGGTAATCTCCTCATCCACCACCAGTGTGCAGCATCCACCTGGATGACGCGACAGCAGCCATATTGCGCCAGACCGCATACCACACACCAGCTGATTGGTGGAGACAGAGTGATGAAGACAATTATGATATGGGGGATGGTTAGGAGGCCATGATGGACAGAGGCCAGTGGGTAAATTTGGCCAGGATGCCAAATATAGGGGTGTATTGACCTTTTGTCCACAGGGAATTACAGTTGACGAATGTTTTTTTTTATTCTCATTATTATTTTCATATTCCATTTGCATATATTTCCATGTATCAGATTTCAATATGTAATGACTTGTAGCTCTAGGAAACACTTTCTCACATCTTTCATTAACCAGTGATACAGTTAATACAAAACTGTACCCAAAATACAGCACATCTTATAACCCTACATAACCCTGTTACCAAAAGACCTAGACCTATTAGCATCATCCTGGAAATTCTCACAACAGACCTGAAATGATTTTTCCTGTCACCGCTTGTCCTCAGCAGAGTTTAACACTGCAGCCAACATCTGTGGACGCACACAGCCATTAACTTCAGTTCAAACGCAACCACCGCCTGGCTGTGCTTCTCTGGTTAAGATTGTTACAGCTCACAGAACATTTTGCTTCCTGTTCTTGGCATATACATTTACATGATACATATACAGAATACAGCCAGCCATTATATATCTATATGTCTAACAATTATTACCCACATCAGTGAAGATCAGGGGTGTTTGGAAGTGCTTTTTTCAGGCGAAAGTCAAACGTCACACTGATACACCGCTGCGTTTTCCATCACTACACACAGATATGATGGAAAAGCAAGGTAGTGGTTTAATATTCGGCAGATCTGCTGTAGCACTTAGAGGTTCGGCTTGCGGGTCCACATCACAAGGACCTCTGATTTGCGGCCTCTGTAATTATCATGCAATAGACTATTTCAGTGATATTCGACTATGTATTAGACCAGAAACCACGTAAGATCAGGTTTCCATGGCAAGGCTGGAAGTCCCTGGCAAAAAATAACAAACAAAAGCGAGCGCGATCGAGATTAAACGTGACTGTTGTAGAGCCGCAGCGGAGCTGAGGGTTCGGTCAGTTCAAGCAGTGCACTATGAGAACGACTGGGGCATAAATACTGCCAGCAGTCTGAAACAAAAGCACTCGCTGGTTTTATATTCAGTTACGAATGATATTCGTCAAACTGTAAAGGGTAGGAGAACAGGAAATTAGTTAAGCACAAAGAGGTGCATTTAACATGACTAGAAAGAAGTATAGATAGATAGATAATAACAGATAATAACAGAAAGAGTTCAGTTAAAAAATAAATATGATTAATAAAAGAATACAACTTAAAGAAATAAAATAACAATAATTCATAAAGTTATTTTTACATTCAAATAAATACAGTTAAATAAATAAAAACAAGGAATAACATTTAATAAAATAATAATAGTAATAATTATAATTAGTAGTAGTAGTAGTAGTAGTAGAAGAAGTAGAAGTATTTAATACATGAAAATACCAAGCAATACTAAGCAAATATTAAAAGCAATGTAAAAATTATATAAAAAAAATATATGAATGAAAATTTGGACTGAAAAACATATTGTACACACTAAACTAAGATATCTTACTCTTTGTCAGTTATTATTCCCTTTGAAATTTGGTCAGTTGATATTTGGTCATGTCTTATCATGGTCATGTCTAAAAATAAGGGCAGGATGCTTCTAGTCAAACCCTCAGTGTGTCGTCAGGGGCTTTAAATCAAATTTCCAAAGTCAGTTCCACAAAATGGGCCTCACAGTGGCGCAGTGGGTAGCACGTTCGCCTCACAGCAAGAAGGTCGCTGGTTCGAGCCTTGGCTGGGTCAGTTGGCGTTTCTGTGTGGAGTTTGCATGTTCTCCCTGTGTTGGCGTGGGTTTCCTCCGGGTGCTCCGGTTTCCCCCACAAGTCCAAAGACGTGCGGTATAGGTGAATTGGGTAGGCTAAATTGTCCGTAGTGTATGAGTGTGAATGGGTGTGTATGGATGTTTTCCAGAGATGGGTTGCAGCTGGAAGGGCATCTGCTGCGTAAAACATATGCTGGATAAGTTGGCGGTTCATTCCGCTGTGGTGACCCCAGATTAATAAAGGTACTAAGTCTAAATGAAAATGAATGAATGAGTTCCACAAAATATCACTGAGCAAATACAAACAGGAGATTTTTTTGAATGTTTTTCATTGCAAGCAGAGAGCAGAATGCTGAACTTAACATGGTCAACATCAAACCTACTCCACTGCTAAACACCAGATGCCTTGCAGTGAAAAAAGAACCAATACGTCCCCATTTAAATATCCTTGTTAATAATATGCACAGCAAGATCAACTCTTCTAACATCTGGTGTCCGTCTGTCACTTTGTGTAAAACAGAGGCCCATTCAAAGTGATTGAACAGCCTCATTAGAAAACTGTTTAGTTTGTAGTCTTTAAATCCGGAATGAGATTACCATTTCCAACACGTTTCTAGAAAAGCAGATTTGATTAATCATAGGTAGATAAAACTAAAAAAATAAAATAAAAAATTTAATCTGAAAAAAGTGTTTGCTTAAAAAAAATAATAATAATAAATTACTTTAAAAGCCCAGTATGTAATATTCACCACTAGAGGTGCACATTCACTATTAACAAAAGCGTATTTTGATAACACTGTTCGAATGGTTTTTGGATGTTTTAATGAAAAAGAATTACATATTGTGCCTTTTAGCTGCACTGTAACAAAATTTATGATCAATAACTCATGAAATCATGTTTTATGGTAATTTATTAATATATGAGTTAAAGGTTCTGCTTACTTTGATTCAACCTAAAAAAGTCAGTACAACAACAACAACATTTTTCAGTTAACCCTTTGAGACCCTGAGTGCATTATAATGGACATCACGTCAAATCGTTTTGCTTTTGTGTTTTGCGCATTTCACCAACACAAATCAATCAAAAATCATCCAATCAAAAATCCATGTTTAACGGTTTAAACATTTAATATTTCTGTCCATTTTAATAGAAGTTATAACTTTAAATATGTCTGTATGTTATAATGGACAGTGAGTTCTAATAATGTTTCTAACAAACTGTATTGTTTTATTATTTATTTCACATCGTTATATAGTTTGTGCAGTACAACTGTTTTGATCTGAATGAAATGCACAATAAAAAAAATCTATTAAAAAAAATACTTACATTTTTTTATATTTTTATTTGGCTCTATTTAGGGAAGCCTTAAGAAAATAAAAATGCACTTCTACATGTTTCTGATATTTGGACAATAATTCTGAGGGGATTCATGTCTTCATTTCCTCAACCAACAGACACACATCGGCCATTCAATCCCCAACAGTTTTTGTGCTCATCAAAGCAGGTGTGAAGGACTTTGACCACGTTACCCTAAAGTGACCTGTTTTTCTGCTATTTCTTTCCTTCTGGATGGATGGATTTGTGTAGGTAATACTCACCAACAGCTTTAAAGCTTTTCATTTCCTCTCTCTCTCTGCAAAAGAAAAAAAGGTGAAACATGGAATAAATAGCAGGAAATTGTTGGAAACATGGAGGTTAATGAGGAATGAGGAAGTATGTTCACACACTGTGTAATTAAATACAGGCAGCATATAGATGAACATGCAAGAACTTTTCTCCTCCAGCTGCTTCATAGTGTGTTTCTATAATTAATCTTATTGTAAGGACACAGAATAAAGGTCAAGAAAAGCAGCAACGTGCAACGAGATAAAGATCAAAATACTCAAGACATTTGTGAAAATCTACTACCTCAAAACATAACTGAACTAACTTTCTTTTTTTAAGTTAATAAGCGTAAAAAGTAAGTTGAACCTTGCACGACCCACTAGTCATAATATTAACTATCCATTAAATAAACAAACTATAGCTAGCTTGCATAGACATCATACTAATGTCAGCCTGTATGGGTAAGTTATAGCAACAACACCAGTAACTACCAAAGATATTATTGCTATACTCCACTATATGTGCAATGTATTATGTACTGTATTACTTACGACAAGCCTTTTAACATTTAATCTATTTGTTTATATAATGATGTCATTTTGTAGACCTAAAAAAAATGTAAATTGGTTTCACAGTTTAAGTTTTTAAAAACAATACCATAAACAAAACAACAATGTATGTGGATCCATTGTGAAGGAGATTGTTGTCTGTACTCATACATTTTCATACATTTTATTTTCATAAATACAAACGAAAAGCATTTCCATTTTTAGTATACAGTGACTGTGTAAAATTATACTCTTATTTGACTAAGAATAGTCAATTAATTTGGCCATTAATTTACATGACAGCATTTTGAAGACATTTAAAACAAATAAATATCGCTGAATTCATAAATGTAAATAATAGTTTGGACAATTTTGTTATTTGTACGCAAATTTTTTCCAAATTGTTTAAAAGCACAGTATGAAATATTCACCAATAGAGGGCGCATGTTCACAACAAACAAAGGTGTATTTTGATAATATGGTTCAAGTGGTAGTAAATAATAGTTTGGACAATGTTGTCATTGGTATGCAAAACGTTTCAAACATTCAAAGAACAAATCTTTGTTTTTGGTGTTGTTTTTGTGTAAATATAGCATTATTTTCTTAAAAAATAGAAAATGTTTTTTTACACGGCTCTTTTAACCAACAACAGCATACGTAAGTATTTGGGCAAACAAACAAAATGTAAACATTCTGGTTTCAAAGGGTTTCAAAGGGTTTCTTTTCATTTTGTTGTTGTTGTTGTTGCTGATGCTGTGTGATTTTAGTACTTAAAACTTACTTCAATCCATATTTGTACTTAATTATTTTTAAATTAATTTAGCTATTTAAGTTTTTTATTTAATATTTACATTTTATTTTATACTAAATCAGTTTTATTGAACTGATCTGAGCTTATATATGCCACTTAAAGTGAAATAATAGCTGAAAATCATGTCAGACTTGAACTTAACTGGTCACAGCTTTCAGATAAAGTGTTTTTCAAGTAAAACTTGAATCTGATGATGATATAAACTCTTGAGACATGAAATAACCCCACAAACCAATCTAAAATGAAACACATACAGTATAAGTACTTCCTCTGTGCCCAGTTAATTATTATGGCTTGTTATTTCAGACCAAATTTCATAAAATTATTACACAAAACTCCAATTTCTTGAAGAAGAAAAATATTCAGATCTCCCACATCGGAGTCTCTTACGATTGCAAGCTTTTTGGGGTCGATCACCACAGGTCCCATAAAACCCATAAAGGTGGCCATTTTATGAGTTCATTCTTTTTTCCCTCCTAAATCACAGTGAATTGTTCCCAGTTTTGGTTTCGCACATTGGGTTCCTCTGATGTGGGTCTCTGTGTTTCTGGGGTAATTAAGGGGTTTTGCGTGGGGGGAAAGAGGGGTTCAGGCATGTATTGAGGCCTGTCAATTTACTGAGCATTGTGGGACATTAAACAGAGGTAAAGCTGCAAGACACACTCTCCAAAAAAACATCTAATGATCCCAAACTCCAAGCGAGTGTGTTGTGGTCAGAGGTCTCACACACAGACTTATGATGTGGCAACAAGACGTAAAATACAGAACACACACATTGGCCCACCTGCTCTTCTCTCTTTCTTAAGGTTTCTTAAACCCTTTAAATGTGCATATTAGAACCATTAATAGA
>CAIGQW010034901.1:1027609-1096321 GCA_903798125.1 Danio choprae
GTGCGTGCGTGCGTGCGTGCGTGCGTGCGTTTATACATCATGTCTATTGACCAGTCAGCATCAAGGCCCAGACCTATCCTTTTTAAAAATGTCTATAATCCTGCACAGCACGTTAAAATCATTTCATCAGCCCCCTAAAAATACATAAACCACATCTGAGGCGTCACAAAAGTAATGCTCTCGAAACACGAAAAGGTTTGCTTGGATGGATTTCTGCTCTGCACTATAAAAAGGGCGCCATCAGCAGCACAACGTGGCCTGTCAGAGGAGATGAAGCAGCTGCTTCTGGACTGACCTGAGGTCCACGTGAGACGAGCTTTTCCTGCTCTTCTTCAGATGCCTCAGATTGGCTTTGAGTGGAGGAGACAGGCAGGCCTATGGTGGACCGGGCCTGTGGTTTCAAAAGCAGCGTGCTGATCTATATTTGAGATTGAAAATAAATAGCCTGTCAATTTGGAACAACAATGTGGTTAGAGAGGAGATGGGAGACAGAAGGAACGGAACAGGACCCTCCGCACGTCCTGGCAATGCGATATGGTGCTGGTTTTATGGTGCGCTCGCTGGCATCGAAACAAAAGCAGAAATAAAATAAATAAAAATAAACATGGGGAAATTGTTTGGTAAAGGGTTGATTACCAGAAATGAAAATTTTCTCATAAGTACTGTTTGCCCAAATTTGTTGGACTTTCTTTTTTGCATGAAAACAAAATAAATTTTGGTGAATAGTGTTCTTATCATATGACACTGGAGAAACAATGCTGAATAAATTAAACTAAACCTGCATTTAATACACTGTAAATAATGTTGGGTTCCACACAATTTGTCCCAACAAAAATCGATTAAGTGAATTAATTGTTTTTACAAATGGATTGAAATTGTAATAATATTTTTTTCAATTTCACCATTTTTACTGTATTTTTAATCATATAAATGTGGCTTTTTTTGAGCAGAATGACCTTTAAAATTAAAAAAAAAAACAAGTGCATAAGTTGACAAGTCCTAAGTGTTTTTGAAAAAAGTATCTGCAAAACTGTAATATTGTGAAATATTAGTGCAATTTTAAACAACCATTGTTTGTTTCAATATATTTTAAATGTGAATCATTAATGTGACGGCAAACTGAGTTTTCAGCATGATTACTCCAGTAATCTAAAATCTTCATGAATATGCTAATTATGTGCTCAAGAATAATTTCTTATAATCAATATTTTAAAAAGTTGTGCTACTTGATATCTTTTTTTTAAATCATCATACCATTTTAGATTATTTGATGAACAGAAAGCACAAAAGAGTAGCACTTTTGATAAAAGTATTAATTTTATTTTTATAAATAAACTCAACGAATTTATATTATACGAAATTGCAGCATCTTGCAAACAGGAAAGAGAAATTTCTAACTACAGTGCAACAGATTTATACTGAGAACACACAATTACACAATTATTAGACATAAGTAGTCTCTGTCTCGGTCTTTGCAGAGATTCAGTGAGTTCAGTGGCAGTGCCCTCAGTAAGTGAAGCTCACCCTCCCACAGTGTAAAGCTGCAGGGCACTGGAACACTGTAATTATGGGTGAGGCACAAAGCGTTCACCCACTGCTAGAGCGTCAGCTAAATACAAACAAGCCTGTAAGAAATTACATGGAAAGAGCAAACAGTACAGAGAGACCGACGAACAAAAACAAAAAAGTTTTGACCTTTCAAGAGAAACAAAGAAAAAAATGGAGAGCCCTTGGGTTCCTCCAAACTTCCTTCGAGAGAGATAGAGAGAGAGAACTAGAAAGCTGCCGGTGTTTAAACAGGTCGTTTCTCCCAGTTCCAGAGTGTGTGACAATGCAGTGGCAGATGGTTGAGCTGGGCTATTCTCCCTTGCCTGGACATTCTCTGGGTCTGGTCCTTCTAGAGCGGTGAGTATAGGAGCAAGTTTCCTAAAAGAGCAACATGATCATGCAGCGTGTATTTTTAAAGATGTCGTTCCGACCGTGCGTTTCTGGAAGCAGTGGATCCTGTCCCCGGATGATAGGCACTATGCCTTCCAGTTTGCAGGATCGGTGCACCTCGCCAGCGGCTCTGAGTGTGTTGGAGGATGGTCTCCCTTCTCGTACACCCTCAGCCCCTTCTCAGGACCCTGGAAGAAAGGTGAGAGTGAATCACTTGCCTCCTGGTCTTCCATGGGACCCCAGCGCTCGCCAGTTGAGCTCTCCCACTCGGTGCTGCCCCACCGCTGGTGCGTCAACAATCGTGCCTATGTTGCCACTTGCACGAGCTCTGCCGGCTTGGTTAGCACTGGCCAGCACATCGCAATGGCTCATTCGCACGATCAGACTCAGTCCGCCAAATGACCTCCCAAGTTCACGGGGGTGTATTTCACCAGGGTCAGCCCTGTGTCAACCCCTGTGTTGCGCGAGGAGATTGCTGTCCTCTTGGCAAAGGATGCAATCGACCCGGTCCCTTCAACCAAGATGAGGAGCGGGTTTTACAGCCCGTACTTCATCATGCCCAAAAAGAGCGATAGGCTACGGCCAATCCTAGACCTGCGCATTTTGAACCGCTGTCTGTACAAGCTGCCATTCAGAATGATCACGCAGAGGCGCATCCTTCGGTGCTTCCATCCTCATGATTGGTTTGCAGCTATAGACCCAAAGGACGCGTACTTTCATGTCTCCATTCTGAGGTTTGCAGTTCGAAGGTCAAGCATGGTAGTACAAGGTCCTCCCCTTCAGGCTCTCTCTATATCCGCGGGTTTTTACCAAGCTCGTGGAGGGTGCCCTGGGGACCCTGGTGCCCTGAGCATCCGCATACTCAATTATCTCAACAACTGGCTGATTTTAGCCTCCTCGCGGAATCAATTGATTTTGCACAGAGACAGGGCTGTTGGCAGTGTATCTCGCTCTGCGCTGCTTTTAACCGGTGCTAGAGGGGAAGCACGTGCTGGTCAGGACGGACAGCACGGCGATGGTAGCGTATATTAACCAAATGGGGCGTATCCGCTCCCACCGCATGTCTCAGCTCGCTCGCCGTCTGCTCCTCCGGAGTCATAATTGGCTGAAATCGCTGCGTGCCATTCACATCCCTGGCGAGCTCAATCATGCAGCCGATGCACTCTTATGGCAGCTTCAACGTCTGGGAGAATGGAGGCTCCACCTTGAGTCTGTTCAGCTGATATGGCCGCGCTTCGAAGAAGCCCAGGTTGACCTGTTTGCTTCCCCCGAGAGCACCCATTGCCAGTGTTTTTTTTCCCTCGGCACGGATGCACTGGCTCACAGCTGGCCTTGGGGCATGCGCAAATACGCGTTCCCCCCAGTGAGCTTACTCGCGCAAGGTCAGGGAGAACGAGGAGCAGGTCTCCCCTCTGGCCCAACCGAACCTGGACATCAGAACTCTCTCTCCTCTCCTCGCCTGTAGTGCTTACGAACCTACGTAGAGATCCGTTTGAACCACTTGACTTAGTATCCTTGAGATTTCTGTCCTTGAAGACAGCTCTGCTGGTCGTGTTGGCATCGATCAAGAGGGTCAGGGACCTGTAGGCATTTTTGTTCAGTGACTCGTGCCTAGAATTCGGGCCGGGTTTCTCTCACATGATCCTGAGACCCCGGCCTGGATATGTGCCCAAGGTTCCTACCACACTGTTTAAAGACCAGGTAGTGATCCTGCAAGTGCTGCCTTTGGAGGAGGCAGACCCAGCCCTTTCATTGCTGTGTCCTGTTCGCGCTCTGCGTATTTATGTGGACCGCAATCAGAGCTTTAGATCCTCTGAGCAGCTCTTTGTCTGTTACAGCGATCAGCAGAAGGGAAGTGCTTACTGGAGCCAGGGCGAGCTGTGTCCCCCGGGAGTGAGAGCGTACTCCACTAGGAGCGTCGTTTCTTCTTGGGCGTTAGCACACGGCGCCTCTCTAACAGATATCTGTAGTGCTGCAGGTTGGGCGACACCTAATGCATTTGCAAGATTTTACAATCTTTGAGTGGAGCCGATTTCCTCACGTGTGCTGGTGAACGCCGGTGAATGAGGAAATTCAGTTTGGTGTTGTAACACGCTTGCTGCACCTTTCTCTCTAACACAGAGATACGTGCACTTTTTTCACTCTGTTCAGTTGAGTTCCCCATCTGGGGAACCCTACAGAGTTCCTTCGAGGCCCCCAGCATCTGACTTAGCGGAGGAGTCAGGTGCTTGGCCCATTACGTTGTTGGCATGCCCACTTGGTCAGTCCGCGTTCTGGGTAAAGGTGCCTGTTATGCACGATCCCCACTGGAGATCCCATATGCTTCACTCAGCCATGATTTAGCCTCCTCTCAGGCAGGCCCATGTCTTCCCTCCCCGCTAACCATCCTTCATATGCATACTCCCCCTTCTTAGGGTTAGTCCAAATGTCTTCTTGCCACCAGGTCTCCCCAATTGGGCAGCAGGTGGCCTCCACAGCGTCCTCCCAATCGGGACTGCACGCTTTCCCAACGTACTGTCATACTTTAAAATTCCTAGATCTTTACTAGTTGTCTTTTCATGACTCCCTAAAAAATATAATTAAGCCTTAAATGCTTCACAGGTAAGTAAGGGCCAGGGGACACGTTGGAGGGCTGCGTCTCTGGTGATGATGGTGCGCTCATTCTAAAAGGCCAGCAAACCTCTCATCAGTGACATGGTAAGATTCAATCGCTGTGGCGTTTTCCATAAATTTCCCCATTGTGGAAGTTTTTCCACATAGCATTGAAGTTCCCCTCCCGCTGGGAAACGTTACGGTTACAACGTAACCCTCGTTCCTCGACGGGGGAAACGGAAATGCTATGTTCCTTCACCACAAGCTGTTGCGCCTTAGCTGATGGCTTAGTTTGGCTCTTCAACTAGAAAAGTTGTCTTTGCAATGCACAGCGGGCATCTTTATACAACAGATGATTGTAATTGCTGCCAGCTGTGCACGCTGGCGCCGCCAACTCATTGGCATTTCATTGGCCCGTTTTCTTACTCTTTCAAATGATTGGCTTCTGACAAAATCCCCATCGTGGAAGTTTTTCCACATAGCATTTCCGTTCCCCTCTTCTGGGAATGAGGGTTAAATATGAAAAAAATATATCACACATAAAATGTTTCATATATTTTTCATTTCACATTTGATTATTATTGTTATTTTTAAGAAAAAAAAAGATATAATAATTGTTTTAGCAAAAAAAATCTAGTTTCTTTGACTGCTTCTATTGTTCTCACTTTGAAAAAAAAATGTAAAATGTAAAATACTTCAAGCATATAAAGATATATACAAATATTTCGGACAAGTCTTTTTTCATTTTAACAGATACGTAATATACGAGTGTACCACAGTATCCAAAATACATTCTACTGGCTAGTGTTCAAAACAATGAGCTTTTAATGCATTCTTCTCATATCAGCAGCTGACAGCAGGCTCTGGCAGTGACCCAAGACACTCTCCATACCTGTCCTGCTTCTGATCTAGGTGTTGTATACGAAGCCAGCCATTGGCAGCATCTAAATCATCATATAACATGCAACAGCAGTTATCTAGTCCTTTCTTCAAAATATGAATTCACACTTAATCCTTTGGCCAAAGGAGTATGTGAAGTGTTCAAGACGCACGAAGCAGCCAGAATCCAACATCCCCAAGTGCCATTAGCTCCACACACGCACCACTCTTAGCATCAGTTTCTCACCGCTCTTCTTTTTTTATTATTTACATTTTTGTCTACTTAATTTAACCTGAGTGTATATACATAATTAATTTTTCAGTGTTAAAAAGGCTAGTCTGTTGCTCTGACTTATATTAGCTATCCATTCAAGATGCGAATTAAACTTATGTGCAAAACTGTCAGCTTAAACAAAGAAAACTAAATCGCCACTTCCTAATAAAATGGCTCCAAATATTCCTTCCTTTGGCTAGTTGCTTATCCATCAGGGGTCGCCACCGCGGAATGAGCTGCCAACTATTCCGGCATATGTTTTATGTAGCAGATGCTGGCCCCAAATATGTTTTCATTAATTTACAAATTACTTACAGAAAAGTTACAAAAAAAAACATACAAAGCAGAAAACGAAGATGAAACTCAATGAACACTTTGGGTGTGCAGATGCTCAAGACAGTTCTGGGAAGTATAATGGACTTAATAAGAGATTTTAGAAAGACCAAAATATTTTGCAATGTGTTCAGTGTGCTGGTTTGTCAATTAATGCCGTCCCATCGTGTTATATTTTGGTATCCCATGATCTGTTAAAAAAAAAAATCATGACTTTTTTGACGGATGCTGGACTTTCTTCTGTAAATGCATACTTTTTTATGCGCATTTTCAAAAAACTTGGCTTTTTCATTCGGCATTTTTAATTGGATATTGCTAGCAGGGATTTGGTTAGAATGCAACCTCTATCATGCTCCCCTTTTTCTATTGTTGCTCTATACCAGGGGTGTCAAACTTACGGCCCGCGGGCCGGATTAGGCCCGCAAATGGGTTTAATCAGGTCCGTGAGATGATTCTGTAAAGTATAAAAATGAGCTGCAATTTTTCAATAAAAGAAACTGCTGTTCCAATTGTGTCCACTGAATGGCGCAATAGCAAACTGTTAATTTCATCCAGTCCAGAAGCCTGAATCAGCATCAGTTTGACAGCCTTCTCAGACAGAATGACCACATCTATGCCCTGCCATAACACACTGAGGTGTTCTCACAAAGAAACGTAACTGTTTTACGTTTTGTCAGTTTAGTGGCTAATTCGGACACGTTCAGTCGTATGAAAATGTACGATATAAAAAAGGAGGCGTGGCACCCAACCACACCCCTAAACCCAACCATCATTGGTGGATAAGCAAATCTTACTAAATTGTGCGAACAAGATCGTACGAATTCATATGAATTAACCACTAATCAAAAAGTTACCAATTGCCATGCCATCTGTTGTCCTCAGGCTCCAGCTTTATGATTTATGTTAATCGTATTAAAACAAAGAAAACAATCTGAAGTTGTTGTTTTTAAGTTATATATATCATGATTTTACCGGTCCGGCCCACTTGGGAATAGATTTTCCTCCATGTGGCCCCTGAGCTAAAATAAGTTTGACACCCCTGATCTATACGAACCTGTCAAATAAAAGAAAAAAAAATGGCATACAAAAACTTGTTAATGGCACATAATTGCTGATTGGCTGTCGGCAAGTCATGCAGGCTTGGCCATTGTGTATGCGTGTCTGTGTGTCTGTTATGTTCACAAGACCCTAAGACTTACTTAGAGGAAGTGTGGATTTAGAGCAAAACCACAAGGGTTTAGGGTGCCATTTAAGACAGAGCCAATGAATGCACTTAGTATGAATAGCCCAAATACAAATGGGACGCTAAACTTTCGTAGGCTTCCTCTAATAAGCGACATACAGTAGTGATGCTTTGACTGTCAGAGAGAAATGTGCATAGAGTTCGACTCAGGCTTAAAATAACTGTGCATAGTGGCTACAATGGGAGCATTCTTGTGAAAGCTAAAATAATAATTGGACTTAACGGTCATGTGGTTCATTGATAGTCAAGATCGTCATGAAGATAACCCTCAAAGTCTCTTCGCAAGAGATTGTGCATGAGTGGATACTTTTGGATCAGTTCAGTGATTCCACACTCCAGTGTATTCATGTAGTAAATCAGAGTAAATGAGCAAGAAAAACAAATCTCATGTCAAAGAAGGTGGAGTTACCAGAATACGTTGACCAACTGTGTAACTGCTTTGGACCAATGGCAGCTCAAATGTGTTTAGGAGCCAAAATGAACCTGAGCTGTTTCCACCTGCGAAAAAGTACCAAAAACAAACTTTGATTTAGCCTGATTTTGTTTGAAATTGCATTATATATAAGTTCACTTAATGATTTCTTTTGAAGTACTTGTTGTTTTACTGCTGTATTTCAGACACAGCCAGAGGTGGGAATTTCAGCAGTGAAATGTCCCACTTCCAACCTCTTTGTGTTCCAATCAATCGTGTCACATTTTCACCATGTTAGAAGTGAATATTTCTTGCTGCTGTGCCAATTATGGCTAAAACTACAATAATATAAGATGCTGGCTGTCCTTTGAATACAGCTGACAAAAATAGAGTATTATAAATTGCACTTTAAAGTTTTATTATAGGGTTCCCACTCATTTTGTGCCGTAAACATAATTGAAAGTTTATTTATATGTTTTGCATAAGGTAGCTCTGTGCTAAGGTGGAGTTCCAGAAAAAAAAAAACTATTGCGCAAATGCTATAGACCAATGGCACCTCAAAGGTGTTTAGGAGCTAAAACAAGCCTTGATGAGCTGTTTCGAACTACCTAAAAGAACTAAAAGCGAATGTCGCTTTGGCCTAAATTAGTTAAAAATGATGTAATATCAGTTAATTCTTTGATTTAGTTTCAAGTACATCAGGATCTTAAGACTCCAATTTCATGACGTAATGCTGCTTTGACTCTCAGCCAGAAGTCTCAGAGCTCACTTCAGTGCAAGCTCAGCAGAAGTGTGCTTACTGACCACAAAGGTGACACTCACGAGCACTCAAAGCTAAAATGATGGCACCCTAAATCCAAAATGGCACCCTAACCTATTGGGGTCTTTTGTGACAAAATGCCACTTCAACTTTTGGGGATTTAAGTCTGCATACTTTGGCAGAAGTTCATCAACGGTGCATAGGGGCCGCTTGCTAGCTCCATTCTGAAAGCTAAAATGATGAAATGGACACCTTACAGTCTCATGGACTAAACAGACACAAGCATGTGACAACCATTTTAAGCTTGCAAGACCACAAATGCACATGATGCATGCAAATTAGCCATCATAATCTGGACATACAGTACTACATTCTACACTCACATAAATGTTTTTATACATAGTAATTTTATAATAAATACTAGTGTTTCTGAACTATTCTGTAAACATCACGGTATTGACAACACAGGTAATGAATGCTACAGCATACTATATTCACTATAGTGAACTGATAAACTAATAAATACTGTAATATATATTAGTTTTTACTACAGTAAACTGTGACGTATTGTAGTATGATATATTCAGCTGTATAAAACAATATAGTATCGGGCCATTTGTGTATCTATAGTTGTTTTATTACTAATGCCAAGTGTTGGGGTAATGCATTACAAGTAACGCTAGCTACAATAATATTACTTGATAATTATCATATTATCAAGTAACAATGAAATTAAAACATTATTTGAAAAATTAAGTAATAATATTTGAGTTACGTCTTTAAAAATTTTTTACATAATTTGATGATTTTACATAACTAATAAGACAAAAAGTACATAATTATCCAACACATTGTTTTTAAACTTTCATTAATCTGTATATACTGCATGTATAGTTCTGGGGTCAGGAAGTTTTCAGAAGATAACATTATCCTAAATGATATTTTTTTATGTGCTTTTTAAGGTATATGAAGGTGTAGGTTATACAGTGCTTTGTTAATTGCAGAGCTCCTCAATTAAAAAAAAAAGGAAGAAAAAAAACATGCATGTTCCTCAGCGGAGGTAAGGAAAAGTATTGCAAAAGTAACATAACGCATTACTTACCATAAAAAGTAACTAAGTAAAGCAACTAGTTACTTTTTTGAAGAGTAACTCGATATTGTAATGCATTACTGTCAAAAGTAACTTTCCCCAACACTGTAAATGCCACTATAGAAATATCACAACAGATTAATTCACAAAGTAATTTACTATGGTTCAAAAACAATACAGTGATTACTATAAATTACTATAATAATTTTCTGCCATCATAATCTAGACATGCTGCATCCATTATTTTGTCATTGTCTATGACTTTAAAGTTGCGACTTTACTATACTCAAACTGGGAGCACATTTCCAAATTTCACCATACAGTACTGTAACAAGTCTGAACACTTTGGCCAACTTTTTTTTAAGAATATGGTACATTGGGACATTCTACAAATTTTTGCTTGTGATATAGCAGGGCACTAGTATTCAAACACATTTGTGATGGTACTTCACGTTTTTAAACAGTTTGCTAAACTAAACCTGCATGGGGATGAATTCCCATTAATCTCACATCACTACAAACCTGTATGATGCCTAACACAATAGAGGAAATTTAATCATAATAGAAGAACACTTTGGTAAACACATTGGCTTTCATATGTACAAGAAAAGCACTGAGACAACTCTCATAATACTGTGCATTTCACAGAAGAAAGCTGTCGTTTAGTTTTAATACAACATGAGAGCAAGTATAAACGCTGACAGTCTTTTTATATTTAGGTGAACTGTCATTTCAAGTTAAGCTCGCAAACAATATTCACATTACCTTATGTGACACAAGCTCTTCAGCATGTAGCTGTAACCCCCGTTGTTGGCTCACACAAACATGTGTGTCCAACAAACCCCAGATGTGTCCGTTGAAAGAAGGGTCCAACTGTTTGTTAGAAGCGTGGATGCTTTTTATCCCTGGGTGGTGTGTGTGTGTGTGTGGGTGCGAGTGTTATCTGGCCTAGCAAACCGCAAGCTTGTGTATAAGGGATTTGTGTATTTGTGCCTATGCATCTGAATATAAATGAAATATAATGTGTCTGTAAATGGGGGAGTTTAAGAAAGGGGAGAAAGCAAAAAGACAGAGAAATATCTAGATTTAAAGCTGGAGAAATGAGAGAGGGAGATAAACAGAGGGTGTGTGGGAGCCGGCAGACTGTGGTGAGGTGGATCATGTGGAGTCAGCGGTGTGGAGCCTCAGTTTGGAAACTAGAGTAGCCCACCGCCCGCCCCTCCACTTCAGATTTATCATACTTTCACTCGGCAGACACTATGACTGCACAATTACCAAGAGCTGCAGATCTGTGACCTGTCATCATGTCAGAAGTCAGGAGGACGGGGGCAGTGGTGGAAAGCACGAAGTGTGACAGGATAGACGTCAATGGATTTCTACTGGATCACACTATTTTTCTCTGTGTGTCTTTTTTTAAAGCTAGTAATATGGGTAGTTGGAATTTCCATTGTGTATTTGCACTATTTATTTTTCTCCATACAAATGTACTGCTTTATATCTTCCACTGGAAAAAAAATATTGCAAAGCAAAAAATTGTTTTAATATAGTTTTATAACATATTAACAAATTAATATATATGATCATAAATATAAAGTTTTATTGAGTAAAGTCATATAGCTTCTACCATCCTCACACTCAGTGAGAAAAAAAAAGCTTAAAAACTGATGAACAAATTATACAAAATCATCCACATGTATTAGTATATCTATAGTGCCACCTCCTGGCCACAACTATAAAACACACAGGCAGCGGAAAGATCTCTATAAACATATTTGTGGTTGTCTACCACAAAAAAGAAAAAAATATATATGTTTACTTATATGTTTAGCGTAATAGGTGAATTTATGCAGGGTTCCCACATTCTTCAGATATTGAATTTAATTTGCAATTCATGACCATATTTAAGGAAGCTTCTGTAGAAAGAGACTGGACTCACTAGCCAACTTTTTCAATATTTATTTTAGCAGGTGCTAAATTAACAGTCAAATTAGAAGTAATCAAAACATAATTCCTATGATCTGATTATTTTCAAAACTAAAAAGCTCCATTTCTGTTTCAAATAATACAACGATACGTTTGTTATTTCACAATATACAGTATATTCAATAATAAATATACCATTTGAAATCAAACATAAAAACTGCAAACTCAGCTTGGTTTCAGCATGTTTGTGTGAATGTACAAGCTGAGCTGTTTTTCCCCAATAGTTCAGCGTGTATTGCTGTTGTGCACGTGTTCTGAGCTTATTGACTAACTGCTCATGACTCAGACCTGTTCAATGCAGAAAGACTCATGAAACATTATAAAACATAGAAACATTATGAAACATTGCAAAGATCACACAAATGTTAAGCCTTATTAAATCTTATATACATTTAAAAATCTAATGGCTCATGAAAACAATAACATATTGCACATTATTCCAAACTAGATATGTACTGTACTTTTATGGCAGCAATGTACTGATATTCCTCAATCAATTATTCCAAGTAATTCAGGAGACACAACTAATTATTTAGTTAAACATAACATCCATTCAGCCCTTTTTTTAGTGCAACATTTCTTTGGTTTAATGGTGTGGATGAAAGGTACTATTACTGATGATTTTACTGTAACTGTTGCAGAATAAATTATATTGGCCTTCTTTCTTAAACCTATTTGCATATTGAATTGGGATTGGTCGTCTTCATTAAATACATTTGAACTCGAAAGATAAAAGATGCCTTTCACCGTACTATGTATAGATTCATGTTTGGAGACAACAACACAGAACTAAAGCCTAAAAGCTAAACCTGACACTATATGAGAACAATTTAATGGGGGGAAAGCACAAGGAGGAGCAGGGCACTTGTGAAGCAGTTTGAGTTGCACTGTGTAAAAGAAAAGGTTTTAAAAATAAATATATTTGCTCATTACCTTCACTTAGAATTGTACCATTAAAATGCTACACTGTTAAAAATATTCTTACTGCCATCATTCAAACTGTCCAAAATATTAAATTAAACTTTGTACAAGTTATTCTTTAAATTATTGATTAACTTATTAAAATATGTTGAAGTAACATAAAAGCTTTTGTTGTGATGGCTTTTTTCCCCAATCACAACAGGAATATCCTATTATCTCTAATAACTTTAATAAATGTACCATCTCTTCTTTGAATCCTTATATTTACCTATAACTTGCCTAACGTAAACAAAATGGCAAAATTTAATTCATCACAGCACTACAAATCAACCTAAATTATTTTGTTTATAAATGTTCGTTCATATTTCTGACATTTCTAGCTAAAAGATTCAAAAACTTCACCCAATTTACTTGCTGCCTTGCAGACTACTTCTATTTCCATTAGGAAATATAAATCTTGTTTTTGCTGAAATTAATAATATAATTCTATATTTAGAATTTTTTTAAATATATATTTGACAAAATTCCCCTTTAGAAGTATAAAGTTATTTTTCCCTTCTGTTGTAGCTCCCTCTACAACCACAATTAGCACAAACTTCAGCAAAAACGTATTTCAGTGACTGAAAAATACTACAAATAGTTGAAATTGGCTTGAACAGAGTACCCACAGTTGTTATCAGTTCTGGGTTTATCGTTCCGTGTTGGTTTGAGGAAAGGACACACAGACGAACGATGAGGGCATTTGCACTCCTTTTGATTTTACGCTACAGGTGGGTCATCCGAGGCTTCAGTCCCTTCTTCAGATAAGAGTGCTTGAGCGTCATTAGGATCCAATGGTTGGACACACTTAAGGATTCTGGAGAGGCACACATTGAGTTGGAATCAGTCAACATTCATATCATACTCATAGTATGTACAAAAAATACAAGCAGATGCAGAAAGGGGAAAAGAGGAAATGGAAACCATAGCTGGCATTTTTGAACAAGGAACTATTGTACAAGCAACATTCAGGGTGATTCAAAACCAGTTTTACAGATCTACTGGACCAACAAGGTGCTTTCCTAACCAAAAGGAAAATGTTGTGTTAAAAAAAAATAATAATAATAATAATAATAATAATTTAAAAAAATATCACGCTTTTACAGTAAATGTAATCTTGGCTTATACTGGCGAGTGATAATATGTGGTTGTTACATTTTCTGAAATATGAATATTCTTATAGTGCATTTCACACAAAACTTTAGTTTCAGTTTTACCTTAAAAGAAATCTGTTAAGGCTAATAATATTTTAAAACAAATGATACTTCTTGTTACCTACGACTGTTTTAATCTCATTTTCTATTCCTTTTTCTGTTCTGAATACAGTTTAATATAAAGTACATGTTAAGATATGGATATAAAAAAATTAGTATATATTTAATATAGTATGTAAAGGTTTCATTTGAAGCTACCAGTACTCTGCAGTATTTCGTATTATTTTTTCCACATTAAATTATAAAATGTGACTTGCAGTATATACTGTACCAGGTATATCGATACCACTTTTGAAATATTTTGATATCAGTTGATATAAAACTGGGTAAATAATTGTTCATTTAAAAACGCTTTTTATTGCAGTCTTTAACAAACCTAAAAATGTGTTACATATATATAAGATGCTTTTATGTGATTTTAATTTTTCTACATTTGAAAATGTTGGTTTTATTTTTTACATATTTAGGTAAAATTACAAAATTCTGTAAAAGTGTAACAATATATATATATATATATATCAGATATGTACTACACTTGTAAAATAAAAGTAATTATTGGTTTAGCCGAATTTATGCAACACAACATAATAATTCATCTTGTTTCTAACGTGTTTTTTCTAAGTCAGCACTCATTCTGGTTTAAAATCAACATAAAAAAAGCTATCAAAACAATGGATTGATTTTTGCCCATAAAAATATCATTGGATTATTTTTGGGTTGCTATTAGTCAGTCTCATGAGAGTAACAGGTTGTCCTTCTGTAAGTCATCAGAAAAAAAATACTGTTGAATAAAGGGGAAGTTATTTAGATTAAAGATTATGAGAACACAGGAATTTAAGAGTTGTTAACGTGACATTGCATTTTCACTGTCACACATGACAAAAATGAATATAATAAGTATTAAAATGCAGTAAATAGTTAAACATTTCTTTGTCTTCCGTGGACCTCTTGTTATAAAAACTGCAGTATATTACATTTTTAAAACAAATCTCAAAACTGTACTAAGATGTGACTGTTTCGAACATAGTTCCATAAATCACAACTCTTACAAATGAAAATTGTAAAATCATTAATAAATATCTCAGGCCTAAAAGTGGCTATTTTGGTAAATGACAAACTTTTTTTCCATCCATATATTTCTAAAAACATATGAACTTGATACATTTTGTCACTGAAAATCCATGTCCTCTGGTGTGACACTACATGCTAATTTTAAATCAGGCAATTTCACAGAAAACTTTAATTAGTTGAATAACCCCATTCAAGATCATGTGACTGAAGCCCCCTGTGAAGGGTCAATTTTGATTTCCCGGTTTCTATTTCCTAACCATCGGCAGTTAGTTACATTTCTTTGCAGCTCTTACCCCAGTAAACTCATGGGAATGAGACAGAGTCCGGCACCCAGTAGGAAGACAAAACCTGGACACCAAGCCACAGTGGCTGCATAGATCCTGCTAAAACTGGCAGCAGACCCATTAGTGCTCAGCGTTTCTGTGAAGGCCACACAGGCGAAGAGCGCTCCTGAGAAAATAAAACGTCTAAACATTATTGTCTTTTCAAAGGAAGACTACATACAGGATGGAAACCCAAATTTTGAAATGAGGATCCTTAAACACAACACTTTAAAAGTGCATAGTCGCACAAAATACATCTTGAGCGGATAAGAGCTCTTATGATCGATGCTTTGCTGAATAAAGAGGTTTTGCTTTGGAAGAGAGGTTTTCAGAGAGTCATTCACCCTGTTCAGACTTTGAGACGACCTTTGACATCATTGAACGCAGGACAGGGAACGGCATGATGGCAAACATAGCAGGAATCCTCACTGTAAGTAAACACATCAATACACACATTAGGATTGCAGAAAAACTCACTTATTTTAAATAGCTACAAACATAGAGCTCATGAATCTGGCCTTTATGTTCATATGGGGCTGATATATGCAGCTAAATTATATAAAAAAAGAAAAAGTAGGTTTTATAGTACTAATCACTGATTTTTCATAAGACAGTTAATGAACACTTCAGTAGTTACCCCTGTAATTGTGCTCGGTTATCATGGATGTTTATTGAGCAAACTTTAACTTAATACTCCTGTACGTATAAAAAGTATATAAATGTGATAAGATAAAGATGTTATATGTAACCCAGGAAGAGCTGCAGATTTCATTTAATTAATGCCATTATTACATATAGCACTAAAATATATAATATATAAAATTAAATATCAAAACTCATACATTTAAAAATATATAAAGTGCCATTTTTCCAATAAATGCATTTAAAGGGCATAAAATATTAATTTATTTGGAGTTAATTAATTTATTTTAACTAATTTAAAGTATTTTAAAATGTATAACAAAATGTATATTTCTTCCATTAATAAAACCAATCTCAGTCATTTTGACTAAATATTGCTTGTTGCACAGCCATATTTTATATTTATTTCTATTTCCATTTTAGCTTAAAACTGCATTTTCAGTTAAATATTATTTTATATAATTAAAACTAAATACATTTGTTTTTACCTAACAAATCAGAAATAACTCTGGTTACTGTTTTTGCAGAGTAAATAAATATAACAGTTTAAACCAATAATTGATTTACATTGATTTTAATAAAGCATTTTTAAACGAAATCCAATATTTCATTATCAAAAAAAACAAAAACAAAAAAAAACTATGCCATGTTTATTCCTTTTGCTGAGAGCAAAAAGTTCATACCAGGTTCAAGGATTTCATACCAGTTTCATTTATTCGTGGGACTTTTTAAATATACATACTATTAACTTTTAGTTTACATAAAAATGGTGAATTCCAAATGAATGGATTTTTTCATGCAATTCAAATACATAAATCTTAATTTTACAATTTAAGATTTTATTGATTTTCAGTTATTTTATTGTTTAGTCGTTCTCTTGTGCCTTATTTTGTATTTAAAAATAGTTATATACATAAAACATATGCATATAACTTCCATAAAAATGTGCTAATTTTTGAACAAAGCATTTATGCTCACCGAGGAACATCATGAGCGTGGTCTTTGCGAAGCCGGTCATCAACATGTTAACAGCGACTGACAGCATCCCAATGAAGACGATGGCGATGTTAGGCAGACAGAGGGAAAACAAAAACACGCCAACAAAACTAGTAATAAAAATAGACGTGCTGGCAGCAGAGCCATATCCGACAAGAATCTCAGTCCAACACAGCGGCTCATTGAGCTCATAAAGTGTGACTATGGACAAACCTCCAGTATTGACAAAGGACAAGGAGGAAAAAGTGACTATCAACAGCACAAGAACCCATTTTCTTTGTCTACTTCCTCCAGCAAACAAGCTGTAGATACTGCATGCCAGATTCCGCAAGGCCTGACAACAAGCCAAGGTCTCCGATCGATCAATGACTCTAGTTTCTTCCAGGATAAATATGGCATATAGTAAATTAACGATCTGAAATATGGCGGAGGTAAAAAACGGCCAGTTGAACCCGGCTGCGTGTAAGAAGTAGCCAGTGGAGATTGAAGCTATGCCTGCCAGCATGCCAATCATCATGTCGACCACAGCCATCCGAAGGGTTTTTTGTTTGCCATCTTCACACAAATCGGCCACATAGGAGAAGCAGCCGCCTAGCATGGTGCCGATGCCACCAAAGAGGGCACTTACGAATGAGGAGGCAATGAGGAGGTAAAGGTTGAGCTGGAAGAATGAGACAATGAGGAATGAAAGTGTGTAGATCAGAGTGCCAATGAGGGGCATGATAATGGTGATCTTTCGGCCGCGCTGATCGCTGTAGGACACCAGGAGGAGAGTCACGATGAGGCTGGGGATCATGGAGGATAAATCAGTGTACATGGAGAACAGAGAAGCTGCTTTCTGCACCTCCTGGAAAAAAAGAAAAGAAAAAAAAGAAGAGGAAAATAAATAAAACATGTGCTTATGAAAGCATGCAAGTGTCTTATGAGGGGTGATGCAATTCCTGATCCAAAAATAAAAACGGCTTTAAAAAGAAAAATGAAAGAGAGAGAGAGAGAGAAAAGGAAATGAAACGCAGATGTTCGTGTATCTGTGACCAAAATTGTAATACATCAACAACAGGTGTAGCTCACATTTAATTTAAGGAAAATAAAATAACTTCTGACAGGAGGATTTATTTAGTGAATAATACTGACCGGATCAATGTTGTCTCACTTATTACACAGTTGAAATATTGATTTATTAGTTTACTTATTATGCAAATATTTACTTACAAAGAATTGTTCCGTGTTTCTGTGTGATGAAACATTGGTTTCCTGAATGTGTGATCTGGTAAACTGTTGCAATGGACAACAGTTGCTTTTCAGAAATATTTGACTTCAGAGTTCAGCGTTGGGTTGATCAGTATGAGTTATTGAAGAGATATTTCCATGCATTGGGTAAGCTTAATTGTCCGTAGTCTATGTGTGTAAATGAGAGTGTATGGGTGTTTCCTAGTGATGGGATGCAGCTAGAAGGGCATCCGCTGCGTAAAACATATGCTGGAAAGGTTGGCGGTTTATTCCGCTGTGGCGACCCCTGATTAATAAAGGGACTAAGCTGAAAAGAAAATGAATGAATGAATTAATATTTGCATGCCGGTAATCCATGAAGAATTGAAGATGGTGTTATATCATTTTAAATTCTCGTAATCCTAGTTTAAGAAATAAATGTAAATTATGTCATCATTTCCTTACCCTTGAGCTGTTATAAATCAGTATGACTTTTAAAACAAAAAACACAAAAAGATATTTTGAAGACTGCTGGAAAATGGTAACCACTGACTTCCATAGAATTTGTTTTCTCTATGGATTCAATGGTTACAGGATTCCAACATTTTTCCAAATGTCTTCTTTTGTGTTCAACAGAAACAAAACACAAACTGATTTGTGACAAGTCAAGGTGAGTAAATGATGACTGAATTTAATTTTTTTGGATAAACTATCCATTTAAGGCCCTATATGATTCAGTCTAGAGACATTGGTGCAGAATTAAAAAGGTGTTAACAGAGAATATTGCATTTGAACTGTCAGAACTTCAAAAGCAAAATCCCTTCTTCCAAAATTCCTAATATGGATTCAAATACAGAATCTTACAAACAGACCACTTAGAGCAAGTTAATGAGACTTAACTTATTCATTATAAGTAAATTACGTTTTATTTTTGGCAATTTGAGAGGTACATTTTCTATGGAATTAGATACAGGGAAATAAGCTCCCTGTATCTATTTTTGGTTTCAACTTGAAGGGTATTTTTGGAACTCAGACAGGCATGTTCTACACAATTGTTTTGGTAAAGGCAAACAAGATTAAGTTTGGAATTAAACATTATTTGTTCTTCAGATACTCCTCTTTACTCATGGAGCCACATTGGGCTCCCAAAATCTATGAAACTGAACAATATAAAAACAGGTGTGTCAAAACAAACGCTTATTAAGAACCAAAGTCAAATCTAAAATTAGATATTTTTATTACTTCTTGAGTTAGAGGCATGTAAACCAATGTAAAAAATGTGAATTAAATAAAAATAAAAAACAGATTTAGGTACAATGTCCTGAAAGAGCTATCAATATCTTGTGTAATAAAACAATGACGCTGCCATTTTTCTAAACTCATATGCAAAGTCATATGCTATTATACATCTAATGACTTGCATAATTTGGGAAGTGTGGTGAATTGATGATAAAAAAAAAATCTGAAAATTATAATTACAAAATGTATAATTTTCAATGCAAAACATGTGCGCACAAACACACACAGACACAAACAAATAAATTAATCCAGAGGAATATGATAAATTACAATACAAAAAAAAGAACCAGTACTAACACAAAGCAGATCAAACACTTTTCTTAGTTAACCTAAAAAAAACAACAACAATGCACTCACATACACTGATAATAAGCTCAACATTAAATTTTAGAAGATATAAAATATCTCCTATCTCATCCTAGACTTCTTGAGGGGAACTGGTTGTCCACTTAAATATTTTGAGGCAAGTTTGTTAAAAAACAAAAAACAAAAACACAACTGCTAAAAACACCTCTACACTGCAAAAAAATGATTTTCTTACTTTGAGTTTTTGTCTTGTTTCAAGTCCAAATAAAAAAAGCCAAATCTTTTGCTGTATAAACCAAAAATGTACTGTAAGTGTGGTTTCAGTGCCTAAGTAAGTAAATAATATGAAAATGTTTGTGTCAGATATCCATGTAACGTGTAAACACACCTCTTGTTGGCTGGTGTGGTTGCTGCTGTCGGCGGCGCATTGGGAAGTGTTTTCGGACACTGGATAGGTCGAGTTTGTGATCTCCAGCCACAGTCTGCGATACACATACTGCTGGATGAGAGGATAAAGCATAAAACTAGCAAACGCGTAAATGGCGACGACGGGCTCGATAAAGTACAGTCGCTTCATAGTGTCGTCGACGATGTGAGCTGCAAAGACAAGAATAAAACAAACAATTACATCAATCTGCCATATTCACACTACTCGCAGATCTACAAAATTGGCTAACCATCAATCCCTTAACAACTTGCATCATGACAGCTTAAATTAACCGGTCAACCTGCCGACCACCTTGGACAGCTACCAGTCTACGTTATCCAGTTTACTTACGGACAGCGCGAATATACTGAGGACGTACGTCTTCATCAAAGCAAATGTAGACAAAGCTGCTCTCATCCGCCGAGACTCTTCTACAAGCTCTCTGACAGTTAAAAGTTGTTCTCTGTTTTGTTTATGAAACATGACTTCTCGCAACCTCTTATGAAACGCCGGTTTCATGGATGTATTCACCTGATTGGTCGGTTGAATTTAAGAATTTCAAATCATTGGTTGGTTAAGCTGCCAATCACCCAAAATGGGTGGGACAACTCGTGAAATTGCGATGGTCAACGTAATGGGATTTTAAGAGCTATTGAAAACAGTGTAGCTATTCATTCTGTTGATCTTGCACTTAATTCATTTGTTATATTACCTATTTGGTATATCTGTGATATTACAAAAATCTGTTGAAAACCTGTAACGCTCGCTCGTGCGCTAGAAAATATTGTCCAGATAGTTCATAAAACATTTGCTTAATATAATGAAGTTTTATTTGACTGGTTTAGAAGCACTGCATTTGTATGCCCATTTTCTGAGTGTTACGGTAACATTGTTATGGGAGGAGTCTAAATGACTGAAATTGGAAAATTTGGAAATAGAAAATAAACAATTCAAGTTGTTTTAATGAATATTGTCTGAAGAGGGCGCCTTGTGGCCCATATTGAACAATTTTAAATGTCTAAGTAAAACTTGATCACGACCTTTACAGTCTACGGTCATGACGTTTTATTAAACTCAAATATATATATGCAACATAAAAATATATATCATTTGTGTAAAATGACAAATATATGTATTAAAAAATATATATTTTTGCACACAGGAATTAGAAAGATATAAACATAAAACGTAAAAAAAACATAATAGAGCTCTACAATAAAATGCACAAAACCAAGAAATAAAGAGAAGATACATGTTAAATCACTTACAGATATACTGTACCATATATATTTACCTTCCGAACATCTGCTAAGTTCTTATTGAACTTATATTTCTTATAGTTCTTTAAAATTTCATTTAACTTCTGTATGTAATAACGAGCAATTATAATAATTTAATAAAAAAAAAAAAAAAATGAAAACAAATTTACCACCTCACCAGCTTCTAGAAAAAGGGTTAAACGATAATGAAACATGTATTATACTATTATATATTAGAATCTATATTATTAATTTATTAATTTTATTTTCTGAATCTATTTTAGGCTGCACGGTGGCGCAGTGGGTAGCACGATCGCCTCACAGCAAGAAGATCGGTGGTTCGAGCCTCGGCTAGGCCAGTTGGCATTTCTGTGTGGAGTTTGCATGTTCTCCCCGTGTTTGCGTGGGTTTCCTCCGGGTTCTCCGGTTTCCCCCACAAGTCCAAAGACATGCGGTACAGGTGAATTGGGTAAGCTAAATTCTCCGTAGTGTATGTGTGTGAAAGAGTGTGTGTGGATGTTTCCCAGTGATGGGTTGCAGCTGAAAGGGCATCCGCTGCGTAAAACATATGCTGGATAAGTTGGCGGTTCATTCCGCTGTGGCGACCTCAGGTTAATAAAGGGACTAAGCAAAAAGAAAATGAATGAATGAATAAATAATCTATCTTACTGCCACAGTTAAAGCAAGGGATAGTTAACCCAAAAATGAAAAAAATTCCTCACCATTTACATTTATGAATTTCTATCTTCTGTTAAACATCAATAGCTGCTCCTTTCCAAAATTCTTCAAAATATCTTTCTTTTATTTTGTTCAAAAGACGAAACATTTGGAAGGTTTGGAACAAGTGAAAGATGAGTAAATGATGGCAGTGTTATTTTTTTTTTTTTGGTGAACTATCCCTTTAATTACGTTTGCTTTCTACATCACATGACACTCATCTGACCAATCAGCGGTCAGCTTAAGGTCCTGGAAAGGTTTCTGGGCGTAACCACAGTGCTGCTGTTTTCCTCTCTAGGTTTTCGTTGTATTTCTGTGCTTGAACTACCTGCCCCGCTAATCATTTTGTTTCTAACCATATACGATATCCAACCGGGGCAAGACAGGCACAACTCTGACAGGTACACTAAAGACCATCTCTTTACTAAGCATCATTATAAATCCACAACACACACCGACACATTACATCTGTACCTTTTATGTTCAAATGAACACATAGCGGCTCTGTGATCAGTAAAATGTCTGTTTATATGGTTCAGGAAGGCGATGGAGAGCTAGCCGGCTAACGTTAGCCGTCAGTGCTGGTCGTGATAAAGGCTTTTAGGGGCTGTCAGTCTGTCTGAACTGTTGATTTTGACAGATCAAGGGCCGGCCGGGCCCGATCTTCTTCATTGTAGTTATCACACGGATGATTGCTAATATCTTGTGCGCTAACCTTCAGCCACACTCCGAGACAGTGGCCCAAGGTTAGACAGGCTGTGTATATGCATGCATTATAAACATCTTCATGGACTGGGGTTGCAGTTTTGATTGCGATGAGCACCTGTCATCCTGTGCTTCTGCATGGTTTGTTTCAGTTAAGTCGGACATTTTAGCTCCTTGCTTCGGCTTTGATGGGATTTGGCTTGATTTTTCATCCCTCACTGTTGTGATGCTGAAATAACAGTACAGCTGATATTTTTTCGACAGCATCGTGTTCCTTTTTCCTGCATGACCGTTAGAGCAAAAACACGAATTTATAAAAGCAGGAATTGTGCAAGCTTCTCATTTTATTTCCTTCCTCTCTAATGTCAATGGTCTGTGACAGGGTGTACTAATAAAACACTTTGAATGATGTGTTTTCATGGTTGCACGATGCGACATTTGATGCACCTGCATATCTAGATTGAGGTGAAGTTAGTTTTATAATCGCACATTCGTTCATTTTTAAACAATGATAACTTGTGATAGGGTCTCTATATTGTTTACCATGCTACTTTGATTATTCGCTATGAAATCGCATGTAATATGACTTCAAAAAATATTAGCACTATTTAATTGACTGTGAACAATGTTGTACTTTGATAGTCACTTGCTGTTAATATAATATCACTATTTAGAATTTGCAAAGAATTCTTTTCTGAAATTATATTATTAAGGAGAAACTCTGAATGTGCGAATATAAGACTAACTTTACCTCAATCATATCTGAAATTGCAGGCGGTTTGAGGGTTGGAATATTGTCACCACAACCCCTGTGGTATTTGGTTTATATGGTGTGTTTCCTTTAAATGATTTATTTTCTTATTCAGGACTGAATCAGGTTGTGTCGAGCCATGGCATTCAGTAAAGGTTATCGTATTTATCACAAGCTGGATCCACCTCCATACAGTGTGATTGTGGAGACCAGAAATCGAGAAGAATGTCTGATGTTCGAGTCTGGAGCTGTTGCAGTACTGTGTAAGACTGTCCACACCTTGAGTTACTCAATTAAACTTAAATGTTTAGTTAGCATTAATTCTCTGTCTTTCTTGGTTGTTAGAATAAAATGAATGGCATATTATAGTTTTTAATTCATCTAATTATGGCAGGTAGATTTTAAGTAAATATTTTGATGTCATCCACAGCGGCAGCAGAGAAAGAGACCATAAAAGCATCGTACACCAAGATGCTGGATGCCTATGGGATCCTGGGAGTTCTGCGTCTGAACCTTGGTACAGTTCCTCAGCCTCTGTTTTTATTTTGGTGGGGGGGACTTGCTAATTCTGTGTTGTCATAACAAATCCAAATCTACCCTGTCACAAGATTAAAAGAAAAACAGATAATTCTGAAGATAATCACCAAAACACTGAAATTCACACCAAAACAAACATGTACCAAGGGTTAATGCATAACATGCTATGTAGTCAGTAATTACAGTGTAACTTTGAGATTGGCCATGTACTTGTTTGTCATCTTTTAAAGGTCTTGTCAGTATGAATTGACTGTAGGGTTGTTGTTTTGACAAAATAATATTGATATCTCAATATTTTAGGGTATTTTTTCAATACCTATAGTTAAACTATATTTTGCTAAGTGTTTTTACAGGTTTAGTCTCGTCATTGATAAATAAATATGACCCTATAACTGCCAATGGGTGGCACCAAGTCCCTTTCCTAATGAGTGATTCACTTAATCATTCATTCAATTGTTTCATTCAAAATGGCTGATGCATTTAGAAAAGAAATAAGTGACCATCTATGAATGGATTTAATCATTGGCTCAAAAATGGATTCCTTCAGGAGCATAACCCTGCACTGCTACTCTGAGACGAGAAAATGTTAATCTAATAGTCTTAATCATAAATCATCAAGTAATATTTATTTTTGCTTTTCTTTTTTTTTTGCAAAGTGTCAAATTCAATTATGTCAGTTCACACATTGCTAAAATAAACAATATTAACAATCGACTATAAATAATACACACATTGACAATGATAGTTTTTTCAGTAACTGATTCTTACATTTTCACAGTTTGTCCCTCAAATCCTGAATATTTACAAAATATGCTTAAGCTAAAAACTGACCTTCATTCTTCTTCCACAGGTGATTCTATGCTGCACAGTCTGGTGGTCGTTACAGGCTGCAGTTCAGTGGGAAAAGTCCAGGATTCAGAAGTTTTTCGGGTAACAGGCACAGACTTTGTCTCTCTGAAGAATGACCCCACGGATGAGGACCGGATCACTGATGTCAGGAAAGTCTTAAACTCTGGGAACTTCTATTTTGCCTGGTCCTCAACTGGAGTGAGTCTGGATCTCAGCTTGAATGCCCACCGCAGAATCAGAGAAGACACATCCGACAATCGGTTTTTCTGGTGGGTATTTCTCAAACCTCCTTTTGATTTGTTTTCAGTTGATTCAGTCATGAGTTCGGTTAAGTTGTCTCGTGGGATTTGTTTCATTTGTCAAATATTTTCATGAACCAAATCTCACTTGCTCAGACTGTTGAATGGTTATATGATACATGTATGTGATGGCTTTGTAATTATATAATGACTGTGCAGGAATCAGTCCCTTCATCTCCATCTTAAGCATTATGGGGTGAACTGTGACGACTGGCTGCTGAGGTTGATGTGTGGTGGCGTGGAGATCCGCACCATCTATGCTGGGCACAAACAGGCCAAAGCTTGTGTGATTTCTCGGCTCAGTTCAGAGAGAGCGGGCACACGTTTCAATGTCCGAGGCACGAATGATGATGGCCAGGTGGCCAATTTTGTGGAGACTGAGCAGGTATGCCAACAATATGATTTACATTCAGGTCACCTTTAAACTCACTTCATTAATTTTCTAATGGCCTTCAGTCTTTGTAGACCAAAATTTCATTAAAATGGTTGTACTTCATGGATTGGTAAAAAAAAATTGGAGACTTTTGTGGCACTTGATGTAGTAATGCTGGGTTCACACCAAATGCAAATCTAAGTATCCGTGTGTGTAGATTACATACAAAGTCAATGAAAATGTGCGAATAGTAGCAAATTTCCACCGGGTGGTGCAAGTGACGGAATGTGATGCATTTGTCATGAATCGTCTTCCGTACAAGTTAAAAAAATTCAACTTCAAACTTCAAAAATGAATGAGAGTGAATTAATGATTCACTTCTAGCGTTAACCCAGCATAACAAATTTAAACATTATGGTGATGATAAGAATTGGCTAATGTGTATACGAGTGTGTATGCATACACACAGATTCAGCATGAAAATATTTTAAAAATCAAATCAAAAGGTGGACATTGTCAAGAATCTTGAAGTTTTCTCAAAATACAAAATATTAACAAATAAACATTATTGAAACTCAAGAAATACAAGTTTGTAAAATGTACCAAATGTAACATGCCAAGGCTGAGGTTTTGTTTTCACTTGTGTTCTTTGCAGATTATTTTCCTTGATGACAAAGTATCTTCCTTCATTCAGATCCGAGGGTCAATACCGCTATTCTGGGAGCAACCGGGAATTCAGGTACCATAAAGAATCAATATGACGTATACATGTATTCAAATCGCACTGAGGAATAATATTTGCATTGCGCTCCACTGAACCGAGTCTGTTGGAGATCCAAACCCCTGCTGAGTCATCATAATCAACTAATTCTCTTGTATTTCCACCTCACCGCACACACAGACACTGCTGACCCGCTTTATTCATATTATCAGAAACACTCGATTCAGGGGATTTTGTCGCAGCTGAATCAAAGTCGAGAGCCAAAAGGAGCGCATGGAAAGCAGCAGCTGGTATTTCGAAGGTTTAGTTCTGTCTGGTGGTTGATCTGTTCTTTACTGTGAAGAGTCTGTGCAATGTTAGTCAGTGAAAGCTGCATCTAAACAAACAGTGATTCATTTTGGAAAAGAGCCAGATTTGAGAGAAATGTATAGCCTTCTTTCGAAATCTGTTTAAGATGCCAGGAAGCAGGTCTGGAAATGCCTGTGTCTTTCCTCTGACATTGCATAGACATTATCAGCGCTGCTTTTAGTGGGAAGCTGGTTTGAGCTGTTTCTTCAAAGCTTTCCACAGAACCTGAATGACAGGTGGCATTTCAGGCCATAGTGGAATTGGTTAAAGGGATAGTTCACCCAAAAAAGGAAATTCTGTCGTAGTTTAACTCATCCTTCACTTGTTTCAAACCTTTTTGAGTTTCCTTCCAATAGCTATGTTTCCATCCAAATATGTGAAACATTTGCAAATAAAGCACAGTTTCCATCCAATGAGTAGTATCTGCCCGCACAGAAATCCGCAGGTTTCAGTAGGTTTTTCAACCGATTGACTTATGTAAATGTAAGTAAATCAACATTTATGCAGTTTTTATATTAATTTCAGCAGTATTATTGAATATGTACAAATATTTATATATTTTATGTACAATTCAGTCTTTAAAGTAATATTTTCTGTCTTTCAGTGGATGTATTATATAAAAGACCAACTGTAGCTTTGTTTACAGATGGTTCTAATTGGATTTTGGTTGTAAACCTTAAATAAAAAATTTTTTTTTTATATTATATGTTCAGTTCCTATTCTCTCAAAATCATTCTGCATAAATCAGCAGATTTTTTTCAAAATTCTGCACAGAATTAGAAATTAGAATTAGGATTCTGTCTAGTCCTGCCAATGAGTCAAAAAGAATGTGCTGCTGTAGGAGAAACCAATGTGGACCTTTTTTCAAAACACTAAAAACTATTAACGCGGGTTGGCTTTTGGTGGCATGAGACGCTCTTTGGGAGCGCAGCTGCACAAAACAGTTCTGAGCAGTATTAATACTTAACCACTTTGATGATGGATTTTAGAATGACCAATAGATTTTAGAATGACCATTAATACCATCCTACCACACGCATTTTTGTTATCACATTATCGGATAAAAAGTCACATATGTTTTTATATGTATGCTGGCATTTATGCACTAAATGTGTTTACATTGTAATTTATGCACCTTTTTGTTATTGGATAAGTTTATCCTACTCCATAATGTATGCACATCTTGCTATTTCCATTAAGCATCTTTTTTATCTGATAATCCAAAATATGCATAAAAACAAGTGATTTGCAACATAGCTAATCTTAAAAAAAAAAAAAAACATTTCGAAAAATGTTGTAAATCGCTATTCATTGACTTTCGCATTACTTGTTTCCCACTATGGATGGCTACCAGTATCCAACAATCCAAATATAGTTTTTGTTCAACAAAAAATAAGTGGATAGATTTGAAGGTGAGTAAATGGGGAGTAAGTAACATTTTTTTTTATTGGTAAACTGTCCCTTTAAAGGATTCCACTGTCTTCAAAGCTAAGTGCAAAATCAAGGAAGTAGAGTCGCCACATGATACTTTTTTCATTGCTCCCAAAAGCTCATGGTAATGTGAGCTTGTCTTTGCTGCCATTCCAAGTGTATGAAATATTAATGGCCGGAGCAGAGGCAACAAACAGAACTGGGTGGGTCAGACTGACACCTGTTTTTTAATGCCAACAACAACCCTTTGTTGGATATAGAGCAAAACTGTCATCCATCTAATGCATTTTGGAAAAACAATGTAAATACCATGTTGACATATTTAGTAATAATCCATTTAAATACACTGAATTTAAATTTGTTCAAGGGACAGTTCACCCAAAAAATGAAAATTCTGTCATCATTTACTCAGCCCTTTACTTATTCCGAACTTTCTTTCTTTTGTTGAACACAAAAGAAGAGGCTTTGAAGAATGCTGGAAACCTGTAACCATTGACTTCCATAGTATTTGTTTTTTCCACTACAGACGTAAGTGGTTAAAGGTTTCTAATTTAGTGTTCAACAGAATAAAGAAACTCATTAATGTTTGAACCACTTGAAAAAGTCTTCTGTTACTTATGATGGCTGTAAGTTTAAATATAATACATTATACGCAAGAATGTGAGGTCATTTGGTCAAATGTCACATTATTAGAAAACCATTATAGATATGAGCTTTCTGCTAGTAGTTGTTATTCCATTAGATACTCCAACACATTTCAACAGCACGCATCATGACTGT
Source organism: Danio choprae (assembly GCA_903798125.1). Lineage (NCBI taxonomy): Eukaryota > Metazoa > Chordata > Actinopteri > Cypriniformes > Danionidae > Danio > Danio choprae. Next base: position 1,056,331 of record CAIGQW010034901.1, read on the forward strand.
CTAACCAGTTGTGAAATTCATATGTTTTCTGGCATGATCGGTATCAGTGAGTTTCTGAAATCATTAGTTATGGCTCTACTGTCTTATTCTGCTCAAATGTTTTTTAAATGTCTTCAAATGCAGCTCTACGCAGCAGGCTGGCAAAGCCTGTGTATTTTTTTCTCATCTTCCTTCCCTCTGCCACCTTCATTTCGCCTTGCATCAAGTATGAAACGACTCATTTTCTCCTTATTTGCTTTTTTTGTCTTTCCTCAAAGGTTGGATCCCACCGCGTTAAGCTGTCCCGTGGTTTTGAAGCCAACGCGCCGGCTTTTGAAAGGTAATTATGGTTTTGCTGCTCTCTGATGGTGATTGTGATGGTGCCCTGCTGCTCTGGTTAAAGCTCAAACATTAGTGCATGATGAAAGCAACTCGGCCATCATTTGCTTCTGTCAGTGCTGTTATTTGAAGCAGTGGTCATGTCATCTATTTTCCATAGGTCTTGATTCTGTTTATGGGGTGCACTGGAACGTGTCCATGCTTTGTTTTTTTAAAAAGTAATCACTGTGGGGTTTTTTTTACAAATTTTATTATTTACTTATGTTTCCCTTCTCCTTAAAGCGATAGTTCACCCAAAAATGGAAATGTCCTCGTAATTTATTTACACTCTTCTTATCATATCTTATCGTATTGTATCGTATCATACCTTACCGTATCGTATCAACATTCTTCAAAATATCAACAGAACAAGAAACTTAAACTGGTTTGGAACAAGTGGATTATGTGTAAATGATGACAGAGTTTTCATTTTTGGGTGAACTGTCCCTTTAATAGGGTCTGTCGACTCTTTAGTTTTTCGAAGCCCCTTCCTCAGAAATGCGCAGTGGACTCTGATTGGCCCCAGTGTGTTTTGATTTACTAACTGCCTATTGAGCTTTGTCTAGAAATGTCTAGAGTGTAATAGAGATGCCTGAGGTGGGGTTTATGCATATTTTGTTGGATTTTTTTTATGTTGGTGATTGCACAAATCTAGCAAGAAGTTTGTTTTAGTCTCTACCAAGCATTAGTTGTAGGCGTTAATGAGCAAAATATCTCCCGTTGCATTAAAGTTTGAGCGCTGTAACTTTTCCGATGTTGTTTATGCTCACATTGCAACTTTACACACTAACTGAAGCTTTAAAAGTGAAGTCATAATCATGCACTGTTTGTCGGTGCTTTAGTGCAGAGTTGCACAGTCTGGATGGGCAAGTTCAGTCGTGCCTAAGCATGTGTTGTCGCTGGGTAATTGGGTCTGTCAGAGGCTGATCAGATGGGTTTTGTAGGTGGTGTTTATAGACAGCACTGCTGGATGAAGTGCAGCAGGGGGTCTTGAGACGCAGTTTAAAAGTGAAACTTTTTTAACTGGGCTTATTGCTGTTTTATAAAGGCAGACTATAAACATGGTACGGATATCTAATATAAAGTGGGACCAAAATAATATGTGCTTTACATTGCAAATTTAAAAAAAAGAAATATATAAAAATAGAAATAATTATTAAGAATTTAAAGAGTTTTTTTATAATTACATTTTTTATAATAATATAAAAAAATATGTAATTTATATATTTATAATAGAAATTTAAAATGAATATATAAAATATAATATATAAATTAAAAATACTGTAGTGGATGATTTATTTTATTCCATTTGATTCAGTACTGTGTGCTAAACAAAATGTATTTTTTATTTAAACAAATGTTTGCAATGCATGCAAGTATTTTCAAATCAAAACAACTTAAAAGGATAAACCAGTTATTTATCAAATGTTACACTGGATCCAATGACAAGTCTAGAAGAGTCTCTGTGAGCCTATTTAACCATTTGCTACATCGCAGCACATTGATAACCCCATGATATTTTCAAGGTTACTATAGAAATACTCCCTCAGTGCTCTTCCTCAATAATATCCCCTTTACCACACGACTAGGTTGATTAAAATAATAAGATCACCATAAAGTAAACCTAATCCTGACTTCTTGTGAATGATATTTGTTGTGATTTAGCCGTGGCTCATGCAGAGCATCATGGTCGTTGTTTTTTCATCATGAGTCATGCTTCTGCTGAGTCAGGTCTGATGAGAGGAAGGAGATGCAGAAAACACAGTCCTGAGGCTTTCGCTCCTCCTCCTCCATCTTTAATCATCTATTGATCACTTTATTGCTTTCTTTGTTTTAAAATCATCTTTGATTTTTTTTTTTAAAGCTAATTATTGATTCTATTTCAGAAGAATTCATGTTTTGAATGGTTCCTATAGCGACAATTCGCCCCAAAATGAAAAACTTTGTCATCCTTTTATCCATCCTCCAATCCGTTTTTGAAATTTTTTCTTCTGTTGAACAAAGAAGATGTTTTGAAGAATGAGGGTCCATTGACTTCCATTGTATTTTTTTATATGAATTAGAATCAGTTAATTAATTTATAGGGCCTCACGGTGGCGCAGTGGATAGCATGTTCACCTCACAGCAAGAAGGCCGCTGGTTCGAGCCTCGGCTGGGTCAGTTGGCGTTTCTGTGTGGAGTTTGCATGTTCTCCCCGTGTTGGCATGGGTTTCCTCCGGGTGCTCCGGTTTCCCCCACAAGTCCAAAGACATGTGGTATAGGTGAATTGGGTAAGCTAAATTGTCCGTAGTGTATGAGTGTGAATGGGTGTGTATGGATGTTTCCCAGAGATGGGTTGCAGCTGGAAGGGCATCCTCTGCGTAAAACATATGCTGGATAAGTTGGTGAACTTCCAAGAGTTCATTCCGCTGTGGCAACCCCAGATTAATAAAGGGACTAAGCCGAAAAGAAAACGAATGAATGAATAATTAATTTATAGTTTGTGCACTGTTATATTATGTTTTCTATAGGGCATGATTTGTAACACGTTTTACTAATTTCATCTCATAAAAATAGCCATAAAGCTTTTCATATCATAATTTGTTTACTTTTTCACCCCCAAAAAACAACACTTTTTCGTTTGATTTATATTGATAGATCAATTTTGGTTAATTGCATTGCATTCCTGTTTTAATGTTTAATAAACATTTGAGTCAAAAAGTTTTGCGTTTTTAATTAAAAAGCTTGTTCCATTTAACAGTTAATTAAGGTCATGAAACTGATTTAACTAATTTACAGCTTATAAAATGACAGTTTTACAAAATGACAAACTTTTTTTTTGTCAAAAATGACCACTATGTATGCTCACAGAACATTCAGACCTCATATTTAAATAGTTTTTGTGCACATATATATTATATTATATCATATTATAATATTGAGCATATTCCCTTACACCTCATTGATTTACAAAGCTTTATATTTCATTTATTCACTTTAAGATTTGCCAAATTATTAACCCTCTTTGACATTTTTTCTGCAGACATTTCAGTGCTCTGAAAAGGCTGTATGGCAAACAGTTGATCATCAATCTTCTGGGAATGAAGGAGGGTGAACACATGCTCAGCAAAGCATTCCAGGTGATTGTTGTTTTATTTATTCTGACCGGTTGGGCTACAGTGGATTATTTCAGTGCTCAAAGTATGACTAGAGCTTAGAGCAGTCGTTCCGCTTCCTTTACCTTGTTTTGTTTTCACCCACAGAGTCACCTCAAAGCCTCAGAGCATTCCAACGCTGTGAAAATGTTGAACTTTGACTATCATCAGATGGTTAAAGGAGGGAAGACTGAGAAGCTCCAGACTGTCCTGAAACCTCAGATCAGCAAGTTTGTGGAGGATTGTGATTTCTTCTACTACTCAGGGGAGACCGGCATTCAGAGGTGGGCTTTTGCGATAACTACTCTTTTTTTTTTCTTGAATGTACATATGCAATGGATGCTACATGTAATGTATTTTATTGAAGGATCCTTGTTTTTCAGGGGATTTCATTACAATTTCACTGTGATATGGTCAAATATTGTATGTGATATAATGTAATATGACAATTTGTGTGATATAATACAATGTATAAACCAAAATGTGTTATAATACAATACAGAAACTGCAGTGATTAATGAGTTGATAAAATGTGGATTAATTAAATAATTTAAATAAACAACAAATAAAACGCCATTAAAAAGATTTTTTTTAATTTATTTACCTGTTGTGTGACCCTTAATCAATTAATTTAATAATCTATTAATTAATAACTTGTTTACATGATGAAAATGTCTTATATAAAAACCTATAAGTGTTTTAAAATAGAAATAATTTAATTACCAATAGTGAAAGTGCAAACGAGAATATATTTAAATTGTGAATATATTTAACTAAAAATTGTGAATGTACTAGATTATTTATTGCAAATTCTACAAAATCTGTAAATTAAATTTACGGCAAGGTTTTATTAGTTAACATTAGTTAATACATAAACTATACATTAAATATTAGCAATATGCAAGTATCTTTTACTGCAATAAGCAGTACATTTGTATTTATTCATCTTTGTTAATATAAATATAATTGTTCATTGTTAGTTCATTTTAGCTCAGGTCTTTTTAGCTAAAATGTTTACTTTTAATAATGTATTTCTAACATGAACATTCAGCAAGGGTCATAAATACCTTAGAAGTGATTTTAATTATTAGTTTCATTTACAAATGCAGTTTTTTATTGTTTACAAATGGACTTGTATTATTAATTATTACTGAAATAATAAACATTTTTAATTTAACCACTTATTTACAAAACACACTATAAAGAAGTTGGCTAATGCTGATGATCAAAAATAGCCAAAACTAGATGATCAAACTTCTACCACTATTTTGTTCACCACAGATGTCAAAACGGAACCATCCGTTCCAACTGTCTGGACTGCTTGGACCGAACAAACAGCGTCCAGGCCTTCATTGCACTTGAGGTGCGTTTGTGATATGTGTTGGTTTACTTGTTCCTACATAAATCTGTAGGGCTGCATTTATTCATGTAATACATCTCTGTTGTTTAGATGCTTCCGAAACAGTTGGAAGCCATGGGTTTGACAGAGAAGCCTCAGCTGGTGGCCCGTTTTCAGGAGGTCTTCCGCTCCATGTGGTCCACCAATGGAGACTCAATCAGCAAGATCTACGCAGGCACTGGCGCTTTAGATGGCAAGGCTAAGGTACGTGTTGTCCTGTGAATCACATAAAAACAATACACTTTATTCTCTCTCAACCGAGAAGTGAAAATGGGCGTTTCTTTGCTTCCGAGTATATGACTGTCTCACTCATGTGTATGATGTTTCTCTTTGCATTCCTATGGCTCTTCCTCTACCTTTGTGGTAAGTTGACAGTAGCTTGTTGTGTCTATTTAAGTTGTGATGCTGTATTTATCCTGTCTGTGCTAGTAAAGAGAGATTACTGCAGCTGGGAGTGCTGTCAAGTTTAATTTGGCCTCTTTTATAAGTGCCTATAAAAGCCTGTAAACCTCTCCCAGTTAGGCCTCAGACCTTAGGATTCATCTAAGACTACGTTTACACAACCACGATGTAGCTATAAATGAAAACATTTTTCACTTGCATTTAATAAAAAAAGTTAAACATTTACATAACAAAGTTTTCAAAACAAGCCACATGAGTGAAAATGACCAAAAACACCATATTACATATGCCAGGCCAGTATTTGGCACTGTCACCTTGTCGTAATGTGAAGTAAATCCACACTTTTTTTGATGAATTGTTAGCACACTCTCGAGCAGCAACAACACTACCATGTACTCCGCCATTGTTGAGTTTTTGTTTGCACTTGCCTTTAATCTAAATCACACTAAACGCGTACTAAGCAAGCGCATGATGTCATCGTTTTCATAGACTCTCATTTTGGGTGTTTACACAGACGCGACACTGCCTGCATTTTCAAAACTTCCACTTTGTAACCTGTTTTCAGATTTATGTCTTTTCATTTTCAAAAACGTCATTGTTTTGTAAACAAACGCATTAAAAATTTCCAGTTTTTGGCTGAAAACCTTGTCTCATAAATGGCCCCTAACTTACAAGGTGTGCGATTTTTAATCAATAAAAAGTCTTGATAGGCTTATAAGGCTTAAAGCTGATTTATACTTCTTCATCGAGTGATCGCCGTGACCTACGGCCCATGGCTTGCGTGTAGCAGTGCGTTTATACTTCTGCAATAACACTTCCGAGACGCAAGCTGGGAGTAGGTTTTTTGTTCCTCTGTGTCGAGTTTCTTTGCGGGTGTTTTGTTTTTTTCTACATGCTACCTTAATGTACAAGTAGCTAAAACTCGCTCAATCTGAGGCAGGAACCGGTGGAAGTGCAACATCTTTAATCACAAGGTAAACACAAAACAAAAGTTTCCATCTGGAGCTCCTTCACAGGACTCGACACTTGTAAACACTCTGTCCATCGGCCTCGCAGCTCTCAGCACCATCCACAGTCGTCACCGCTACCAACCCGACCAATCACAGAGCTTGAGCTACACGTCATTGCGACATGTAGTTACATTTTTGGAGAGGTGCATGTCAGCATCGGTGTCAGTCACAACGAGGACTAAGCGATCCGCGAAAGGCTGCACTAGACCTTATGCGTGTACTTGACGCAGAAGTATAAATCAGCCTTTATGATAATTAAATGATATTTTGCTAAGTGTTTTTGTGACAGTGCTTTGGCTGGTTTAGTCCTGTAATAGATAAATATGACCATAAAACTGCTAGTAGGTGGCAGGAAGTCCCATGTCATTTAATCATTTATTCAAGCGATTCGTTCAAAGCGCAAGACTCCTTATTGAAATTAAGCGAGTGACTGTTATGTGAATGGATAAATGAATCATTGACTCACTCGATTTGCTCAAAAACAGATTATTTCACGAAAGAAACACTGCTGTGTTGCTCTGAGATGCAATAATATTATGTTTTTAAACTTATGTTTAGTTAAAACTAACTTATGTAAAGTTAGTTGTTATTGTTGTTGTTTTATATTCAACCATATTGCCATCTGTACGTTCAGGTTAGTGCTTTATATTGACTTGTTTTGATTGCTAATCCACCCGAGATAATCATTTATTCAAGCGATTCGTTCATAGCGCATGACTCATTTTGAAATTAAGCGAGGGACTGTTATATGATTGGATCAATGAATCATTGACTCACTCAATTCGCTCAAAAACAGATTATTTCATAAAAGAAAAACTGCTGTGTTGCTCTGAGATGCAATAATGTTCTGCTTCTGCTTTGTTAGAACTAATCTCTTTGACCAAACCCCAAAAAACACAATATTGTGTGTAAAATGTAACTCACTCAAAACTGTTCATAAAACTAATAGCATATTTGCAATTAAAGTCTTGGTTATTGGATATTAACCATAAAAAACAAAAATTAAATCTCATATTAAAACATTCTAACTTCATTCAAATAGGCTTCGTCATGCAGTTAATGCTCTCAAAAAAAATGTTTTGTTTTAATAAGTGTAATTTTTGATCATGCTAGCTCGCAATTACAATATTATTGTAGACAATAGATATTTCACACCATTACTAGCTAGCTTTAAAGAAATTGGTATTTCAAAGAAATGTAAATATTCATTATTTCCTTGAGTACATGTGCATGACTATTTGTTTTCAACTTTAAACCTTCCAATCTAACTATTTTGTTTGGTTTTGTTTTTGTTCTCTTGTAGGGTGGTAAGCTAAAAGACGGAGCTCGCTCGGTCACCAGAACCATTCAGAACAACTTCTTTGACAGCTCTAAACAGGAAGCCATTGACATCCTGAGACTGGGCAGCACCCTAAACAGTGACCTGGCAGATAAAGCACGAGCCCTTCTCACGACCAGCAGCCTCTATGGTACAATTTACAGCACCACACTCCATTAGGGCTGGGCGTTATATATCATTACCGCGGAATGAAATGTGTACCGTAAAATAATTTTTATTTCATGTAGACCGTGAAATGTAAATATGTGGGCATGGCTAATTGCTTTATATTTTTGCTTTATATAATTGTCAATTGTTTTATATTTTTAACAAGAAAGTGATCACTTAGTTTCAATATTTATTTCAACAATTAAGATCTGTAATTGTTTGAAGGAACAAACTGTTTGATATTTTATATCTGTGAGAAGAAGTTACTTGAGAAATGTTTATAATAATAATAATAAGGTCTGTCCACATAAAACTGTGCAATGCGACATACAGTGGAATTTATTGTTCATCTAAAATCATATTTTGTTTACTATATTTATAAGGTTAAAAATAAAATACAAAAAAATCAAATAAGATCAAGTCCTTTTCTTTTCTTAAATATCAAAGCTTATTTATTACATAAAGTAATTTTGTACAGTTTCTGGAAGAACTACCTTTGTAAAAAAAAAAACTATATTGTGAAAACTTTCCCATATCATGAAATCAAATTTTGGTCATACCGCCCAGCCCTACACTCCATATTACCAGAATTAAACAAACGCACTGGGGAAAATTAAAATAAAGTGAAAATAATAAGTAAATAATAATAATAAAATAATATTTTTGCATAATTATATATAACAATATAGTACTGCATTACTCTCTCTCTCTATACACACACACATTGCATTACATGTACAGTATACATATACAGTTGAAGTTAAAATGACTAGCCCTCTTGTGAATTATTATTATTATTATTTATTTTTATATATATATATATTTTCCAAAATGTTGTTTAACAGAGCAAGGATTTTTTCACAGTATTTCCTATATTTCTTTCTTCAGGAGAAAGTCTTATTTGTTTTATTTCAGCTAGAATAAAGGCAGTTTTTAAATTTTTTGAAAAACATTTTAATGTCAATATTATTAGCCCCCTTAAGCAAAATATATATTTTTCGATTGGCTACAGAACAAACCATCTTTATACAATGACTTGCCTAATAATCCCAACTTGCCTAACTAACCTAGTCAAGCCTTTAAATGTCACTTAAACTGAATACTAGTGTCTTGAAAAATATCTAGTAAAATATTATGTACTGTCATCATGGTAAAGATAAATATTAAATCATATAACCTATAAATATCTGGGGTATCATGTAATGTGTGTGTGTATATAGAGAGTAATGTATATCATCATATTTAATTTTGTATAATGTATTAAAATCGTTTACAATTCGTAGCAAATGCGTTTTCCACTTCACTGTTTCAGGTAAAGTTTCTTTGGTTTCTGTGTTTGTGGTCACGGTTTATGGGATCAGTTTGCTGTAGTGGACTGATTTCAACATGTGGATATGGATTTGAATTAGTTTCCTAATGCTAGCGTGCTAATCTGCGGCTCCCGGCTGCTTTGGATGTGAGATTAGCTCTGAAGCAGAGGGCTAATGCTGTTATCTGTCTAACGGCTAACTGTTAACCTCTCTCTCTCTCTCCCTTTCTTTTCTCTTCTATGCTTGCAACATTAGTCTCTGAGCCAATTTTACAGTCAGGTATAGTATACACAGACCAACCATAAATCCATAACCGTTTATGGTTCCCTGTTTCATAAACTCAGTGTTTATTTTGGCGCCTCTGACTCTGTGCTGTATGTTTGTACTTTGTGTAGCCTTTACTTTGGTGTGTTGTTTTGTTTTGTATCTTTCTTTCCAACTTTCAAGGACAAAATTCTGTCTTTCTGTTGTGTCTCATAGTGGTTTGATTAATGTCATCTACATCTAATATGTTCCAGATAATATTTCAGAGGATTTAAAATCATTGATCGAGTTTGCATGCACATTCTTAACCCGATTATGCTGCAAAAGCAGACAATACAGTAGTCATGTATTCATGTTAGCCCATTTTCCTTTGTCGGAGTAAAGTAATAACCGATAATCACAGCTAGATTTTTGCAATGATTTTGCAAAGATCACAATGATTTCATGCAAGTAAATGCAATAACCAACTTTCATATATAATAAAGTGTGTTCTTTCTGTGGAAGTATATATGCAAACAGATTCCAGTCTTATGGATTATGATTATAAGTGGTACAATCAAATTACTGCATAATATATGAAAAGAAATGATAATACTAGACTATATTAGTTGTAAGTTTCACATTAACAATGCAAAAATTTCTTCAGTTTTTAATGATTTATTTAATATTACAACTGACCTAAATTAAATATTCAGAGTTAGATGGACAAATTATTATTATGTCGTCACTACCAGGGAAAAAAAACTGGGCTGCGCATCTCAAAAGCATCCTAATTCTATGCAGATCGTAAAATAAATCCTAAGTTAAGTTGATCTACTAACAATGCTCTGTAGTAATCATTAAAACCCTTTGTGGCCTGAAAGGAAAGACAGCAGATACAATTTTTAGCTTTATTTAAGTGCCTTGTGATTATTATTAAAGGCTTTAATTGTACTTTATTGTACAGTTTATTGCTTTCTTTAAATTAATTTGTAATTGAAATAATTTAAAAAATTATTTAGATTAAGGGGCGGCACGGTAGCAGGAAGGGCGCAATGGGTAGCAGGAAGGTCACTGGTTTGAACCCTGGCTGGGTCAGTTGGCATTTCTGTGTGGAGTTTCCATGTTCTCCCCGTGTTCACGTGGGTTTCCTCCGGGTGCTCCGGTTTCCCCCACAGTCCAAAGACATGCGCTTTAGGTGAATTGAATAAACTAAATTGACCGTAGTGTTTGTGTGTGTATGGATGTTTCCCAGTACTGGGTTGCAGCTGGAAGGGCATCCGCTGTGTAAAACATATGCTTGATAAGTCGGCGGTTGAATATCCGTGATGAATCAAGGGACTAAGCCCAAGGAATGAATGAATGAATGAATGAATGAATGAATGAATGAATGAATGGAGTAAATAAATAATAATAAATAAATGATTGAAGTAAATAAAAAAGTGCAGAACTGGACAACAACAAAAAAACTAATAAAAGAAGTAATGTATGAAATATCCTTCAAAGACTGGGAAAAACAGGGATAAATTTAAAAAAAATTGTCATTGACTTGCTGACGGGTACAAAAAACAGCCATGTATTTGGAATTTTTATTTTTAAATCTTATGTTTTTAAATTATGTTAATTTAAAACAAACTTATGTAGAGTTGTCGTTGTTGTTGCTTTTTTCAGGCTAATCTGCCCGAGATGACTTTCCTTGAGTTAAATGTTCAGGATATGGAAAAACTTTATATCTTTATTAAGGTTATATAGTCTGCAAATGGAGAACAACTCTTAAGTAACACATAGAATGCATTCTCACACATTCATGTTATGTGTAGTTTTAGGAATTGTAGAATTGGGATGGGCGTTCGTAGCCTTGCGCTTAGAGAACGCGATACATCGTTATCGAGAAACACAGCCCTGATTTTTTTAATAAAGTCTTGTAAATGTGTTTACTTTCATTGCCGGGTTATTGGTTTGCATGTAAACCGGGACAACTGGTTATTTCAATTAGCTGGTTTTTATGTGTTGTCATTGTGTTGTAATGCATGTAAATGTATTTATTTTAATGTAGGTTATTGATTAGAATTTGTATTGTTTTTAGCCTCTCCCAGGGTGCTTCTGGGCATGTGTCAGAACCACTTCAAGTACACTCGGCCCAAGAAGATCCGAGTGTGTGTAGGAACGTGGAACGTAAATGGAGGCAAACAGTTCCGCAGCATTGCGTTTCGTAACCATACGCTCAACGACTGGCTCCTGGATGCCCCTAAAAAAGCCGGACACCCAGAATTCCAGGGTATGTGTTCATGCAAAGTCAATGCAAATGATGCTTTCAAGAGAAATGAGGTAGCTGTTGGATGACTCATGGACAGCGGCTGCATGTATTATAGTCTAATGGGTCTTGTTTTGTCATTCAGATGTCAAATCTAACCCTGTGGACATCTTTGCTATTGGTTTTGAGGAAATGGTGGAGCTGAATGCTGGTAATATAGTCAGCGCAAGGTAAGAACTGAAATGATTTCAGAGTTTACTGGTTGTTTCGATTGAAAGTGCGTTTCCACTACAAAAATTCATTCATTCATTTTCTTTTCGGCTTAGTCCCTTTATTAATCTGGGGTCGCCACAGCGGAATGAACCACCAACTTATCCAGCATATGTTTTACACAGCGGATGCCCTTCCAGCTGCAACCCATATCTGGGAAACATCCATACACACCCATTTACTCTCATACACTACGGACAATTTAGTCTACCCAATTCACCTGTACCGCATGTCTTTGGACTTGTGGGGGAAACCGGAGCACCCGGACCGGAGCAACCTTCTTGCTGTGTGGCGAACGTGCTATCCACTTCGCCACTGTGAGGCGCCACCACAAAAAAATATAAATAAATGATGAAAAAATTCATTGTTCATTTGTAAAATTCATTCATTCATTCATTCATTTTCTTTTTGGCTTAGTCCCTTTGTTAATCTGGGGTTGCCACAGCGGAATGAACCGCCAACTTATCCAGCATGTGTTTTACGCAGCGGATGCCCTTCCAGCTGCAACCCATCACTGGAAAACATCCATACACACTCATTCACACACATACACATACACCTATACTACATGTCTTTGGACTGTGGGGGAAACTGGAGCACCCGGAGAAAACCCAACTGACCCAGCCGAGGCTCGAACCAGCAACTTTCTTGCTGTGAGGCGATTGTGCTACCCACTGCCCACCGCGTTGCCCATTTGGGGAATTTTTTTTTTTTTAAACAAATTCATAGGAGGGCTGAAATATTTTGACTTTGACTGTATATAATACTTTTCTTTCAATCCGTATCTATTTTGCTATATTTAATATCCTCTGAGAATATTTTGCCTTCTCTTTTTTTTCTGACAGCACTACAAACCAAAAGCTGTGGGCCGCAGAACTGCAGAAGAACATCTCCCGAGATCAACGATACGTCCTGCTGGCCTCAGAACAGCTGGTCGGTGTGTGTCTATTCGTCTTCATTCGCCCTCAGCATGCACCCTTCATCAGGTAAAAGGGTTTTGATGGTCGATTAAGCATCTCTAAACGTTTTCCAATCTTCTGTGTCCTCATATTATTAGTTGTTTTGCTCAATCAGGGATGTTGCTGTAGACACAGTGAAGACTGGAATGGGTGGAGCCACTGGTAATAAGGGAGGCGTGGCTATTCGTATGCTCTTCCACACTACTAGTATCTGCTTCGTGTGTTCGCACTTCGCTGCCGGTCAGTCACAAGTCAAAGAGAGGAACGACGACTATAATGAGATTGCACGCAAACTGTCTTTCCCTATGGTAATTATTTATGATGTGAAACATGCGTTACTGCTATTCATTCTCGAACAACTTCCTTCTTGTAATAACATGATGTTTTATTCATCATATATTCATCGTTGTATTATTATTATTATTATTATTTTATTGTGTAAATTATTGATTTAATAAATACAAATAAAATTTAATAATCTTTAAAATAAAATGTACATAATAATGTAATTTACCTAATAATAACCACAGTAATTATGTATTATTATTATTATTATTATTATTATTATTATTATTATTATTAGGGTTACATTGTTTGAATAATAATGTAAATATTAATATGTAATGTATATTATGTATTATTTGCAATGTAAAAAGCAAGTACAATAAAGAATAAAACAAATATAGTAATATTTTAAATGAAAAATCATTTAATTACATGATAATGTTAAAAAATATTTTATTATTAGTTTTTTTATCAGTGAACTGTAAACAACTGTTTAGTTACATAATACATATTAATAATGTGTAAAATATGTTATTTATAAGCACAATAATGTAAATAATTGATATACCATTTGTGTTTATTTGTTAATGTATAATATAAATGATTGAAAAAGTAATATTTATAAACTTATGTTAATAAAATATAGATTATTTAATAATAATAATAGTATTTATTGTTGTTGGTGGTGAAATAGTTCATAAGATTTTATAATAATAAATAAATAATAATGTGTAATATACTTTATATTTATTTTTACATAATTCAAATAGTAAAAAAGTACAATAATAATAAAATATATATATTATTTATTATTTAATTATAATACCATATTATTCGCTTGCATAAAAATACCTAATTTGTATTTTTATGTAACTATTAAATATAATATTGTAATGGGATTTATTGGTTAAAATATAATATACGTACTAAACAATAATAATATTTTAAACAATAGTATTTTAATAGATGTATCATTAAATGATAATGTTATTATTGTAATTATGAACATTAAAATAATAATGATAAATATGTAATATACTTAATAATTATTAGTTTAAATGATACAATTACAACAAATATAATCACTAATATTTATTATTATTAAACCTCATTATTATTATTTTTATTTTTGCAGGGTCGTCTCCTGTACTCCCATGATTATGTATTCTGGTGTGGAGACTTCAACTACCGAATCAATATTCCCAATGAAGAGGTGAAGGAGCTGATCAGACAGCAGAACTGGGATGCACTGATTGGTGGAGATCAACTGGTGGAGCAGAAGAATGCTGGACAGGTACCATATATCAGGAAAAATACAGCTGTATGGCTGGAAGAAGTGTTTTATTTTCCTCAATATCCTAAATAACTTCTCTATTTTACTCCAGGTCTTCAGAGGCTTTATTGAAGGGAAGCTGGATTTTGCGCCCACTTACAAATATGACCTTTTTTCTGAGGACTACGACACTAGTGAGAAGTGCCGCACACCAGCCTGGACCGACCGTGTACTGTGGAAGAGAAGAAAGTGGAACTTTGATAAAACTGGTGAGAATTAGAAATGCAGTGTAAGGGCTCATTCACACACCGAAGCTTGTTATTAAAAAAGGTTTAAAAATAAGCACAGCATAAAGCATGAGGGTATTTGGACATTGGTCCACTGTTGTGGAACTGACAGTGATAAGCTGTACTGCTTGTGAAAGTTGAAGTTCTTTTACGCGTGTAAAAAAACTAAGTAGTCACGTGTGTATAGCTTGAAAATATACGAGCTCAATGATCAAACATGTCCATCAAGCACGTGTTTACATTGGAAAACTATAGAAGTAGCGCTTGGAAAGTAAAAATTAATTGTGTGTGAACACTGCCAAAAACGACTCACACTTATAAGGCCCGTTTTTCTTTTTTTTTTCTGAACTCTATTTTTCCCTTTTTTGTTTTCTGAATAACAACCACTTAAAGGGACAGTTCACCAAAATAAAACAAAGAAAAAAATTTGAAATGGATGAACTATCCCTATAAGAACTTTTCATCAAAGAAGTAGTAAATTACTAGCTCAGATCAAAGTTTTGTGTCTAACTGTTTAGTTTTGTGGCTAAGAGCAGTGTAATAAGATTTATATTGTCAAACCAATTGGATGTACATTATCCCTTACTTAACTAATGAAACCTTTTTGTAAAGTGTGACCACAATTGATATTTTTAGCTGTACAGAACAATCTTCATTTATTCCTCGAACATTTGCCAATTTTTTTTGCATGATGCACTTAATTCCATTTTTATACCCTACATTTACAATGAAGGGGGCCTCACGGTGGCGCAGTGGGTAGCATGATCGCCTCACAGCAAGAAGGCCACTGGTTCGAGCCTCGGCTGGGTCAGTTGGCATTTCTGTGTGGAGTTTGCATGTTCTCCCTGTGTTGGCGTGGGTTTCCTCCGGGTGCTCCGGTTTCCCCCACAAGTCCAAACACATGCGCTATAGGTGAATTGGGTAGGCTAAATTGGCCGTAATGTATGAGTGTGTGTGGATGTTTCCCAGTGACGGGTTGCAGCTGGAAGGGCATCCGCTGCGTAAAACATATGCTGGATAAGTTGGCGGTTCATTCCGCTGTGGCGACCCCAGATTAATAAAGGGACTAAGCCGAAATGAAAATGAATGAATGAATTTACAATGAAGAATAAATGGTCACTTATTGTGTGTGTGTGTGTTACAGCGGAGGAGTTGGAGTTGAATGTAGTAGGAGCTCCAGTGAATGAGGAAGAGCAGTATCCATGGAGCCCCGGAGACCTCAAGTATTATGGCAGAGCCGAGCTGAAAACCTCTGATCACAGGTGAGAGGCTGCAGTTACAACTTTCATATTTACTTAATGGGCCTCACAGTGGCGCAGTGGGTAGCACGTTCGCCTCACAGCAAGAAGGTCGCTGGTCGCTGGTTCGAGCCTCGCCAGTTGGCGTTTCTGTGTGGAGTTTGCATGTTCTCCCTGTGTTGGCGTGGGTTTCCTCCGGGTGCTCCGGTTTCCCCCACAAGTCCAAAGACATGTGGTATAGGTGAATTGGGTAAGCTAAATTGTCCGTAGTGTATGAGTGTGAATGGGTGTGTATGGATGTTTCCCAGAGATGGGTTGCAGCTGGAAGGGCATCCGCTGCGTAAAACATATGCTGGATAAGTTGGTGGTTCATTCCGCTGTGGCGACCCCAGATTAATAAAGGGACTAAGCCGAAATGAAAATGAATGAATGATATTTACTTAATTTTTCTTTGGATCAGGGGTCTCCAACACGTCGTTCGCCAACACGTTTTAAATATCATATCAGCACTAAACTGTCGGGCTATTTACTTATTTTTTTATTTCGAAATGAGCAGATATGATTACAACAAAAAGACAAAATCAGCACGCTCTGTCACTTCACTCAGCAGTGAGTGTTTTTTTTCCTACCCTCTTTCCTCCCAGGCTTTGGCACCAATGTATATCCTATGTATTTCCTATAAATTGGAGCTCTTCAAATGCTAGACTACGCCATTTCCTAATAACACATGAAACAGCGCTTTGACACACAAAAAAAAGTATATTTTCAATGTAAAAGAGTTCTTGTCCTAACCATTCTTGATGGCAACACGCAACAATTCTATTTTAGAAACTTTCTGCAACATTGCGTCTATATATATATATATATATTGCATGCTTAATTTTAATGTAGATAATCTTCACAGAACTACAAAGAATGTATATCTTGAAATATAGTAAATAAAAACTTTGTACAGTCACATTTTTCTTCCTCATTCTTTTCTGTAGAATTTTCTATATTTAGCCTTTATTGGTACAATGATACAGTAAACGTACACCTTTGCTAATGTGATCTTGCCAGCTTACAGCTTAATGAAAAACCTGGCAACCCAAGCTTGATCAAATTCTCAACTACAGCTCTATATAATCAGTTTGAAAGATTCAGTGGCCATGACATGAGCAGCTCTCAGCCACTTTCAGTTTTTAAAAAGTAGCTCGCTTAAGAAGTTGGTTCTAAAACGCCTGCTTTAGGTACTAGTGTTCATTCTTTTGCTGCTAGTACCTTTTTGAACGAATAGTTCACCCAAAAATTTTAATGACCTCATTATTTATTTTCAGGTGGTTTTAAACCTTTATTCGTTTCTTTCTTCTGTCAAACACAAAATAAGATATTTTGAAAATGGTTCTAAATGCTGGCAACCATACACTTCCATAGTAGGAAAGAAATGACTATAGAAGTGAATGGGTACCAGCTACCAACATTTTTCAAAATATCTTATTTTTGTGTTCAACAGGGGAAAGAAAGTCATTTTTTTAAGTGAAATTATTGAAAGTTTTGAACAAGTGGAAGATGAGTAAATGATGTTAGAATAAAATGTTTTGGGTGAACTATCCTTTTAATAGATACTACTAGTAATAACATAGTTTTTAATCACTAATCAAATAAGTACTAGCCAATAATGAATAAGTACTAGTGTCTATTAACAAATAAGTACTAATGTCAAATTAATAAATATTATCTAATAAAAAAGTACTGGTATCTAATGAATAAGTAGTAGTGTCTATTTAATAAGTACTATTATCTAATAAATAAACACTAGTATCTGATAGAAAACTCCTTTTTCATTTGAAAAAGATACTAGTATCAAAAAACGAAGTACAGTACACTATTGATTATATTTAGTGCCCTCCAGTGGACCTCAGAGTTACTGCAGGAGTCTATCAACTGCATTGCAGACCATAATAAAAGCTTGTATGTTTTGTTTGTGTGCGCCTCATGTCCTTTAGGATTAGTAACTGCAGTTGTAGTGGCTTTAACTTTAAAGATCTCTTGCAGACCTGTCGTGGCCATCATAGATGTGGACATACTTGAGGTGGATCCCGAGGCTCGTCATCAGGTGTATAAGGAGGTGATCGCCCTGCAGGGTCCTCCCGATGGGACCATCCTCGTCTCTCTCTGCTCTTCTGGTCCTGATGACTACTTCGATGATGCTTTGATCGACGACCTTTTAGACAAGTTTGCTAATTTTGGCGAGGTTATTCTTATCAGGTATGAGGTATTTTGTTTATGTATTATTATATTACATGTTTATATAGCTAGATTCGGCCTAGCATGAATATGATAAGTGTAATACAGATTTGAAATCATCCCAATATGCTGATTTGCAGCTTTAAAAAAAATTTTTTATTATTATGCTGAAAACAGTGGAGTAGATAGTTTTCAGCTTTCTTTGATGAATCGAAAATTCTGAAGAACAGCCTTTATAGTAAATGGAAATAGAATCTTTTGTGGCATTATAGATATTTTTATCGTTAGGTTTGATCATGTTAAAGCATCCTTGCTAAATAAAAGTATGAATTTCTTTACCAAAAATATACTGATGATTGAATGGTATAGTGTATAATGCTACATTATACTTTTTCTTCATCAAAGAATCTTGAACAAATACTCAAATGTTAATGAATAATAATATTATAATTAATAATAATAATAATAATAATAATAATAATAATAATATTAATAAAGGTTTAAACAACAAATCAGCATATTAGATTAATTTTTGAAGTATCATAAGACTGGAGTGATGATACTAACTATTAAATTCAATAGTAAATCCTTTATTCAATTTATTAATTAAGTTTAATTAATTCATTTATTTAATTAATTAATATAAAATATATTAAAATAGAAAAGTTATTTTAAATATTAAAAATATTTCTACAATTTACTCTTTTTGCTGTACTTTGGATCAAATAAATGCAGGCTTGGTGAGCAGAAGGGATATTTAAAAAAAACATTATGAATCTTACTGAAGATTCTTCTAATAAAAATGTGTGTACTTTACATCACTACATTTTTACCCATTTGTCAGTTTTTTTTGTCATGTAAAATATAATAAAATCTGTTATGATCTTTTTTTCTCTACATTTTAAAGGCGTAAAAGTCAAAATATGAAGAAAACATTTAGATTTTTGCATAAGCTTAAATAAAGTGATGACCAATTATTACTTCATCTATATATATATATATAATTTATTTATTTATTTTTTTTTATTTTTTTTATTTTATTTTTTTTTTTTTACAAAAGTTGAGTTAGAAAAACTGAATTATAAACGTGCATTAAAAAATTTTAATTTCATTGAATACAGAAAACTAAATGGACATTTCGTCTTTGACCCTTACATACACGTTCATATATATAAAAGAAACTATTATAATTTAAAATAATCTTTTTATTTCCTGCTGAACAGGTTTGTTGAAGAGAAAATGTGGGTGACATTTTTGGAGGGATACTCAGCTCTGGCCGCTCTGTCTTTGAGTGGCTCTACTGTAAGCGACATCCGTACACATCTGACACATTTCCAAAAATTACACTGTATCATAATACTGACTCTTAATGTGCCTCTCAGGTGAATGGAAAGACCATAGACATCCGCCTGAGGAGTCCTGGATGGATAAAGAGTCTTGAGGAGGAAATGAGTGTGGAGAGAATCTGTGGAAGTATCCCAACATCCACCAGTTCCACCCTGCTGGCAGAAAACTCTGACCTGGGAGAAGAGTATGACATGGAAGGTACAGTATGGGCTCTACGGTACTGAAATGCAAAATGAAGCAGTCAGATGTATATGGAGTTATTTGGATTGCTGTTTTGACAGGTGATGTGGACGAGGAGGTTGAGGATATTTTACCCCAGCACCTGCAGCCTGGAGCAGGCATGGATCTAAGTGCGTCTCCTGCCACATCTCCACGCACTAGCCCATGCCCTTCACCCACTCACGGAGAGCCAGCACCACCCATCCGGCCCAGCAGAGCCCCACCACGCACCGCCGGACCACCACAGGGTACTGTAGTATTTGTATTTGACTCAACATGGGTGAACACTTATGTGAATCTCTATCTATCGATCTGTCTGTCTGTCCAGTTTTTAGTTAGTCCATCCATCCATTAATTCATTTGTCTATCCATCCATCTGTCTGTCTGTCTCTGTCCAGCTTTTAATTAGTTCATCTATCCATCCATCCATCTGTCCATCTGTCTGTCCATCCATCTGTCTATCCATCCTTCAATCCATCCGTCCATATATCTTTCTGTCTGTCTGTGGAGTTTTTAGTTACTTTATCTATCTATCTGTCTATCCGTCTGTCCATCCATCCTGTCCAGTTTTTAGTAACTCTATCCATCCGTTAATCCATATATACATTACCTATCTATCTGTCTCTCTGTCCACCCATCCGTTCAACCATCAATTCATCCATCCATCTATTGATCTTGGAAATAAAAGAGATCAAATACTATGCTATAATTTAATGTCTATTCATACTAGTGTAGTAGATTAGCATAGAAGTTGTACATATTGTTCATTTATTATTTTCATTCAACTCTGCAACATATTGTATAGAAACTCCAGTACATTGTTTTTCCTTTGTTTTTACATTGCGAAAAGGAGGATTGAGCCCAGCATCCATTAGAAGGGAACTGGCAGGTAAAGAGTGCTGTTTGCTGATGTGCTTCAGTGGTTCCCGAGCTCTCAGAGTGTGTTTGTATGTCTGTGCGTCCCCAGGCTTCAGTGTGGTTTGCAGTGCTGTGGAGCTGAACTAAATAAATCCCCCAGACGTTTGTTTTGACGCTTGTGAGAATCTGATTTTTCTCTCTCTCTCTCTCTCTTTCTCTATGCACAGGTTCTCCTGTTGATGGTCAGCCAGCAGGAGCTCCATTCTCACAGGGACTAGAGCCAAAACGTCCCCCTCCGCCACGCCCCAATGCCCCGCCAGCCCGACCTGCACCTCCACAGCGCCCACCACCACCCTCAGGTACAGGCATGATGTTCAGTCTTAAGAGAAGTGTTTGGATTCAGACAAGAAGTTTATCTTGGAACTGAAACAGCATTCAAATGAGTGCACTACATTTAATGCTATGGGCCAGATTTACTGAACAGGTCGAATTAGCATACAAGCTCAATTTCATAAAAGCCCCCTCAGGAGTGCAAGTTCTGCATGTGTTTATAATGACAAAATGCAAAGAAGCTCATTTTCATGATCATCAATGCAATATACCAAGAACAGTGCAAGTTAGCAATCCAAGTGTGTGTGGCCTGCAAACAACATGGGAGCAAATTGGGTTAAGACATGGCAAAAATAATGTTAAAATACCACAAATACTAGTAAGTTTACAAACACAAATCTTGGTAAATCATGGTGCATGATATGGCTGTCAAAAAATTATAATTTTGAATATTTGTAAAATTGTGTTTTATTCAAGAACAGTTGTTTGCTAGATTTAAACACTTTAATAAAAGTGAGTCAGTAACGTTTTCTTTTCTGTTATTGTGCTTGCTTACGTCCTCTTGTGGTCATAGGTGACAATACACTATTGTTTCTGCAACATTAAAGGCATAGTTCACCCAAAACTGAAAATTCTATCATCATTTACTCACTGTTTACTATTTGTTTGTCCTACTATGGAAGTCATTGGTTACAGGTTTTTAGATTTCTTCAAAATATCTCCTTTAGTGTTCAACAAAAGAAAGAAACTTATGAAGGTTTGTAAACAATTAAGGGTGAATAAATAATTAATAGAATTTTCATTTTTGGCTGAACTATCCCACTAAATATTGCCTTCAGAATTAGAATTTAGGTTTTCAGCCATATTGACAGCCCTAGTGCATGATTCATTTCACAAAATTCTTTCCTTACACAAATCTGAAAGAGAAACTCCTACAAATGCATTTGCAATATGGCCAGACCCTTTTTCATTTCTAATGCATTTACGACATTATGGCTGTAGGGTTTGGACTGGCACAGGCTGTTAGTAAATCTGGCTCTTTGTTTTCAGTTGTTTGTTGTTGGGTTTTTTTGTGATTTTAATTTGCATTTCATCTTTCATTTTACAATATCCTGCTATTTTCTAAAGGTGGCAGAAGTCCCACACCTGTTAGAAAAGATTCAGCAGGTAATGCTGTGCTTAAACTTGAGTATTGTGTAGTAGCAGCTGAATATTGCTTCAGTATTGCTGTTTATTGACTTGTTTGTGAATTGCTTCGTTACACCTGATGTAGGGCTGGGCGATGTTTCCGATTTCATCAATTGATTTTTATTAAATGTTTTGCCACAATTCAGTTATTATTATTATTATTATTATTATTATTATTATTATTAAGTCACAGTTTAGAATAAAATGTTTACAATAATAGTTACAAAGTTATTTAACAGGTCATTTTTGTATCCAAACGAGTTTGCAAGTTGTTGTTTTTTTGCCACAATTTTTAGTAAATTCTTTTCAGTTTTTACACATTGAAATACAACCTTTTACGATCATAGAAACTTCTTTACAACCACAACATTGCTGCTTTTACTAAATATACAAATAAAATGGATATGTCGATATATAAAAAGCAAAACAAACAAAAAAAAAGTAATGCTCCTCGTGTTTCGGTTAATGGTCACCTATTCAAAAGTGACCTTTATGATCATACTCTGAATACAAAGTACTACAAACATGTATTGAAGAGTTGATCAATACAGAACTGCAAGATGGGAACTGCATTGGTTTGCATGTTTTTATAAATAAAATGTTTATTAAAAGTAAAGTTGACTAGTTACATTAAAAAAAGATACAAAATAAATAAATCTGTGGAACAGTCTGAATGTTTTTCCCTTTTTTTTTTTGGTGTCTTGCCCAGCCCCAACCTGATGTTAGGTGACTCTAGATGTGGATTTGGAAAGTGTCTGGCTTACTTTTTCGGAATTAATGCACGTTGATGCATTTGTGCTCTTTTTAGTAGTGTTTCTTTATGCTTTCTATGAGCCTAATCATCAATGTCGTCTTATGGTTTCTGAAAAATCAAGAATTGTAAATGTTTTTGCAGCTGTATGTGATTTGGTTTGTTTTAGAAACATTTTGAATGTGTTCTTTCAAAGGCTTCGCTGAGCCTCTCAATCTAGAGTTTGATCTGACTGATAACGAAGGTAATATCTGGAGGAGAGAAAAATAATAGATTTTAGTATGTCTTTGCCGTGATCGTTTTTTTTTTGTGTATTGTTGTCTTCTGGTCAGTTGAGTCCTCCTGCACTTGCTAACAGAATTAGACTCATTATTCAAACTAATGATTCAAATCAACACTCGCCATGATGCAGTGCATGAAGTCTCAATTGTTTCAGTCATTTTGATTTAGTTTTGCAGTGTGAAGTGATTGGTTAAACTAGCTGAATTAGTGTTGGTAAATGAATAGAGAAAGACAGAAATGGGCTTTCCATCAGGTAAGGAGTCGGTTTGATCAAATAAATTTTCTCCCAGTAAGGAGGCTGTCATGTAATTTTACAGAACTACAAGTCATTTAGAATTTATTTGGAATTTTTCTTTTCTTCATGCTAACAAAAGGACAAAAAAGCCCTGCATTAGCAAGAGCAGATGCAGCTGGTGAGTTTCTACACCAAATAACACCATTGGTCAGTTACAGATGATTGGACAAACATATTTGGGCCAATATATTGTAACCCCACGAGAGTTTCAGGTATTAAAAAGGTCTTAAAAAGTCTTAAATAGAACTCTTAGAAACCTGCAGATGCCCTGAAAATGTGTTGTGGAAATTCTTCTTGCATTTTCAGTTCATTCATTCATTCATTCATTTTCTTTTCGGCTTAGTCCCTTTATTAATCTGGGGTCGCCACAGCGGAATGAACCGCCAACTTATTCAGCATATGTTTTACGCAGCGGATGCTCTTCCAGCTGCAACCCATCACTGAAAAACGCCAATACACACTCATTCACACACATACACTACAGACAATTTAGCTTACCCAATTCACCTATAGCGCATGTCTTTGGACTGTGGGGGGAAACCGGAGCACCCGGAAGAAAACCCACGCGAACACGGGGAGAACATGCAAACTCCACACAGAAATGCCAACTGACCCAGCCGAGGCTCGAACCATTGACCTTCTTGCTGTGAGGCGACATCGCTACCCACTGCGCCACCGTGCAGCCCCATTTTTAGTTGTTGTTTTTTAAAATCTATATTTGATCATATTTCAATAACTGTAATGTTTAATTATGTTATTGACGGTTTTTCAGGTCGAGGTCAAGCCACAGGACCAGCTCCTGGAGGCATCCCAAGGCCGGTGGGTTTGATAAAAGAGAGTAAATCAATTAGAATACTACAAGAAGTATGTTAAAATGTAGTTTTTGGCTTTAGATCCCACCCCGAGCTGGAGTCATCAGCGTCCCGCCTCAGGCTAGACCTCCTCCTCCTCCTGCTCATCCCGGGGCCCCCAGACCAACAGCAGAGGTGCATCCTGGAGCTCCTCGACCCTCACTAGATAATCATCCCGGAGCACCGAGACCCACTGCTGAACCCCAAAGCAAACCGTCTGAGCTGCCTCTGGGTTTGTAAAACACTTCTGATTGGCTATTAAATGTTACACCTTTTTAAAAATTATTTATATACATTATTATATAAATAATAATTTCCAGGGACAACGGATGAAAAATAGCCTTCTGGCTAATTCTGGTGCATTTGCAGCAATGCTAATTAATGTACACTGTCCTTGCCAAATAAACAAATAAATAAATAAATAAATATTAAATGTTTTCGTTATTTATATTATTGATAATGTAATGTTTATACAATATTAATGTATACATATTTTATTTAATTCTCATAATGTATTCAAATTGTGAATATCATTTTGACATTCTCAGGCTGTTTAGACCCATAGATTGAGATGTCCTGGGATTCTGGATATCACACGTTTAAATTTATTTTCAAGAATATGATTTTCAATTTTTCAAACTAAATAAATTCATTTTATTGCAAAACTTTCGGGTAAAGTTTTCTAGTAAAAATATGTTCATCAACTAAATACATTTCCAAAAGTGTGCAAAATATATAAAAAGCTAAATATATATTACACGTTTTTAGATCCTCACGTTACAAAAATATTCCTGATACATTATGGTACTCCATACATTATCAGGTTCTAAATTACCTGGACACGAAATGTCATTTTACAAACAAATGGTTATATCTTTTAAAAAATTATTCAAACAATTGCACATTTCTTGTCCACGTAATTTGTGTCAAGGGTTAATACTTGCATACATACAAATATATTTCCATTTTTATTTCCTCAGGTCCACCCCCGACACTGCCAGGTCCCGTGAGGCCTCAGATGACATCACCCATGCAGCCTCAGTCTATGTCACCCGTTCAGCCTCCAGTCCAACTGCCCCCGCCCATACAATCCCAGCTCCCTCCACCAATGCAGCCCACCTTAACTGCTCCTCTGATGCCTCAGCCGGCCCCTCAGACATCAGCCGGAGCCGCTGCCACCCCTCAGCCTGGACTGGCATCTCCCAAACCTCCACCCCGCAGTCGCTCCTCTCATGCACTGCCGCCTGAATCTGCTCCAGCTCCAGCAACACAGGTTAGTCCTCTTTTTCTGCATACATCTGCATTGAAGATCACAAGCCCTTATATTTTTAAAGGGGACATATTACACCCCTTTTTACAGTCCCCAATGCGAAGTTATGTTTTAAATATGCCACAGGTCATGTTTTATAGGTTGTTGAAATAGCCACTTTTAGGATAAGAGCCAAAACATGCAATTATTGTGACGGAAACATTGGGAGAATTCTGGAATTGCTTGTTCTGAGAGATTGTTTTTGATTTATTATGATTATTTGTAAAAAATGAGTGAGGATTTGTACTAATGTAGGCTGGTTTTTGCATAATAGGTCCCCTTTAAAGGGATAGTTCACCCCAAAATTTTAATTCTGCCATCATCATTCTCCACTTGTTCTAAATCTGTTTGAGTTTCTTTCTCTTCTAAAAATGTTAGAAAAACAAATGATATTTGGATGATAATGGAATGTTGTCAATGGACACAACGAAATTGCTAAACATTTAGAACCACTTAAGTGTGAGTTAATGGTGAGAAATGTTTATTTTTGGGTTTACTATCTACTTAAGTGTAACAAAGTCAGCTCTCATTTAAAGAAGCAGGGACCCACAAGATGCCATCCTGTGGTCATTGGCCAGCTTTAGTGGCCTCTTTTCCTCTTTCTTTTCTACTTTACTGGATAATGTGGACCGTATCCAGGTGGTTCTCATAGTCATGTTTGGCTCTTCCTGATGCATGTGTGTCTCTCTCTTCCACTAGCAGGAGCAATCCTCAGGTTAACAGGTACTGGATTAAGTCATTTCTAGTCTTTACGTTGTCTTCACGGCACCATAGCCTTTAGTCACGATGTATGAGTTGCTCATACATATAGGATCCTACATGTTATAGTTGTTTTTTTTCCTCGTCCCATCTTTAATTTGACATTTTTTGTTTGTTTAATTTAAATATCAGAAATTTTACATGTAAAACTTAACTTGAACCCCTTGATATAATCGTACATGATGCTTGGAGAATATTGTGGTGGTTCTGACTGGGGGTTCAAGGAAAGTGTCATCCAGTATTTTTGTCGTGGGTATTTGTTTTAAATCCTAGTATGTTATCATTGTTTTCAGTGTTTCCTGACTAGGGAAAGTCATTTGATCTGCAAAAAACTTCATTTTGGCTCTCCGTACACTAATCATCTTTGTGTTTTATAGTTCTGTTTTCATTGTTTTATAATTAACATTTTAGTAAACAGGATTCAGGGATTTCAGATTTTGATTTATATTAAGGTTTGTCATTGCACCATTTATGTTTTAACCAATTTGTCAATGTGATTTTATTTTTGTCTCAAAACTCGTGACAATCACACTGTTTAAAATTAAGTCAACATGAAATATTTTGAACCACTTTTTAACCCGGTGCTTAAACTTGCATTCAGTAGTTTAATTTACTATGTGCTAATTTGCTCAGTTATCGAAATATTTACATTTTCCAGAAAATGTTTAATTTTATTGCTACTTGAATTGGTGTTATATGATTTCATTTGAAAACAATTTTACAATTTCAACATTGGGGGGTTAATAAAACCTAAATTATGGAAAGTGACCCCAAAGTTACATTACTTACTGTCTATGTTACGGTTCCTGGTCAAATATCACTGCAAACAGCCAAGATGTGTCCAATATTTGTAGTGCTTAGGAGGGTTAAATTAGCTGTTTTACTCACCGTACAGACCATTCAAGATGTTGGTGACTTTTTTCTTAAGTAAAACATAAAATAATCATTTTAGGTCAAACCATGATCCTTGGCAAGTCATAAAATGCAAGTCAGTGGCTACCAGCCATTGGCTACTTTGAAGAAAAAATAATAATACTTTTGTTTAGCTTCTTGCACCAATCATTTCACATCATAAGACCTCAATGTT
Organism: Danio choprae; assembly: GCA_903798125.1. NCBI lineage: Eukaryota > Metazoa > Chordata > Actinopteri > Cypriniformes > Danionidae > Danio > Danio choprae. Next base: position 1,083,740 of record CAIGQW010034901.1, read on the forward strand.
TCATCAGAAGCCACAGGTGTTTATTTTGTTTTGGCTGTGTTTGTTTTTTTGGCTCTTAAAATGCCATTGACTTGCAATTTCTGAGTAACCACAGTTTCAGCTAAAAATCTTCTTTAATCTTCTACTGCTGAAAAGATGTCATCTGAAATGTTCTGAGGGTGAGAAAATCAATTTGAAAAAATGTAAGGAACAATCCTTCTAAGGAAAATTCCAAACATCCAACCGATTTTTCCCAATATCAATAACAAATTCAAATCTGACTTCATGTTGACTTCACTATTTATTTAGTGTTGTGCTTCTCATCACCAGTTTGATTTCATAATGTAGTCCATGTGTGTTGTCTTTCCCCAGGGCAAGAACATGAATGGAGTCCAAAGAGAAGCACAATGGAACCTAGACCCCTTCGACATGCTTAACCCCCAATCCCTCTTCCAGAACACACCCTTCACCACTTCCCTCCCTCGCTCCTCATCCTCCTCTACATCCACTCCATCCCCTTCTTCCTCATCCTCAACTTTACCCAGCAACCTTTCCTTGTTCTCAGCTCCGGACACCAGCAGCGCTCCGTGTCTCCTTGCTCCCCCTGCCCCGTCCCGCAGCAAATCCCAAGAGACCCTCCGTTGCTCCCCCAATCCATTCCTCAAAGACATCCAACCAAGACCCAACAGCACCAACCCCTTCACCAGTGGGCTGCAATCCTCCCCGCGCCGATCGCTTACACCTGATTTCTACACCCAATTGCAGGCCCAAGCCTCTAAACCTGATTTCAGTAGAGCCATGTCCGCTGTAGGCCACAGTTCCACTCTTCCTCCATCTTTCTCCAGACAACAGTCCTTAGTTACTGCTTCTGCTCCAGCCCCGAACAAACAAACCCAAAAGTGGGTCACCTTTGATGACGATTTAGATTTCCTTTCAAAAAAGGCTACTTACGCAGTTGGGACCGGCCCATCAGCTTCATCGCTTCCCTTCCCACAAACCCAGAGCAGTTTCCCCAGCTCAGGCTTTGGCATGGACAACAACTGGGCATCGCTTCCCACCTCTGCATTCCCAACAATCCCTCCGCCCGTCCCAACCAGGACTAATACCAGCATCAAAAACACTCAGATCCCCTCCAGAAATGAATCCACAGAGAGATGATATAGAATGGATGTTAAATAAGGAGGAAATATTATTGCGTATCTATGTGTATGGTTTGTATAAGTGCAGACGTGTTGACCTGTTTGTCCAAAAAAAGGGTATTTGGCCATTTATTTTAGCCCAATATCGGCAGGAAATCAAGACTAAATGCTCTTCAGATTTTAAAATGTTGTCATATGCAAACATATGCATTGCCAGATTTAGCATATTGCACATTTCAAGCTACATAATCATTTGTAAAAAAAAAAAATGTACAAATGTTAAATGATATATCTCATCACAATTTGAATTGAATCATATTAATCACCCTCATGTCGAAACACAAAAATGAGAACAGAACTCTTTATTTTGGACCCCTTTGACTTTCATTATATACTCAAATACAGTTCTATAATATGCTCTAAAGAAGAAACAAATACATGTTTAGACATGACATGAGGGTGATTAAATAATGTTGTTTTTTTTAATGTATTTATCAAATATCCCTTTATACATCCCAAGAGAAACGTGCTCTTATCATACGCACAGATTTAAAATGCCTGGCTGCGTCTGACCTGTTCTACACCATCATATTTTACATTTTATTTTTTGCCGTTAATCTCATTATGAATGTATTTACCTGTTTCTGTTGCCTACGTTTAGGTTTAGAACGTGTGTCACTTGCAGCAGTAACACTTGCTTTGCTGCAAACTCAAATCGTGGGTTTTGAGTGCATCCTCAGTGCATCCTGTAGCTATATATCGTTGTCAAAATATATCTTCAACACATATTCATAGTGATTCTTTGTCTTCCTAGTGAGGAAAAAAGTGTAAAGTGGTTCTAAATTGTGTTTATATTTGCAGCATATACAGTACATGCCATATCTAAAGTGCACTGAAAAGCTCGGTCTGACTTCTAGGCTGTATTTGTTCGCGCAGCAGCTCCTCTAATTCATCAACACTGTATATACATGTGCTTTCAGTTTACCCAAAGCTCACCACAGAACTGCTGTATTTATCAAACGTGTTGTGCGCGTGATTTGATTGGTGGGTTCCTCGTTCAGGATGTCGGTCATGCTTTCTTTTGTGCAATGTGTACTTAATCGCTCAATGAAATTTTATTTTTTAATTTGAACAGGCTGTTGATAGAAATCTATTTATTGTCGTGTGTGGAGGAATACTGTGCTGTATTTTGGAGTGCGTCGTCTGTTTTTGTGTACTTTAGCTGTTTTGTGCGAATGCGCTTGCGTGTTTGGATCGTAATGTTGAGGGTTGCTGGTGTCTTTTGTCTGCTGACCCCGGAGTCATTATCGCATTACATCTTCGTTGTTTTAGCGATGCAGATTTGTTATGGTATCAAATATGGTTCATTATTGACAGTAAGGTGGTCTGTTCGATTAACATTCTGTCATATTTACCCACACTCATGCGGTTTCAAACTGTAACTAAATCCTCTGAACACAATTGAAACAGACATTTCTGTTCATCCACTGAAAGTCCTCTCACTCAGAACTCTTAAAGGAATCAAAAAATAAATATATATGAATCAAGTGATTTCCAAAGCATTTTGTGGGATGAAACGATTTGATTAATCTTTCATCCGCATACAGCGAATTGTTCAACAGCAAATAAATTTGGCTGCGTGCTTGCTTGATGCATGAGAACCAATCAGGTTTGTTTTTGCGCGTCACATGACACAGCTGAGCTTCTGTAAGAAACCAATCGTTTTTTTTCTTAGGTATCGGTGCTTGCGTTTCTGTCTATGGTTGCAAATTAGTGTTTTCATATGAATTAAAGCTTAAATGAAATCTGCTCAAATCATGTGGATGTATTTTTAGATCTCTTTAGGAATGATTTAAAGTATGTTTTGGGTGAACACTTCTAATACAGGGTCATAAATGTTTCAGAATGGCTTAGAAATGTCTTCATTTGTGTTCTGACGATAAACATTTTGGTTTGGATGTCATGAAGGTTTTGAGTGAACTAACCCTTAAACAGATTATGAATGGTGTAATATGTATATTAATAATTATTTGTTGATAAAAGTAAGATATTTTTGGGCCTTTCAAATGTGTTTGAGCTCCCAAATGTGTTCAGCTGTATAGCATTCCAGACGGTGTACTGATGATGCATTATGGGTAAGTGATCTGATTTTATGTGTGCAGTCATTTTTACTAATGTTATGCTGGTTTTTAATGTCCCTCAAGGACGTCATGAAACGATTCATTCCTGGTTTTGAAGTGTAGGTTTTTCAGGAAAGCAGTATTTTATTTGTGCTTCTGTTCCTTGTTTACATTTGAGGTACAAGTTTAACATCTGCGTGGCTTTTCATATGTTCGCCTGGGACATGTTGAGCAACGCATTGTGGCTTTGAGCATTACAGATTTATTTATATAAAGCCCTGAAAGTGTTGGGGTTTGGTTGGAGAAGGGGTCGGAGAAATGCCAGGCAGCAAGAATTATTGCAAAAATGTATGTGTGAATTAATGCATGAGAAGCCATTCCAAAAATGCATTCCAAAGCATTAACCGTGAACATCTCCAGAATACAGACTAGTATCAGGTTGTGGATAATATGTATACTTTTTCTTTAATGACTGATAAACACAATGTAACCGCTTAACATTCAAAGGCATTTGTTCTATATGTAATCAAAGCATTAATTCTGACATTGTCTGCGTCAGTCATTAATGAGAAGCAAGGTTTTCTAGGAATAATCAACTCCTTTTGTGAAGTTAACGTTCCTTTGTAGCTTTTAGCCCAGTAGTGAACAGAAGTCTGTGGTGTTAACCTTATATGTATGTAAACACGAACCACAAAACTGCAACTAGAATATTCGATCTGTAATTGAAGTGCATACCAAAAGTGCACATTTATGTATGGAGCAATTGATGTTGTATGTATGCAATAATAAATGTAATTCAACATGAAACGTGTTTGAGTTATTATCGGCTACATCCAATTATATTAGAGATGATAAAATATATAGAGACACCAGCTACTGATGAAATATTTATAGCCAATATATAATTGTATTTAATTTTGTAAATACTATTTAATAAGGATTCTCATTTCATTTTTAATATTAATATTTAAAGTATGTATTTGTAATTTTTAAAACACAATGCTTTTATTGATTGCATGATTACAAATCATGTTAAACTGTATCTGTGATGTCTTCTTACTGTATCTAGTGACCTTCACGAGTTCAAAGTGATTGGTTCTGAAAACCTGTACTGAAATCTTTGGCTGAAAAATTAATTTTCATGCTTAAAATGTTTGTGTCGTTATGGAATTCTCAAACTGCTAGAAACAAGTTAGCTATGTGTCAGGTCTTGATGGAACATGCTAGTAATATAATCATGCTGTTACCATGTTAATAATCATGTTAATAATCATGTTTACCGTGATTTCATTAAACTAAAAGTGGTAGTAAATTAAGTAGTTTCTTATGTTTTTGCCAGATTGATTATGACCCTATGACGGTCATTATAGCAAACGATGGCTAATTTGTTGTGACCTAATTTGTTTGTGTTGTAAAACATTTTATTCTCGTAACGGTTTGTGTCATTGTTAACTTAGTTTTTTCATTTTTATTGAAGTATCTTCATGTAATTATGGAATTCTCAAACTGCTATAAACAAGTTAGCTATGTTAGATCTTTACAGAACATGCTAGTAATATGATAAATCATGGTATTACCATGTTAAAACATGTTAGTAATCATGTTTACCATGATTTAATTAAAATAAGTGTAACGTTAGTAAATTATGTAGTTTTTCTTATGCTTTTGCCAGATTGATTATGACCCTATGACGGTCATTAAATGTGCTGCATGTACATTTTTGACTCTTCTAAAGCATAAAAATACCATAATATGTTTGCAGATATTTAAGAAACATGCCAAGTGAACATACTTGTTTATCTGGAAAAACAATGCTGAAGTTGTTCTTCTTTGAAAATGTGTTTTCCGTGCCAGAACTCTCACTGTTTTGGTTCTTTTAACCCGCTCTCTGCCACTTTAGCCAATTATATTTCAGCGCCCCAAATTACCTTGTTGCTTTGAGGCACAGTCTGTCACGCTGCTTTTGTTTTGTGTTTGTTAATGTATGAATTATTTAAGTTAAACATTTCGTGTGTTGGGTTTAATATTTTATTGGTCATTAAATTAAATAGAAAAATCTAGCTATTTTGGTTATTGGTCGGTTAAGGATCCAACGTCTGTTGCCGTCCAGATTTAATTCATTCACTCAGTAGTCTAGACCTAACGTTACTCGGTATTCAAGTATTTAAGATTTAAATGAAGAATCTATTCGGGCTATTTTATGATTTTTAAAATGTTGTTTGTAGGCTCAGTTGGGGTGTTTTTTTATCTTTGTTGATTAACTGCTACACTTCGTAAAATATTTCAATAATACATTGATGTAGGTATTTAACTTTCTGTCTCCAAGATTGCAATGCAGTTTTCTAAATTATCTAAATTAGACGATTAAAATGTGCTGTAAAAAAAAGTGTAGGTTAATAACTATTTTATTTTTGACTGCAGCCGATTTAAACTGCTGGTTTTGTCTGGCCAGGGGAGAACTGCACACTGTAAAGCTGCAATTGACGCAATAGCATTGTATAAAACGCGATATATGTTTAATCCTATTTTGAGGGAATGTAATTGAAGTCGATTCTACCGACTCCAAAATTAGGAGTCGAGAATCGGAGTCGACTCCAAAAAAACCCGCAACCGAACACTCCTATTCGCCAGGACACACGCCAGACCTTTTAACGGGCATTTGTTCTGTAATATCCTACTTCCGGTCAGACGCTGACACATTCGGCAAGGTTGTTGTTGCCTCCTTCACGCCGCGATGTGGACGTAAATAAATCTGAACCGAACGACAGATTCAGTCCCGCCAACACGGAGCCGTGATGGGGTGTCAGCGGCGCCGCTCCCCGGCCTCTGGAGCCTGTCTGCTGCCGCGTCTGCTCGGCCTGATGTGCTTCTCGGTGGTTATTCTGGCGGAGAACACGGAGATGGTGAATGTGGTGACGGAGAGAAAAGCGGAGGAGAGTCACCGGCAGGACAGCGCCAATCTGCTCATCTTCATCACGCTGCTCACCATCACCATCCTCACCATCTGGCTCTTCAAACACCGCCGTTTCAGGTTCCTGCACGAGACCGGCTTGGCCATGATTTATGGTGAGGAGGTTCGGTCCGTTCATCTGTGTTCGTGCTCAAGTTCACATACAGGATTGTGTGTAGGAGGACGTCAGGAATTTTGTGTTCTGTAAATGCGTTATTTTCTGTTCACTAATATCATTTTGCAGAGTATACGTGTATATATCATATTATTATATAGATGAATATATATACGAGTGTGACATAAATACTTGAAAATTTAAATGTAAAATATAAGTATGCCTTAAACTGATATTTGCAAATGTAAAACTTTTATTGTAATGATATTTAAACCTTTAATGTATCTGTTTTAACTGATATTGTAGTAATTTCATGTTTGTTAATTAATTAAAATTTCCAATATGAGTTTTATTTTATTAATATTTTAATAAGTGTAATACATTTAAGTGTATTTTATTAAATAATTTATTAAGTCTTTATACAAGTCTGTTTTAAAGCAATATTGTGTAATAAACATTTAAATTAGTCTTAATTAATATATTACAGTTTAAGCATTAAAGTACACATGAAATCAGAACTAACCGTATTGATTTTGTTAGCTCACATTGCTAGTTTTGTGGTGAACAGTTCATCTATACTTAACCGTGCCCCTCCAACTGTCAGTTTTGACTGGGCTAAGACAACAAACAGAAATGGTGAGAAATGGTTACTACATCCTATCTGCTCACAGTAGAAAAAACAAGCCATACCCACTTTTCCTCATTTAACTGTCACAATACGTAAAAAAAAATAGTTGCAGCTTCCAGTTCATGCAGACTTTTAAGAATTTTCCATATTGATTGTTTCATGAAGTATTTATTTTGATTACCACTGTTTTGCTGTACTAACAGTAAGTTTTATTCTGGCAGAAACTGTTTACCAAAATAAATATTTATACTCACAGCTTGACAACTGCGTTCTTTGATTGTGTGCTTTATTTAACCTTGTGTATTGAAACCTTTTTTTATTCCATATGTTTTCGTACTCCAGGTTTGTTTGTGGGCGTGATTCTGCGATTTGGTGTCCATTCGCCACAGGACCAGAATGAAATCACCCTGAGTTGTGCAGTGAACAGTAGTCCCACCACCATTCTGGTGAACGTGAGCGGCCGATTCTACGAGTACAGCCTGAAAGGAGAGGTGCAGGACAGCAAGGGCCACGACGTGCCCAATGCAGAGATGCTCAGGAAGGTACTGCTGTTAAAGGGGCCCTGATGCTTTTTACACTACTTTTACTCTTTAATGTCTATAATCTTACAGCTACTTTCTGTCTGTGAACTCAGAAAACTGCATGTGCAGGAGTTTAAGCTGACAAAACTTTGTTGTTGCTGGACTGGCCAAGACATAGATTGTAAAGACACCTCCCTCTTCTGGAAAGGGGGTGGGGTCAATGGCTCATTTGCATTTAATGAGACACATACAAACTGATTGTTTTTGTAGCTTGGTATAACTAAAGTCCATTTGATATTAAGATTTACTACATTCATTTTGCTAGCACACATTGTTATTCTTTAAATGAGAAAGTTAATCCACTGGATAAAGGTTTGTTTTGGTAATCTTCAGTCAAATTCTGACCATTTGCTTATAGGTTTGGAGTGACGGTCCTCCTCTGTTGACGTCAGTTTGACAGCTTCAGCCACACTATTCTTAACCACACCCACCTTACCATTAGTTTGCTATGAGGGAATGAGGCACAAAAAGAAAGCCCTGTCCTCTACTCAATATTCCATTTCAGTTAGAAGTACATGAACAATATACTGACATAAAAGTCTCAGCTACTTCTAGTTCATGCGGACTTTAATGATATGTGAGGTATTTTGAACTGAAACTGTATCTGGAGACACTTAAGATTAATTCTGGTATAAAAAAAAAGCTATATGGAATTGTTAAGTTTGGATCTTTCCTTATACAGTGCAGATGTGAATGTTTTGTGTGCAGGATTTTGTTCACACTATTGTAAATCTGCTTCTAGGTTACTTTTGATCCTGAGGTTTTCTTCAACATTTTGCTTCCACCCATCATCTTTCATGCCGGATACAGTCTAAAACGAGTAAGATATGTCAATATTACATACTTCTCTAAATATACATTTTAAATAAGTTTTTTTTTTTTGATTGAAATTTTTTTAATTTTTAAAAACTTAATTGAATTCATGTATTACAGTGAAGTCCATTATAATTGTGTAATAAATGCTTGAATCTAAAGTTAATTAACTGCATGACTTAAAAGTAAATTTAGGTCTTAATGAATTTATATATTTCAATATTTTTTAAAACATTAACGTTTAAACTTTAAATCTGACACTTAATTAATTATTAGTAACAATAAATGGTATTATGGCCGAAACCAATATTCATTCATTAATTTTCCTTCGGCTTAGTCCCTTTATTCATCAGGGGTCACCACAGTTGAATGAACCGCCAACTTATCCAGCATATGTTTTACACAGCGGATGCCCTTCCAGCTGCAACCCAGCACTGGGAAACATCCATACACACTCCCATTCACACATGTACACTAGTATTAGTATTCAATTTACCTATAGCGCATGTCTTTGGACTTTGGAGGAAAGCGGATCACCGAAGGAAACCCTCGCGAACACGGGGAGTAACATGCAAACTCCACACAGAAATGCCAACTGACCCAGCCGGGACTCGTACCAGCAGCTATCTTGCTGTGAGGCGACAGTGCTAACCTTTGAGCCACTGTGTCGCCCTATGGCCAAAACCAATATGTCTAAATATAATTATTTATTTTAACAAAAATTTGACAACTGTCAGATGAGGCAGAAAAACAAGCAGATTTCCCTGAGAGTGACAGAATGTTTAATTCCTCCTGATGATCTGAAAGCTACAATTAATTTGTATATAAATGAAATATGGCAAATATGTTACAGCTGCATAAATAATAAACTACATGAAATCAACCTGAACTTATATGTGAAGAACAGACTAGATGCCGAATTGATCACTCTAGGTTGACTCATTTGTATTCATCAAATAATGACGCACCACCAACATGTAATTACTGTCAAGCTGCTCTCACCATAAAACATATTTTATTAGTATGTGAACGTTTAAGTACTATTAGACAAAGTTTTTATAATGAAAACAGTTTGATGGATGTTCTTAAAAAGGCATCACCAGGACGAATTGTAAGTTATTTATCAAATATTGAATTGAAAAATCATATTTAACTTTTTAATATACAGTTTTTCTGAATTGTATTTATTTATTTCTATTTCTCTTTGTTTGTGTATAATTTCTGATTGAAATATAACGTTGTTCTTATTATATAATGTTTTATGTATGTTTATCTTGCCATGAAATAGCCATAAGTTGGTGATGTGACAATAAATAAATAGCAAAAAATTGCCAAAATATTTAATGAATTAAAAAACTCTGTCTTTTTTGTCAGTGACTGAATTGACGGCTTTGCTTTGTTTCTTTTTGATTAATAATTTTTTGTTTATTCAATTTTATCATCAGAGGCATTTTTTCAGAAATCTGGGCTCCATCCTCTCTTACGCCTTTGTGGGCACAATGACATCATGCTTTGTTACAGGGTGAGTGATGACGATTCTAAAAGAGTCTTTGTTGTTAAAAAAATGTATATCATATACTAGATACTGATGTTGTGAAATGTGCAGGTTAGCGATGTACGGCTGTGTGGTGTTCATGAAAATCATCGGTCAGCTTGGAGGAGATTTTTTTTTCACCGACTGCCTTTTCTTCGGTGCTATTGTATCGGCTACAGATCCAGGTATCGTTTCAGCTTTAGTATTAATAGTGTCTGCAGCTCTTGTTTGTAATGTTTTTATTAAACTGTAATTATAACTAATATTTACAAGGTTTGAATTGCTTATAGTGACTGTTCTGGCCATTTTTAATGAGCTGAAAGTTGATGTGGATCTCTACGCACTCATGTTCGGTGAAAGCGTCCTGAATGATGCTGTTGCCATCGTCCTGTCATCGTGAGTGAACTTCCTTCTGTGTAGAAATATATACACATACATACAGGACTATGCCATTTTAAGGGTATAAGCTCCAGATCTTTTTTATAATATTTTTATTTACACAGACATACATATACATTCAAGCATGTCTCCATATAGAATTATATAAAGCAGCTGTATGGGACACTTTAGTATGTTTAATGATAACAATAATAACTTAAATAATAAGATTAAGTTCTTAAAACTAATGGATTCTCATACCATTGTTAAAGTAAATTCTGCATATCCCTTAAGAAAATTCCACAATTACAAAATACAAATTTCGACAAGCTCCAGACATTTTTAACCTATATAAATTAATCAAATATTTTTGTGTCTGATTTATGGAATATGTTTCAATGTGTAGCATTTTTGATTAAAATTCAAAATTCTATGTGGATTAAAGACATTTTTTTAATTCATTTCATTAGGCATTTTGCTGATATATTTGCATAAAACACATCTATAAAAAGCCATTGCTTCTGTTTATTTACTTCTGAAAATTACTCATTTTTCAAATGTAGGAATAAGCTTAGTGGTTACCGTTCAAATGTTCTATGATGGAAAGATGTTTTAATATTTTTGAAAGAATCTTATGCTCTTAAACCTGATGAAAAATACATTTTTAATTTTAAACAATTTTTTTATGTTTTTATGAATTTTCTGCATCTTCAATGTTACATCATTGTTTAGAAATCATTCTAATACATTAATTTGCTGCCCAATAAACTATTTATTATTTAATTATTTTAAATATAAATGAATATTATTAATGTTGAAAAACAGTACATTTTTTTAAAGATTTATAGATGTATAGAAATTTTACCTCACAGCAAGAAGGTCGCTGGTTCGAATCCTGGCTGGGTTAGTTGGCATTTCTGTGTGGAGTTTGTATGTTCTCCCAGTGTTCGTGTGGGTTTCCTCCGGGTGCTCTGGTTTCCCCCACAGTAATAAATGGCGCAATTACAAGTTATATTGCATTGATTTAAAGCATACAAAGTGTATTATAAGCATGATCAGTCAATCATGAATTATTTTATTTCGATATAAAAAACAGAGCATCTTTTTTCCCTGCTCACAGATCAATAGTGGCGTACCAGCCTGAAGGAGACAACAGACACACGTTTGATGCCAGCGCCCTGCTCAAGTGTCTGGGTGTTTTTCTGGGAGTTTTCAGTGGCTCCTTTGCAATGGGGGCTGCAACTGGAGTCATGACAGCTCTGGTACTTTTATAATTTTGTTACCTACATAAACTAGCCAGAAGAATCATTCTAAACTTAAGTCAATGATCTTATAATATCTGCATTACTTAGGTCACAAAGTTCACCAAGCTCAGAGATTTCCCTTTGCTGGAAACGGCCCTGTTCTTCCTCATGTCCTGGAGTACCTTCCTATTAGCCGAGGCCTGCGGTTTCACAGGTACAAACACTGTGATAGAAATCTCTGTTTAGCCACATGCTGCGTATGACATAATGGAAAATGTTATACTGTTTGTTTATGCAGATGGGTGACTTCTCTGAATAGGTTTATTGCAGGAGTGCTTGATTTCTGATTGGTCAGTCGTGACCTCAGTGAATAAATATTTCTATTTTGCACTATATACTGATCAGCTGACTGTACATTGTCAATGTTATTAATCAAAAAGTATGTTTTTATTGCCATTTATTGGTAAAAAAAATATTTATTATTAACACTAAGCATGTTAATTTCTGGTTCTTTAAGGATACTTTGAACATCAAGAAAAGTTTTATTTTAAATAATACAATTTTGCAAAACATAAATCAAAACTGTTGAAATATATAATATAATTGAATATATTAGTAAAATGACTAAAACAAACAAAAAGAAAAATATACATTTTAGATTTAAACATTAAAACACATTAATTTAATGTCTTCAGGATTCCTTATATAGAAAGTTAAAAAACATATATATTTTTATTGAAATGATATTATGACATTAAAACATTTACTAAAACTGTGTATATATATATATATAAATAAAAAACAAGTATGTTTTTACTATTTATTGGCGAATAACACTGTTAATAGTTGTTCTAAAATGAAATATAAATTCTTTATTAGTAATACTAAAACTTGTTAATTTCAGGTTCTTTAAAAAAAGAAAAGTTTAAAAGAACAACATTTATTTGAAATAATACTTTTTGCAAAACAAATTAAAACTGTTAAGATGTATACTATGATATGATTTAATATGTTAGTAAAATTACTAAAACAAGCAAAAAGGAAAATAAAAACACTTAAAACTACTAAAACACTTTTTAAAATTTAATTTGAGGACTATAT
>CAIGQW010034901.1:1097843-1122525 GCA_903798125.1 Danio choprae
TTTAACAGACTTTTATTACAAAAATGAATAGAGCTGAACTAAATGTACTGATGTTTTGATCAAAACAAATTCTTTTAATTGAGATGCACGATATTGTATTTTTGCCAATATCCGATAAGATGAATAAGTATATTTTTCAAACTAGTTTTTAACCATTTTTGGTCAAACATTTTTGTTTTCTGTCATTTCTGATGTACTTTTGGCCTCACAGGACTCCGAGGAGCCATGACTTTTGCGCTCTCAATACGGGACACTGCGACGTACGCCAGACAGATGATGTTTTCCACCACACTACTGATCGTGTTCTTCACTGTGTGGGTCTGCGGTGGCGGAACGACTCCCGTGCTGTCGCTCATGCAGATTCGGTGAGGCTCATTGGACTAAAATACATGCTGGAAGCTATTTAGATTTTTTTCAATGTTATTATTTTTTCAAACGTTCTAATGAAAAAAAAAATCATTTTGAATAACAATATTTGGCAAATGCTTGACAGTATGCCACTAGATATGTTTCCATTAATTTATTTTAACACAGGATATTGCATAAAAAAGATAGAAAATTTTGTGCTCAATTAAGTTAAAAAAAATGTTTATTTGATACAGTAATAAAATATGCATGATCTCTATCTGAATAATTTTCTTAATGTACAGTCAAGCCTGAAATGTTTCATACCCCTGGCAAATTCAGACTTAAAGTTACTTTTATTCAACAACCAAGCTTTGTTTTGACCAGAAATGACACAGGCTTCTCCCAAAAGATAATAAGATGATGTACAAGAGGTATCAATGTGGGAGAAAAAAATACTCAGCTTTTATTTACATTTGAACAAAAACTTTAAGTCAGAATTTGCCAGGGGTATGAATCATTTCAGGCTTGACTTTATGTGATTTTTCCCATGGCAGATCAAGTGATGGATGACTTTACTAACTATTGGAACAATTTCATTTGTGTCTTAAATGTTATTTTAATAATTCTGCAGACGCCTGAGCAGAAGTCCATCATCAGCATGATTTTGCATAGTTACTTCCTAGTTTTACAAGATTGTTTACCCAAACATCAGGCTCTGCCTCCAAACACAAGATAACATGACAGACTCTGTTATTGCGTCTGCTGTTTCCCTGCTTGCATAATAATAATATACAATACTAGTTTTGCAAGAAGTCAGAATTATATTTGCTTTATTTACTTCTTTATCTGCGCATGCTTTATTTGACATTCTAATTTTGTGTGCAATTAAAATTCATAACTATAGATGGAAATAAAGCTAGTGATTTTAAAACAAATTACATCCACACATCCAAATAAAGGATGAATGTAGTGCAAATGCCCCCATAGTCCTTCTGAGTTGACTCCTAAATCCGAATGTGTATATTTTGGCTATGAAATGTTGTCAGTATGCAATTTAGTCCTTTCATATAGCAGAAACGATGCCTGGAATATTAACAGAAATATTGTTGCTAATACAATTTTCTTCAATCAGATGGTTTTGCATGTGTTTAATTAAGAAATCATGTTGTAGTGAGTATAAAATAAAGAAAACAAAGTTATCTTGAACTAGTTAAACATTCTGAGAAAAAGAAAAACTAAGAAAGAAAGAAAAAACGCCAAGCCCTAAAGTAGTTGAAGTCCATATTATTCTTGTATTTTGGTCTAAATGACATTATCTCTCCACAGAGTGGGAGTGGACACAGAACAAGATAATTCTGTAAGTTTAACTCATCAGTAAAAAAAAAAAACAACTGTGTTGAACATTCAAATATTTACTGTACAAATCTGAAGCATAAGGGTAGCATAACACACTAGTAACTGTCTTGTGTTTCCTCTCTGCTCATACTACAGGCTACAATGGCGGACGGGATGACGCAGAGAAGTACCAAGCATGAGAGTGCCTGGCCTTTCAGACTGTGGTACACTTTTGACCACAAGTATCCTTCAGTACTGACGAGACGTTCAACATTTGAATGTCCTGTATGAGTCTTCTGTTGAACACTAAAGCAGTAACTTTAAAGAATGTTAATCAGAAAGTAGCCAGTACTACCCATTGACTTCTATTGTATTTGTTTTCTACTGTTGAAGCCAATGGAATCCGTCAACTGTCATTCTTCAAAATATCTTTACTTCTCTTCTTTGTGTTCAACAGAAGATAGAGACTCCCACGGGTTTTAAATATCTTAAGAATGAGTAAATGATGACAGATTTTTCATCCCTTTAAGTTTTTTTTGTCAGGTAAACATGATTTATTTGCAGATGATAACTTTTTTTGGGTTTTTTTTGTTTATATGTTATATTATTATTATTAGAGAATAATAGTTGGCAACCACATTACATTGTATGTGTCCAGAAGTATGTCTACAGGAGAGCATGGTAAACAGTGGAGAGTGCTAATGTTCAGCTGTAAAACTGAAATCAAGCTTCATTATATGGAATATAATATCAGCCAAGAGTCTTTGCGAACATTAAATGACTATCAAGGGCCTCACGGTGGCGCAGTGGGTAGCACGTTCGCCTCACAGCAAGAAGGTCGCTGGTTCGAGCCTCGGCTGGGTCAGTTGGCATTTCTGTGTGGAGTTTGCATGTTCTCCCCATGTTGGCGTGGGTTTCCTCCGGGTGCTCCGGTTTCCCCCACAAGTCCAAAGACATGCGGTATAGGTGAATTGGGTAGGCTAAATTGTCCGTAGTGTATGTGTGTGAATGGGTGTGTGTGGATGTTTCCCAGTGATGGGTTGCAGCTGGAAGGGCATCCACTGTGTAAAACATATGCTGGATAAGTTGGTGGTTCATTCCGCTGTGGCGACCCCAGAATAATATAGGGACCAAGCCGAAATGAAAATGAATGAATGAATAAATGACTATCAATTTATTCAAATATACATATATATAAAAAATATAAATAGTTTTAATGTTTCAGTAATTTAACAAAGCATCTTGTGTTTTATTTTGATGCTTTTAAATGTACATTTATAATTGAATAATTACTAGCTTATGAACGTGTGGCCCCCCTGTAATTCCTACACAAACCTCCAGGGGGAAACCCTGCACTAGTATTTTCATTTTGATAACCTGACAGTTTCAATAGTTACTCAAATTATATTGTTATTTTACAAAAATGCAGATGCAAAGCCAGTAAAGGACAGATGTACGAATAGACTTCCAAAAAAAAAAACATAAACCAGAAGGAAAAGAAATTCATAGAAACTATTCATGATTTATAAGATATGTCAAATTTACAAAAACTGTTTAAGTACCATCGTTCAGGTTAACATAAAACCAATTGTTATGATATGTGCATTGATTCTAGAATAAAAAAAAAAGATTATAAAGTTACATTGATAAGTGATATTTAGGCTTAATAAGCAGTATGGATTTCTTTGGATGTAATTAATAATAACGAGTGGTATTTATTTATTTAGGTCATTTTAGCTAATGTTTAATCCTTAACGAAGTGGTTCAGTTATTTAAAACCATTTCTTACTCACAGCGGGCCTCCTCTCACAACCACTCTTCCAGCCTGCTGTGGCCCAATCGCACGCTGTTTAACCAGCTCACAGGCCTATGAGGTAAATCATCAACGTCTTACAATGACAGTCAATGTCTAAATCTTTTCGCAAGAGGTTTTTGATACATTTTGGACACAGCATAACTACCTCTCGTTGAGGAGCATTCAAGTAGGACTTAATATTCTAATATTTTAAAAAATAAATATTGAATAAGATCATTTGGAGATCTGTGATAATGCAAGCAGGAGAAGCACTTAATTTAATCCATCAATCAGGGTTCCTATATGGGTCATAGATTTCTGGAATGTGACTTTAGCAGAGTGAAAAGCATTGTTTCTTTGGCTTACATAGAATAAATCTTCTGTACATTGTCTTGTTTGGGTTTAAGAAATGGAATAAAAAACAATTTATTCCATTCCATATCCTCTCAGGATACCTGGAAATTCAAATTAGTGTTACAAGTTGCATCGTTTTACCATTTTGTTTGTAGCAAAAACACCATCAAATCTATGAGAGCTTTAGATCTTCCATTGTTTCTCTACGGCTGCGTAATCTAAAGATCTAAGGCTGTGTCTATACTAATCCGGATCAATTTGAAATCTTAAAGTTTCACCGACTGAATACACTTTCGTCTAACTGCGTTTACTGGGCCAGTATTAAACCATAAGCCACTTTAAGCTACTTCATTACTGTCTTGTGTTTTTTTTACTCTATTGTTCTTCGAAACATCACGACAGTGTGTCGAGGAAAAGCACTTTTTTTTTTTTTAATGGAACAGTGAGGTGAATTTGTTGCTGTGAGTAACACAGGGGTATAAAGGTGCAAATGCGAGCAAGAATATAGACTGGAAGATGTGCCAAAACAACATCTCTGAGCAAAAATTCCATGTCCTTAGAGGAAAAGGAATCTGGCGCATACACAAAACTGACATTAATCTTTAGCAATGCTGTCCAAACAAAAGCATGCAAAACAAATGTTGTACATTGTCATACACCATTTCATTGTTTCTGAAAACCTTAGTTATCACACTCCACACTGCAACTTGAAAACAGCATAAAAGCACTCGTGGTGTTGACAGGAGGACAAAACGGAGAGGAAAAAGGCTTTTAAATGAAAACATATTAGTGTGGACATGGCCTAAGTTCTAGTCCCAGCTCCCATTGGCTCATCTGTGTTTGAGGTGGAAGGGGCTTATCAATAGGTTAAGGTTGCGTTTCACTCCACTTATAGACACACAATCGCAAACTTCCCTTCTCTTGTTCCGTCTGGGGAATCCCTGCCACCATTTTAAAGTGCGTTCCACTTCAAGTGAATAAGGGAATCTTATACTGACATACCATCGATCCCTCAATTTTGACCGAGGGAGTGAGTAGGCTTCATATGTCCACTCCAGCACCTATATATCCCAGAATGCAATGCGATTGTGACATCACAACAGTGTAGTTCCCAAGTGCTCAAGGGTTTTTAGGGCAATCGATTTTAACCCATTTGGATGTTCCACCAGTAATGGACACTTGTTTAATGTAATCAATGACGTACATCTGAGTGAACAAGATGGAGGAAAATTAGGGAGTGAAGGGCATAAAATATTGGATCGGAATGCATCCTAAAGCCTTAATTACACCGAGTGAGCTTTTTGTGTTGAGAGGCGCATTTTTCTGAATGATTTACTAATGGCCGTGAGTGTTTTGCATGCTGCTTATGCGCCCTGTGCGCCTTGCATTTTAACCACCTGCTGCGCCTCGTGTTTTTGCCCTTGTGCTCTGTGCACCTGCAGTTGAAAAAAGTCATCTCTGAGTGGAAAAAGCACGCTACATCAATCACATCTTTTTCATTCTCCAATCAAATGAAAGCAGAGGCGGGGTTTCCGTTGAGGTGAGAGCAGTGTTTGTGTTGTCGAGACGACTACGGAGACTTTTGAAGATGGAGAAGAGACTTGTGGTCACTGTTTTGAGTTATTCGGAGCTGTATGACTTCAGGGCCTCACTGTGGCACAGTGGGTAGCACGATCACCTCACAGCAAGAAGGTTGCTGGTTCGAGCCTCGGCTGGGTCAGTTGGCATTTCTGTGTGGAGTTTGCATGTTCTCCCTGTGTTCACGTGGGTTTCCTCCGGGTGCTCCGGTTTCCCTCACAAGTCCAAAGACATGCGGTATAGGTGAATTGGGTAAGCTAAATTGTCCGTAGTGTATGAGTGTGAATGAGTGTATGGATGTTTCCCAGTGATGTGTTGCAGCTGGAAGGGCATCCGCTGCATAAAACATATGCTGGATAAGTTTGTGGTTCATTCCGCTATGGCGACCCCAGATTAATAAAGGGACTAAGTCAAAAAAAAAATGAATGAATGAATATATGACTTCACAAATCTTGAATATCACAATATTAATAAATATTATAATTGACTTTTTTCACAGGACTGTTATGATGCCTTTTACGGTCATCAGCATCTTAAATCCTTGAAAGTTTTTAATATTTATATATATTTTTAAAAACATATGAACATTTATATGTATTTATGTAAGTATTATATCATCTTTGCATCAAATTACAAAAAACGCTTATGTGAGGTGTTTCTAATGCAGTGTCTATGGAGGCAGGACAGTTCATTTAAAGTTATTCTCTCTTCTGGCTGCCTCACAATTTTTTTCCTTTTTCTGAAAGTTTTGATAACACCATTGTGGACTTTTCCTTTTATTGTTTCAGCAAATAGGTTCGTAAAAAAATGTTTGCTGTACTCTCCCATTCACTGCACTCTTAAGTTTACTCAACTATGACACTTCGCTACTGAGAAACTCAGAAATGTGAAAAGGGTCCATTATAACAATATCAACAGCAACGCACATGCACAATATACAGCTGTTTCAGTTGTTGCCTAGCGACATAAAAAGCGCAGCACACTTCTTCTTTTGTTTTCTTGTCAACAGATAAAGGCAATGCAGTGCGCCTCGTGTTCTCAGAATGGAAAAGCATGCTCTGTGTGATCGTGTTGTTGCTAGAAGGGATAAAGCTGCGCCGGAAATTAATGAGAATTATTTATATTATTAATTAAATTACCCCATTAATTGTATTTTATTAACGCCTACCCTTACCCCAAATCTAAACCCAACCATCACAGTAATGTAAATCAGTAATTATAATGAGAATTATTTATATTGTTTATTAAATTACCCATTAATTGTATTTTATTAACGCCTACCCTTACCCCAACCTTAAACCCAAACATCACAGTAATGTAAAAACAGTAATTATACACAGTATTACTCATATTATTCATTAAATTGCCCATTAAATTGTATTTTATTAACATCTACCCCTACTCCAACCCTCATAGTAATGTAAATCAGTAGTTATAATGAGAATTATTTATATCATTTATAAAATTACCCCAACCCTAAACCTCCTCACAGTAATATAAAAATATTAAATTATTGTTGCACAAAAAAAAATTATGCTATATTGGTGTGCGTATTTGCAGCTGTATCCTATCTAGACTTTACCCCCTCTCCCTTTCTCCAGAACGCCGGTCAGCTGCATGATGAGGACACAGAGCTGATTCTGAATGACGGCAGTGGTTTGATGTACAGTGACATGACGGTCAACACGGATGTCCACGGTGTTCCCACCACCTCCTCCAGTCAGGCCGGCCTGTACTCTCTCGCAGGAACCTCAGATGACCCTCTGGAACGGGAGCTGGCTTTCGGAGGCACCCGTCTGGTGTTGCCCACAGATGAGCCTCTAGACCCTCTAACATCATTTCCTCCTCCTCCACCATCTCCACCCCTGTCAGACCCTCTGCGCCACAGAGTCTGAGCCTGCCAGACCTCCTGCCCTCTGTCGCAGATATTAAGTTATGAGATTATTTATGCTTTTATTGATTTATTACTTTGTGCCATGCACACTGCTGTTCAAAAGTCTGGGATCAGTGAGATTTTGGAATGTTTTTAAAAGAGGCCTATTCTGCTTACACGAAGGCTGCATTTATTTGATCACAAATGAGGTTAAATAATGAAATAATATTACAAATTAAAAGAAGTATAAGTAATAAGTAAACTTATTATTGAAATTGTTGAAAAATAACTGTATTTTTGATCAAATAAATGCAGTGTTGGTGCCTAGAATACGCTTCTTTTAAAAACATACTTTTAAATCCTCAAAATTTTGACTGACAGTGTATAGTTATTTATTTATTTGTCTAGACACTGTTGTACTATGGTCGTGGTGGCTAATCCTAACGTTCACTTTATAATTTCTTTAAATAAATAAGTAAATAAATTCTATATATATAATAATTCAGTGTGCCACTAAAGATTCTATATAAATTTTGTGTTCAAGTAGTGTGTAGTCCAGACTGAACATCTCTATCTGTTGTGAATGCAGCAATGTGTCTGGACTGATCATTTCAAGTCATAACTTGTGGATAAACCTCTATAAATAAGTGCCTATGTCCAGTTTCCTGGTGTTTGTACTGTGCTGATTCATCATTATCTCATTAACATTTAACTTAGAAAAAGAGATTTCATACTTGGGGGGGAAAAAGTGACTCATTTTTTGAAAGTGTTTTGTTACTGTTCCACACCCGTTGACCCCCTAATAAATGAGACTTGATGTATTTTTAAGCCAGTGTTGACAATTATTTCTTAATATATTGACTACGCTTTTAATATATGCTGCTTATTTAAGAAAATAATCTGCCATTGATGTCGCATTTTTACAACTAAATACATACATGATGACGCGTAAACACTGCCTTATAGAAATGTTCAAACCTTAGTGACTTACTTTTAAGTCTCCTGTTCCACATAATTAAGTTAGTTTTTGCGAGAAATAAATAAATGATCTGTCATTCCTTCCATCTGCATTCATGAATTCTACTACGGTAAAGCTTCTTAATATTCATAAGTCAAACTTCGTCATTGGATAGTAGCTCCGCGACGTCGACGTTTCCTAATTAACATTCAGAAGAAGTCCTCGATTAGACGTCCGCGGTTAGACGTTTACCGTAGGAAGTTAGCATCGACTAATTCATATTCATGAGCTACGACTTCTCGACAACACCAACGCACAACCGAACCAAGTGCAAAACACTTTGCTGTGGCGCCAGTCGACTGGACAGACACAAGAGGAGGTAAGTTTAACCTTTTCAGTCTAAGGAAGACATGTTTGCGAAATTTACGTTCTCTTACTGGTTAAAGTTGACCAAAATCGAGCAAGATTCAGAATCACAGGACTTGCTACTCTGGCTGTATGCAAATACATGCAAAGATGTATCTTGAGACAAATATAAAAAAACAGACGCGATAAATAAGGCGAAATAATGTTTATTTTTGTTATTTAAGTACGTGGACAGCCTAAATACATTTAATAAAAGTATTTTATCTAATTTCTAATCAGTCTTCAATGATATTTGATAAACAGGAATTTCACCTGCCGTTTTAAATTAAACATCCTTCCTTACACTTCAAAAACATCATATTTTTTTAAATGACTTTAGCTGTTTAATATTATATCTGGCCAATGCAATCTCTACTTTCTGCATGTAAGCTACTGTATTCTGTTTCAATTCACCTCAACGATTCTGTATCGGCGAGTAGTTCTGCATTTGAAATGCACTAATGTAAGTACAGTAACTTTATAATGGGGCGTTGGCGGCAGGAATTTTTGCATGTTTTCAGCCTCTCAAATCTGTTTCTTATTAAAGATTTTCACTCTGAAGATCCAGCCACATGTTTAAGGCTTGGACTGATGGGCTGAGAGACTCTGCTGGACAGTCTGTGTCTAAATTATGTGCAGAAAGGAATTCATCCCATGAGAGTGATATGAAATATCTGATATCTTTCTTTGATGTCCTTAATTCCCTGTCATTAACTTTTGCACATTCCGGAGTAGTAAAATACACAGGAAGATTATTAGGTTTTCCCATTTGGACTTTTTTTTTTTTTTTTGCTGTCTGGAGGCGATTTTTGTATTTACAGACACTATTGCAAAAGATAAATAAATAAATAAATAAAATATATACACACACACACACACACACACACACACACACACACACAAATGAATACAATTTATAACAATGAGACTAACACTGACATGATGCATATTTAAAACATGAAGCAAACTCCCTATACAAAGACAAGTAAAGAGTAAAGTAAGGAGACAAGTATTGTATTGTATTGTATTGTATGAGCACATGGACGGTCTCATGTGTTTGAGTCACAGCCTCAAGACTGATTATGAATCAAGACTCAGTTACAAAATACTTCTAAAAACTAATTGTTGTTACAAAATGTTTTCTTAAAGTGATAGTTCATCCAAAATGTGAAAAAAGTTGTTAATTTACTCACTCTTAGGACATTCTCGATGTCAATGACATTTTTCATTCATTTTGTTCAACACTTTTAGCTAAAAAAAAAAAAAAACATGATTTTTGGTGATTCATAAAATTAATGAATTCCCAAAAAACTTACACAGGCAACAACAACAAAAAACAACAACATAAAACCCATGGCTCATGATGATGCATTGACGTCTCTTGAAGCGAAACAACTGTCCGTTGCAAGACACTCAATGTTAGTTACTACTTTATAATGTTTATAATGTTTAATCCCCATAATCAGTGTGGAGCACAAGCTGTGGATTAAAAATAATAATGCCAGATTCTTGGATAGAGCTATCATTTAAGAGCTCCATCAGGAGCCACAAGTAAATAAAGAAATAAAAAATCTTGCCAGTATTTTTATTTTATTTTTATATAAAACTATACATTTAAGGAGTACAATATGATCCTGAAAAAGAAAATTCACATTGACCGTCAACAAATGTTTCTGTTGCTTAAGTTTTGCATCCATGTGATGGTTTGTATTCTCCTGGTACCATTAGCACTGTGGGGACCTGTAAAACATTCGCAGTTCCTTAAATGTCAGATGAAGAGTGATTCACTTCCTCCCCATTTTTCTTTGTTTTAAAACCATATGTTGAAACAGTTAGGTAAGAACTCAGGGGGATTTGTTCTGTGTGTTTTTTTGTGGTATTCCACTGCTCTGCGTATTTGATGATGTATACAACACCTGATCGGTATCAGTGAGTTATACAATGAGCAGTACTGTCAAACTGTTTGCGTTAGGTGTAAAGGGGGATTTTTACACCATAGGACATGTTTTAGAGTTGATAAGAAATAGTTTTAATATATAACGCAAAAGCCATGTTTCAGAAGTGACAATTCCATTCATTTTCTCAATAGGGAAATTGATTTTTAACAGTAACTGTCAAACATTTAAAGACCAACTTGTTGTGAGTTCCAAGGTTGTTAATCAATTGCATATATATTTCCAATAACTTTAAATGAACAGTTATATATCACTTTGTCATTGCTTTCTCAGGTTGTTTTGGGAAAAGACTTTAAAAGAAATCCCTATGGGATAAAATGCTTAAATAACCAGCGATGCTGAAAATGTGGGCAGGAAGTTATAATCTGTACTGTTTTTTGGAATTTTCTGATTGGTCAACAGTGTCTGACCACTTTTTTTAATAGCCTTGGTTCTCTTAGAATTGTTACCAAAAGAATTTCCCAAAAGTCTTTGTTAAAGGCCCAACATGTAATATGTGATTTCTCTATTAAAATATCTAAAAATCACAAGAACAGTGTTATATATTTTGCTGACTTATGTACTTAAATTATCCCAAATGTCCCAAATACACAGACTGTGTAATGTGTCGCCATTCTATTGACATCACACACCCTCAATTTCCAGTTTGGTTTTATTGAAAGCAGAGAACAACCAAAGATGCTTTAATATGTTGTGCGTTTTATTAGACTGCACAGAGCAGCATTATAACAGAACCCTAAAATGTATGTAGTATGATAAAACAGTGCAGCTTCTGTACCCTGTGATCATGAGCAGAAGAAATGGTAGCAGTCAACTGTGGCATAATAAAAGCTCAGCTGCTTTCTTTCCACATCGCACTCATCTCTCATCAGCAGTTGCTTCAGTGGTCTTGTTTCACTCTAGTCTCATAATGTTATCATTAAAATTAATGAAGACATGATTCCTCACTCCGTCATGGCACCATCAAACCTTTGTTTTTTGTGAATATGCGCCTTTTAGTGGTGAAAATGACATACTGTGCCTTTAAGGAGTTAAAAGACAGTTAAAGTCTAGTTAAAAGAGCCAAAACCCAAAACTAGCCATGAGGAAAATCACAGCACTACAAACTTTGATTGGACAATTTTCTGAAGAACTTCAGTTTCATTGGCGAAAGATATAAACAAATAAAAACTATTATAAAACCTAAATAAATTACATTTAGTGCAATACATGCATATACAAAATATTTGATGAAATTGCTTGTTTCGATCCTTTGTGGAATCAAGGGGAATGTAGATGACTTTCACCTCGAATTCCACTGTTAAACATAAAGATTTAATGAATAATCTGAAATGATGTGGGCTGTTGGCTTCAACAAAAGCATACACCATCTATTAATGACCTTAGAGTAAATCTGCTTTTAATGGTTTACACATTATTGTTAAATATCAGATCAAAAATCAAAATGAATGTGATTTTTTTCTTTCGGACTGTAGAATGCAATGATTGAATGAAATATTCTGTAAAGCCGTGTAATGAGTAGCGAATTGTCAGTGCCATGTCTTTTTAAAAAAGAAACATTATAAATTCTTATGGCTTTGTAAAGGCATCAGAGTAATTATATAGTGGTTTAAAAGTGGCCCCAGCTTAACCCCAGTTGCCCAGAGAAGGAACGGTAGTCTTGTTCGAGTTTCCTCTTGGCGAGAGTGTATTTAGTGCAGATGAAGAGGACTAGGGTTACGCCGCTGGCCAGCCGTCTCGACTGTTCTGCTTACCGCCGATTCACAGGCTTCCTGTTTCCAAGCTTTCGCCACATTCTTCAGCAAGCTGATCATGCCAACACAACACTCTGCCAAGACCCCCTCACTTCCTCAGCAGGACTTATTCCATTACCATACCCATTTCAGATGACCCACGTTGACTAACCAGGACCATTTGTGAAAATAAAATCCATTTTTAAAAATGTCCGACATACACTACCTGTCAAAAGTGTAGCATCAGTATGATTTTCTGAATGTTTTAAAAAAGAAGCATAGTCTGCTCACCAGGGCTGCGATAAATACAGTAAAAATTATGAAATAGTATTACAGTTTCAAATGTATTTCTGCTTTTAATTTATGTGATTTAAAGCTTAAAATATTTAATATAGTTTAAAATGTAAGTGATTCAAAGATATATTTCTAGCATATATACTCCAGTCTTCAGTGTCACATGATCCTCCAGAATTTATTCTTTATTGATTTGCTGTTCTATTATGATCAGTATTTACTTTTACTCCATGATTAATAATCATTTTCATAATTACTGCATTAGTGTTGATTACATTATTTTCCTGCCATATTTTTGTAGAAACTGATACCTTTTATTTTAGGAAAAGGAACAAAATAACAGCATATATTTTGAATTAAATCTTTTTGTTTACATTAGAAATGTCTTGACATTTACTCTTGAACAATTTATGTGTCCTTGATGAATAAAAGTAAATTAATTTTTTTAATTGTAGGCTCGAATGGTACACACAGTAAAAAGTGACTAGTTACTTTACTTAAAAAAGTGAGTAATAGTGAGTTACATGTCTTGTGAGTTAACTGTTAAGTTGACTCGACTTCATTTGTATAATTCACCACATAGTTCATTTACTTTAAGGCAATGGGTTTACTTATTCTTTAAAGTAAAGTCAACTAATCGCCTTAAAAGCAACAGGTTTACTCACTTTTTTTAAGTAAAGTCAACTAATCGCTTTAAATGTAACAGGTTTACCAACTTTTAAAGTAAAGTCAACTAATCAATAGGGGCTTCACGGTGGAGCAGTGGGTAGCACGATTGCCTCACAGCAAGAAGGTCACTGGTTCGAGCCTCGGCTGGGTCAGTTGGCATTTCCGTGTGGAGTTTGCATGTTCTCCCCGTGTTCGCGTGGGTTTTCTCCAGGTGCTCCGGTTTCCCCCACAAGTCCAAAGACATGCGGTACAGATGAATTGGGTAAGCTAAATTGGCTGTAGTGTATGAGTGTGAGTGAGTGTGTGTGGATGTTTCCCAGTGATGGGTTGCAGCTGGAAGGGCATCCGCTGCGTAAAACATAAGCTGGATAAGTTGGCAGTTCATTACGCTGTGGTGACCCCAGATTAATAAAGGAACTAAGCCGAAAAGAAATTAATCAATTCAAAAGTAACAGTTTTACTCACTTTTAAGTAAAGTCAACTAATCACTTGTATCGCAGTTTCCACAAAAATATTTATCTGTTATACTGGTAGTGTGTGCAGTATTTGCATTCAAGCATATGCAAAAATGCACTCAAGCATGTGGTTTTTGAATGCAGTAATTACTGTAAAAGCGATGTTTTGAGCTAACCAGCAGGTGATGTCATCGACCAAAGTCTAATTTGGTCGCCTTCATCATCTCCACCGCACCATTTTATGAGCGTGCGAAGAAAAATAACTTGTTGAATGCATGTAAAAATGTGGGAAAAACATGCTCAGTATCAGCATATTGCTTTTCTATTCTGCTGAAGTCTTGCAGGCTCTCAAGTTCCCTCATATCGCATCAGCCAGTGGGTTGCGAGCAGCGTGACTGTTCTAGTTCTTCCTCTGGTTTGTTTTGGCCCGACTGTGTTCCAGATGCTGGTGCATGAGGTCATCCCGAAACCAGATTCCAGTCTCAACAGTCTGCCATCTCCCCGGAGAGCACATTAAATATTTGACTAGAACAGGGGTCTGTCAGTTCGCCATTACATCAGCGTCTGTAAAAGTGCCCCCTTTTAGGCTTATCTGCGACCCGTTTAGAGGGTTCACTTATTTGCTCTTTATTTGGTTTAAATGAGCGGTTTGCTGTTAATTATAACCCAATGAATGGACATGTGGTGTAGCTGTTACCATATGTGCTGTGATGTGACTGGTTTGAATCTGGGGTGGGGTTTGTGAGAGTACTTTTAAGGAAAAAAATTATGGAAATTATTGGCATAAGGAATATGTTTGTTTGAAGAATTCAGAATTAAATAATAATTAAGACTAATAATTAAGAACAATTTTTAATTGTGATAAATAAATTGTTAATAGACAGTTTCACCTTTTTCTTAAGTGTCTCACATTTTCTTGTTTTTAAGAAAATAAAAAAAGAGCAAAACAGAAAAATAAAGAAACACCAGGAATAATAATATAATAATAGTAAAATAAGAAGTGATTTAAAACAAATCCCAATTATAAAATTAAAAAATGATGATTAATGTTAATATTCTACCTTAAAACAAAACTCTTTAAGCAATAAAAATCCAAAATGAGATAATGAAACATTTATGATTAATAATATTGATAATGTCTCACTTTTGTTCCCTTTTTAGAAAAAATAAAGCATTCTTAATTTTATAATGCATTAACATGTTACTAAATTAATAAGTAAATAATAAATATAAATATATATATATATATATATCTTAATAACAGAATAATGAAAATAAGCATAAAATAATGCCCCTTAATGTCCAACGAAAAAATAAAGAGAAAGGTTTTTCTTATTCATAAATCTTCTAAGAAAAGCAAAATGTTCCTCGTTAAAGGTTTTGTGAATCCAGCCCCTCTTCACGTGTTCTTTTCTCCTCAGAATTTCCGGCCCTCACTTGACTGTCCCATAAAATTGCCATAAATCCAATTCAAAAAGTATGAGCTGGTGATCTTTGAGCTTTAGCATTAAAACTGAGCTACAAATGTGATCCCTGAATGTCTATCTGGTCTTTCATTAAAGTTAACCGACCAGGAAACACAGAACTGAAAAAAAGCATCATGAACAGCACATTGCAGAAGCCTTCTGGAAAAACAAGATCACTTTTGCCAAGTCCTGCAACAGAATCCAGCATATTTAAACCTCATTACTGTTCACATTCTTCTCTTGTGTCCATTAAAAAAATAAAAACAACACTTCTGCTTGTCTAAAACAGACTGGAGGTTTGGTTTTAGATATATCCACAAGGTCAGTAACAAACCATTCACTAGAAAGATAGGTCTGTAGAAACAAAATGGAGGTGGAGTTTATTTTTTGTTTTGGCAGTGATGTCTTAAAACTTACGGAGAACTTATTTATGGACTGCACAGGCCAACATTTCATTTAAAACTTTGGGATCTACTGGTTCCCTTCCCATAAAGGATGTTAGCTAAGAGTTCACATTTGCAAATAGAGACAGGAAAATAAACGTATTATATTTATCCTCAGCCTTTGGGACTTCATGTATATCAGTCAAATATGTCACACCGAAGCCTTTATTTAGTTGACAGAAAAGGTACCTGGAAGCTGTTCGGATCCGGTGCTTGCTAAATAATTAACCAGACATGTAGGCAAGACTCAATGCAAAGTGTTTCAAAAAGTGAACGAGAGCTTCCCTCTTTAAACATCGTCAAAGAACTGTTAACATTCCTCATCTCGCCACATGCATAGCAGACATACTTCTGCACGCATATAGAAAAGAAAAACAACACGATCAAATGTGTGCCCACATGCTAATAAACATGCAGACATTTGCTTAAAGCATTTTCACAAAATTTTATAGAAGCATTGGTTAATTTACTCTCAAGCCATTCAAGATGTATGAGATTTCTTTCTCTTCAGAACCGTGTAGATTAAAGTCCGTGTGGCATCAAATTTTACAATGTTTATTTTGCTAGTGCATATTGTTATTCTTTAGGTGAACAAAAAATCCATGCAAGTTATTGCACTTTTTTTTAAAAATTGTTTTGGTAATCTTTGATCAAAGTCTGACCATTTGCTTCTGCGTTTGAAGTGGCGGTTCTTCTCTGTTGACATCAGTGTGACGACTTCAGCCATAATATTCTGAGCCACGCCCTTCTTACTGTTAATTTGCTACAAAGGAATGATGAACAAAAATAAAGCCCCGCCCCCTACTCAATATTTCGTTTCAGTCAGAATTACATCAGTTAATTAATAAAAACTCAGCAACTTCCGGTTAAAGATTTTTAGCTCAAATTTTGGTCTTCTTTGGTGGTAAAATGCTATAGTCAACAACAACCATTCCCAATCTCATGAGGAAACGTAACTATTTTACGTATTGTCAGCTAATTCGTACAAGTCCAGTCATTGTGCAGTCCAGTCATTGTGTTAAATCCAGTCATTGTGGACGAGCAACTCATACTAAACTGTACATTAAATGTAGCCTACAAATTCATATGAATTAGCCACTAAATGAGCTATGAATTTCTGTGAATTGTGTTGATAACAAAAAATACAGGGGAAATCAAATCAATGCTAGTGGCTTCTGACATGTTGCAGGTATTAATTTTGTCTTGCCTGTAGGCTTTGTTTAGGGTTTCTGCTGTTAACTAGCATTGACAGTTTCAGCTAGAAGAAAACATTTTTTAATGTTCTGCTGAACAAGAAAAGTAATCTTGAACGGCCTCTACGGGGGAGCTAAGTAAATAGTACATTTTGATATTGGTGTGAACTTTAGCTATGTCTATAACATTTCATTCCCAGGAAATGTTTGCTAACACGTCCACATTGTTAATAACTAGGCCTACATGGGAAAGCTCTCAATTAGGGTTTATTTTGGCCAGTAAAACAGTATTCAACTCAGGCAATACGATCCGGTATGTTTATAATCTAATATATCTCGAAACAAATTCAATTTTTATTGTATTTCCTGTACTGGTGCAAGACATAATTAGATTTCAAGCATGAATGCGCGCAGTGAATGTGCTGTTTAATTATTACCGAATAGATTTATCATCTTGTTGAAGAAAGGATCTGTCTTGCTTTCGTCTCGTCTGTCTGCCAGTCTGCTTTACAGCTGAACTGAACGCGTTATCAGATCGAGATAAGACCGAAGCACAATAAAAAACATGTGCTGTGTGCTGTTGCCTATGGTTACATAACAACTTAAGGTAATTGAGCTCCTCCGCCTAAGGGAAAACGGAACAAACACTCTCTTATCAATAAATTACCTCACACAGTTTCCTGAGGAAACTCTGAATGCTGCTGTGAACTTACACATGAGGGGCTGTGAGACAAACACTCTTTTTTTTGCAGTTAAGATCTGTTTCTCTTTCTACATTCATACGTCATGGTGTATTTTTATGACCCAGTTTTATGGGCGAGATGAGGTAATCGCTGTTATTATTTCTCACAGCTTTTCACAGGTTTATTGGGTGACTGACTATGGCAAGCCGGTCCAACTGTTTTTACTGTCGTGAGGACCTCAGTGGAAAGAAGTTTGTGAGGAAAGACGAGAAACAAGTCTGTGTGCGATGCTTCGACAAGTTCTGCGCAAACACCTGCACTGAGTGTCGACGCACGATCAGCACAGACTCCAAGGTTGTTTTTGATATTCCCTTGACATTAAACTTGTCTGGCAAGCTGTTTAAACATTAATTGTTTAAAAACATATAAAAATATCTATTTTAATGATAATAGTACTTATTGTTTTGGATATTTACTTGCATATTTTCCATTAATGACTATTAATTAGCTTATTGCTCAGTATTTCCACATTAGTAAACACTAGTACACTATTAAAACCTACTTATTCTTTCTATACTTATCTGTTATCATTAAATAAATCATACTCTTTAGATACTTTTTAAGTGACTATTTTCCTTTTACAAAATTTGGGGGGGGGATCTGTCATTAAGAAGGACCACCTATTTTTTTCTGTTCTATCTAGTACATACATTATCTACTAGCCTAGGCTACCTACACTCTAAAAATACTGAGTTATTTCACCTAAAAAAAACATAATTGAATTGATAGCTCATCTTTAACCCAATGGTTCGGTCTGTCCATATTTCACCCAATTTTGAGATGAAATAACCCATCATTTTTTATTAGATACTAGTACTTTATCATTAGATGCTAGTTTAAATATATATATACAGTGCTCAAATTATATATGAGTACACCCCCCACAAATCTCTCATTTAAATTAATATTTTCTATAGCATGCTTTACAATATTATATTTGTGCATATACATTAGTTCAGTCAGTACTAAAGCCAAATCTGGAGCTAATCTAACAAAATAACTTACAATAAGGGTTCCAAAATTAGTAGCCCAAATTTATATTTTAGGGAAAAATATAAAATAAAATTTTAAAAAATAGCACAAATCAAGAGAAGCAAAATGTATATAAAGTTTTGTTGAAATGTTGTAGTTTAATTTTTTTTTGCAATATATTGCATGAATTTAAATGTATTATCTTTCCATTTCTGAAGATTTTCTGTGACTAAAATATTATTTTAATAAATATATCTGTTTAATAAATCGGTTTTGTTCAAATGCACCAATATATATTACCCATATTCACTGAGAAATGGATAAAAATATATAAATGGGGTGTACTCATATATCTTGAGCACTGTATATACTAAAGAATAAACAGTATAGCTTTAAAAATAGCACCAGTAGCCAGTGAAAAAGTACTGGTGCTTAATGGAATAGATTATAATATCTAAAACAAAAATGTACTAGTAACAAAGATATTGTAATGTTTATACATTAAATGTTAAAAGAGCTTGCCTTTCTTGTCATTAGTCTACTTTTTGTTGCTCTTCAGTGTAAGATAATGACATATAGAAGCTACTAATGCGATTAGGTTAGGCTATGTACAAACTTCACCTTCATTAATCTATTAGAAAAATTGTATTTGAAGTCAATATAGCAGTAGAAATATGCACAAATGTATTGAGTTTTTCCTTTTTTTATAATATTTTAAAATGACTTAACTAAAAATAAATATATTAACTACCATTCAACAGTATGAGGTTGTTCAGATGATTTAACATTTTGGCTGTATTTATTGAACAAATAGTTCATTCGTTCATTTTCTTTTCGGCTTAGTCCCTTTATTAATCTGGAGTCGCCACAGCGGAATGAACCGCCAACTTATCCAGCATATGTTTTATACAGCGGATGCCCTTCCAGCTGCAACCCATCACTGGGAAACATCCACACACCCATTCACACTCATACACTATGGACAATTTAGCTTACCCAATTCACCTGTACCGCATGTCTTTGGATTGTGGGGGAAACCGGAGCACCCGGAGGAAACCCACACGAACACGGGGAGAACATGCAAACTCCACACAGAAATGCCAACTGACCCAGCCGAGGCTCGAACCAGCGACCTTCTTGCTGTGAGGGGATTGTGCTACCCACTGCGCCACCGCGTCGCCCTGAACAAATAGTTTTAAAATGTAATTTATTCTTGTTACGACAGTCTTTAGTGACATTCTGCTTATTTGCTGCTCAATAACAATTTCTAATCATTATTATAATATATGCACAAATATGTACATTTCTATTGCTTCTTACCTGTCTAGGAGCTTCACCATAAGGGGAAATACTGGCACTCTGATTGTTTCCGATGTGCCAAGTGCTATAAGAATCTGGCCAAGGAGTCTTTCACCTCCAAAGATGACAGGATCCTGTGTGGGACGTGTAGCTCACGTGAGGACGCTCCTCGCTGCCACGGCTGCTACAAGCCCATACTGCCAGGTGAGGGACAGATATCTATTATTTTGGAAATACTGTATCGTAATTATTGTAAATATGATCATTTTTAAATGTTTAACTTAAGTGAGATTCCAACAATCTTAACAATAAGGACATTTTAAAAGTGTAATTTTTAGACGTATTGTTATTTAGAAAGGATGTCATGTAGAAATGATTTATTCTGAGTAAAGTAATAATTAATTAAGCAATAAGTTTACTCAGCCTCAGGCCATAAAAAAAGATGTAAGTTAAGACTTTCTTAAAGACCTTCAGCTGAAACAGTCGTTCTTGGTGATTCATAAAGTTATGGGCTTTAAAGTCCGCATGAACCGGAAGCTGCAACTGTGTTATTTTGTGCGTATTGTGATGCAGTTCCTAGAGAAACAATATTAAATGAGAAAACAGGGACGGGGCTTGTTTTTTCTGCTGCAAGCTGATTGGATGTAGTAAAGTAGGCATTTCATTCACAGAGATTGGGAAATGGGCAGTGCATTTTCAGATTTTAATTTTAGATTACAAGGGCACACATTTTTTTTTCTTAATGACATACACAGATGTGTATGTCACCACAAAACTGGAAATTTGAGCTAACAAAGACATATGGTTAGTTTTGATTTCATTTGTACGTTAAGAGACAAAATAAGTATATATAGGTAACAAAAACATTTAACACCCGTGGCTGAGGACCATGTGCTGATGCTGCGGATTAAAGTTAATGATGTAAATAATGTTCAATTTCTTGCCCAGACTTATAATCTTTATTTAATTAGACCTGAATGAATCGTAAGGAGTCACAGGTATTACGTTCGCTTTGCTTGTTTATGTTTTTTGACTCTCAAAGTTGCATTGACTTCCTTTTTATGAATCACCAAACAACACAGATTCAGCTAAAAATCCCCTTTAATGTAAATTGAATTAATTAACAGCAAGTTTTCATGCCATGTATATTTTTACTGTCTTCTCTTTTACTTTCTCATGTGTTTGATAGGCATTGAGAATGTGGAATACAAAGGCAACTCATGGCATGATGAGTGTTTCAAATGCTATCAGTGTCAAAAGCCAATCGGCAACAAGAGTTTCATAACAAAGAACAACAACGTTTACTGCAGCCTCTGCCATGAGAAGAAATTTGCCAAACAGTGCGCTTGCTGTAAGAAGGTAAAAGAAAATTCTGTAACACTTCAGCTTAGGTCACAATTCACAGTATTAACAAACCATTAACTAACGCTCCTAGCTTAATAAACTACTAATTAGCTGTTTATTAATAGCTAGTAAGGTAGACGTTTTTGGGTAGGATTAGGGATGCAGAATAAGATCATACTTTGTAACTACTAATGAACAGTTAATATCTTAATAATAGGCAGGTAATAAGCCAGTAGTTATTAGCATGAATTGTGACCTAAACTTTAAGTGTTACCAAATTCTGTTAATGTATTTTATATATTTTTTATTATTGTATTATAATTGCTTTTACAGTTCCAGTTTGCAAATACACCTTTTTTTATATATGAAATAAAGATTTATAAGAATAATGACTTTCACAAGTTGCCTCAGCCTATTGTTTCCACATGTTTTGGCCTTGTTCCTCTAGCCCATTACCACAGGAGGTGTGAATTACCAGGACCAGCCGTGGCATTCAGAGTGCTTTGTGTGCTCCTCCTGCCGAAAGCCTCTGGCGGGCACCCGCTTCACCTCCCACGAGGAGAAAGTCTACTGTGTGGACTGCTATAAAAGCACTGTGGCCAAAAAATGCAGCGGTTGCCAGAACCCCATTACAGGTTTGAATGCACATATATTTTATAAGTCATTGTGCTTGTTGACACACCAACATGGTGAAACTGTGATTAAAATAATTAGATTTCAAGACTTTTGGCCCTGATGCACATGCATAGGGTAAGTGTAGTGCAAATTTTCTCATCAGTACCCTACGGATTGTTCAGATTACATATGATGTACAAGCAGCTTGCATATGTGCTTTGAATTGTTTTTGCAGTATATAGTTTGTCCACAAGGTGGCAACACTAAAGCACACAGTTGTTTCACAATCTGAAAAAATAGAGATGACAGTAAGTAGCCGTAAGTCATTCATTTTCAATGGGAGCCAGCGACAAGCTCCAACAAAATTGGTGTGGCGCGTCAGACAATGTGGGCATCGAGGAGAGTTGAAATAAGTTAATGAGCTATGACATGGTTTGGCAGCAACCTATCGGAATGTATTAGTCCACCGCTTGAGAGGGTTCCGCAGAATGCAGGCTGATAAACTTTGGTTTTATGAAAGACAAAGCAGGCGTTGATTATTGCTATGGTGGATTTCTCAATTTGTAATGTAGCCTGTGCTCAAATTAATGTTAACATTAAGACCAAGACTAGTAAACGTCTGCTATAAACTGCATGTTGAAATTAGACTAGCACATAAAACATGAGCACAAAAGCCTAACTACACAAATGCCTTTTATTGATTTACTCTTAATGGAAAACGTAAAAATTTTGATCGTCAGACTGCCAATGGCTGGGCAACGAGATTGAATTTAGATGCTCTCACTGGCGGTGGTGTAAACTTTTGAAGATGGCAAAATGTATCGTGTTGACGAGTGCTTGTGTGAGGAGTGTGAGGAAATCATATTGTTCCTGCCATTTTTTGTACTTTCTGCAAACTTAAATCAATAAAGACAGAAGAACAGACAGACAGAATTTGTAGAGAAGACAAATTAAAGAAATTGTAAACTACTACCTTCCAACTTCTAAACTGATTTTGTTTCAAGGCAGCTTTACAGAGGTAAACAGTCTAAACAGAATTAATAAAATTAATTGTGAATAAGTTCACTAAGCAACTAAAGGCAGCAATGTCATTTTTCAGACTGAGTTAAAATCGAATTGTTTTGGTTGTTGTTTTCTTCAGTTCTATTCATTTATTTAAACTTAAAGGGACATTTCACACAAAAATGAACATTTGGTCATGATTTACTCAACCTCTGCTTGTTTAGACACAAAAGAAGATATTTTGAGGATTTTTGTTAACCGATAATCCTAGTAGTTTTTTCTTACTATGGATGTCAGTGGCTTCTAGATTCCAACAGTCTTTAAAATATCTTTTTTGTTCACCCCAATCTCACAAAGGTTAGGAACCACACGAGTTTAGTTCTGGGTGACCTATATACCTTTAAAAGATGTGAACTAAGTTTAATTTAAACATGCAGTTACATATTAAAAAAACATTCCACAGCCAAAAAACACTCCACTGCACACCACTGACAGACACACTTGCACTGGAGTGTGTTATTCTCATTGAATGTTATATATTTGACTTGAACTGTAGTTACAATTAAATCTCTTTTTGTCATCCCACAGGATTTGGCAAGGCTACTAATGTAGTGAACTACGAGGGTGGCTCTTGGCATGATTACTGCTTCAACTGTAAGAAATGCTCCCTCAACCTGGCCGACAAGCGCTTTGTAGCTCACAGTGGACACATTTACTGCTCTGACTGCTCCAAGAAACTCTAAACACTCAGAAGAGGGAGATTACTGTAGAAAAACATCAGCCTTCATTTGAATTTATACAAAAATCCCACATAAATATGTTGAAGTATTGACAAAGGCTTCTGTTGTGTTGATTCTGGCTGGTTTTTGTGGGAAGTTTGATGTTTCCTGTGAGGAATGTTTCGTTTACCTTGAGGCTTTGATAGGAAAACTTATCCTCTCTTTTTCCAATGACCCATTTGTCTCAGGAAAGATAGTACGGCAGGAAGAAAGACAGATAGGAAGAGAAGTGTATTTTAAGAAAGTGAAGCCTGTTTTTGAGATGTATTGATGTTTCATTTCACATTTCATGATGCCAAATAAAGCTTGGTGTTTGTAACCTTTAGTCTATATCATGACCAATGAATATTTCAGTGATTCAGCAGATCGCTTCCTTCCTTAAAATATAAAATGTGCATTTTATGTCATTTTCATGTAAGATACCATACTGCAAAATGAAAATATGTAGATTTTGTCTTTCTCCTAACTTACAAATTATCGTTAATGTAATTAACATGAATAATCCATTTTTATTTCTTTGTATGAGCTGAAAAATAAAGTTGCGTTTCTGAGAAAGCGGCTAAGGTTGTTTGTATTTGTTTCGTACAACAGCGACATCTAGTGGCACAATTAACAATCAGTTGTATCATTCATTCATTCATTCATTCATTTTCATTTCGGCTAAGTCCCTTTATTAATCTGGGGTCGCCACAGTGGAATGAACCGCCAACTTATCCAGCATATGTTTTACGCAGCGGATGCCCTTCCAGCTGCAACCCATCACTGGGAAACATCCACACACTCTCATTCACACATACACACTATGGACAATTTAGCTTACCCAATTCAGCTGTACCGCATGTCTTTGTGGGGGAAACCGGAGCACCCGGAGGAAACCCACGCGAAGAACATGCAAACTCCACACAGAAACGCCAACTGACCCAGCCGAGGCTCGAACCAGCGACCTTCTTACTGCGCCACCGTGAGGCCCTCAGTTGTATCAATGTTTGACAATTTTTTGAACCTAAAAGTATAATTTAAGACATCAGAAACTGCTTTTAAATTGCTGTATGTGTTGTTATTTTAACTATTTTT
>CAIGQW010034901.1:1122925-1135425 GCA_903798125.1 Danio choprae
GTGAGGTTCGGATATATATATATATATATATATATATATATATATATAGTGTCCACGGTGTAGTTTTTTGTCAATCAAATGAAAGTAGGCGTGGTTGGTTAGCGGTCACAGAAGGAGAGCGGGAAAACAAAGATATGGAGCGAAACATTTGAGGTATCAACAACAATTTATGACAGAAAAACGACCAATATTGATTTCACTTAGTGCAAGCTACACAACATTTTTCTAATTTCATAAATTGTAGGAGAAATTGTGTGATTCAGATTGTCTGACATGTATCGAAACATGAAGCGTATGATTTTGACATTGACCATAGACTAAAAAATATTGTATTTGTTTT
The DNA here is from genome assembly GCA_903798125.1 of Danio choprae. Lineage (NCBI taxonomy): Eukaryota > Metazoa > Chordata > Actinopteri > Cypriniformes > Danionidae > Danio > Danio choprae. Next base: position 1,123,266 of record CAIGQW010034901.1, read on the forward strand.
AATGATTAGAGTTAAATGTAGCTTCATATATTTTGCAAATAGTTAAAAATGAAGCCTTTTCAGCTAATGTAGTATGTAAAATTCCACAGCATTGTATTTTATAACAGTTAATCTTTAAAGATCTATTAATCTAACACAAATTGATAATTTATTGACATGTTGTTGTTTTTATTTTTTCAGTTTTTGTGATCATTTTGGCTGTTTTAATGGAAGCAGTGTTTATTTTTCAAAAATGTGCATAATTATTATTAAATGTCACCCTCATTTCCTTACATAAATCAGTTTTACATTAGATACAAATATAGGTTACTCAGGACAAGACATATCCTCGTTAAAAATTATTGTTTAATCCTAGTGCCATTTAAGTAAAAAGTCATACATTATTTGTTAACAGGCTTCCATGTGTTGGCAAATTGTATTTTTTAATTGCTGCTGCACAAAAAATGGTTAAAAAGTATGTTAAACAAATCCATTTTTGTTTATTTGATAGGGAGGGCGACACGGTGACTCAGTGGTTATAGCACTATGAGGAATACTGATGAATAAAGGGACTAAGCTGAAGGAAAATTAATGAATGAATATTTGATAGGGAAAATGTAAGTTAATTAACATTTTGTATTAATACAAAATGTAAACAAGCCAGACTATAGCAACAATGCTAAATTACAGCCACACCGGTCTGATGTTGGTAAAGAAATCTACAGTATGTCATTGAAAGTATAAAGAAATGATGCAATGTCATCAATGCAATGCCCTTCCAGCTGCAACCCATCACTGGGAAACATCCATACACACTCATTCACACACATACACTACGGACAATTTAGCTTACCCAGTTCACCTATAGCGCATGTCTTTGGACTGTGGGTGAAACCGGAGCACCCGGAGGAAACCCACGCAAACACGGGGAGAACATGCAAACTCCACACAGAAATGCCAACTGACCCAGCCGAGGCTAGAACCAGCAACCTTCTTGCTGTGAGGCGATCGTGCTCTCCACTGCGCCACCGTGAGGCCCTTGATGCAATGTTTGTAATGTAATTGTTTTTTTGACATGGTTATTTTCGTCCTCTATATAGATTTAACTTTTTGTTAAATTGATGCACAAGTCTTAACCTCAAGGTTACACCAATTGTTTGCTGATCGTATAATAACTGTCCTGAATGATCATATATAGCAGCACTTGACTTTATGAAGATGGTGTACACATGTACCCATTCAGTGGTTCACACTGTACTAATATGAAATGAGGAAGATGGATGAGCTTAATGAATAACCGAAAAGAATGATGGGGGTGGGGTGTTGACACAAAAGCCCCAGTCATACTTTTCACATCAACATACATGTTAAAGCAGTCGCTGTCCAGAATGATGAAATGACCTACAGGTTCAATCTGGTGAGTAATCATTTTTTTACTCTTTAAATTCTGTTGATTGAATTTTCTTCATAATAAAGAACAGAATTATTACTTGACATGATTGTAATTTAAGTCATTATTGAATTAAATCTTATAGGATTTACAATCATTTACCATGCACTTTTATTTGAATTCCATCATAATTTAATGCTGCAGTACAAGATTTTAATCTGGAACTCTAATGAAGAATAAAAGGTGCATTTTACACAAATGTTTGAAGAAATAAAATGTTGAAATTGTCTTAAAGTATATAACTCAAACCAATTTTCGTTATTCTTTTTTCATATTTGTAGTGTGTGTTAGGGCTGCACAATATAATGTTTCAGCATTGATACCGCAATGTGTGAATTTGCAATGTAGAGTTGGGATTATAGTTGAACAGACATTAGTTCAGAACATAGTGGAGTCATTTCGTATTTTAACCTTAGTGTGAATTAGCGTTATTATTTGCATTTGTTTTTAAGGCCTGTGGCTGTGTAAGTATTTCAAGCATTATTTACATACTGAAAACAATGCAGTGTTATTTTATATTTGATTATTTAATTTCAGCTCCTGAATAATGTTTGACTTTTTTGAACTGTATTGTACTGTATTGCGAATTGTACATTGACGATTGGGGGGTCAAGTTTTTCGGTTATGTTCGGTAAACCCCCCCCCCCCCCCCCCCATACATCTTGTTTTGATGTACTTCGGGGGGATCTAGCGTATATACTCTTTTAGCTTTTTACTAGCAGCAGAACTTGACACATAAATAAGCCTGAATAAAAACTGACATAAAACTGATTAAAATGTATTAAGACAGGTTTAAAAAGAATAAAAATAAAAACATACTAAATATGTGTATGTGTAATTGTTAATTTTCTTGTTTACTGTCAGGTTGAAAATGGGAAAACACAATAAGCAGGTTCAGGCCTTATCCATCTTCCTCATTCTGTGCATAATAAAATTGAAGGATGAAGGTATTATTGTGCTATATATATATATACACACACACACACACATAACTGATTTCATAAATGTCTAAATCTGTATTCATATTTTTGCACTAATACATGTTTTATAAATCTCTCTCTGTGGTTCAGTAACTGCTGTCAGTCTGTGGGGGAAGAAGGTGGATTTCATGCAGAATAACTGCAGTTACTGGGAGCTGAAAAAGGAGCACAAATTTCCCACCCTGAAAGCGCTCAGCGTGTGTGTGAACATAAAGAAGAAGCTGGGTAATTCGGATTGGACCGCCTTCATGTACCTGCATCCGGATAGGACACACACAGAGCTGGGAATGCGGGGTTATGGATCAGAGCTCCACGTCACAATGTTCGGCAGGGTCTGGATCACCCCCGAGGATCTGTCCTTGCACAACTGGCACTCCATTTGCATGACCTGGTCCAAGTCTATGACTAAGCCAAAACTCTACATCAATGGGACAGAGGGGGTTTTATATCCTCAGTCTAAAGATGTGACTCTGGACCCGGACTGCTGCACTGTGGCCGCCGGTGGCACTTTGACTTTAGCGGTGGCTCACTTTTTTGTGAATGACAAGTTCGTCATCGAGACTGGCACAGATCTGAAAGGCAGCATAAGTCTGTTCAGGGTGTGGGGACACGTGCGCAGTGCTCAGGAAATTTCAGAAATGGCCTGCTATGATGGAGATGTTCTTCACTGGGAGGAACGAATCTGGAATAAAATCAAGAACTGTCAGCCTTTACAAGATGTCACGCAAGAGTGTGGTAAGAGACACAAACATTACTAATAAATATTTGCTAATGATGGCATCATAATGTCTACTGCAGGTTCCCATACATTGTGTGGTGGTGATGGTGGTGGTGGTGGCGATGTAGCACCAACCAGGGCTTCCAAGTTGTACCACAAATATTCAGTTACAAAAATGACCCAATTTAAAAGTTTACTGAAACTTAATCTTGTGTTATTACCTGAATGATCCACATATTTTATTTAATTTTTTGTCATAATTGTTTATGAGTCCCTTGCTTGTTCTGAATGTTTAAACTGCCACCTGTTCTTCAGAAAATCCTTCCAAGTCCCAGGATAGATTTTCAGGATTTTTTTAAATGAATTTATGACATTATGAATTTGAGATCCATCTTCTCAAACTAAGGGACTCGCATGTAACTACAAGGTTCAAACGCTCTATATCTGTAGCTCTATATCTAGATTTTAATGTGAAATATTATATTCAGGTCAGTACTATTTTGGTAAACTTCAAAAAAAAAAATCTAAATCACAAAATTTGTCAAAAAAAGCACAACAATTTCAACACAATTTTATATTTTTTATGTTTCTTCTCTGGGGTGACACGGTGGCTCAGTGGTTAGCACTGTCGCCTCACAGCAAGAAGGTCACTGGTTTGAGTCCTGGCTGGGTCAGTCTGCATTTCTGTGTATAGTTTGCATGTTCTCCCTATGTTCGCGTGTGTTTCCTCCAGGTGCTCCATTTTCCCCCACAGTCCAAAGACATGCGCTATAGGTGAATTGAATAAACTAAATTGACCGTAGTGTATGTGTGTGAATGGGAGAGTGTATGGGTGTTTCCCAGAACTGGGTTGCAGCTGGAAGGGCATCCACTGTGTAAAACATATGCTGGATAAGTTGGCGGTTAATTCTGCTATGGCGACCCCTGATGAATAAAGGGACTAAGCTGAAGGAAAATGAATGATTGTTTCTCTGATCTTGATCTAACTAGATAGCTGAAAGTACTGAAATCGAGTTAATAAATGTCATGCCATGGTAAATGCATTCTGTAATTAAAGCATATGAAAGTCCAAATCAAAGTTCTGTGATATATTATAATGCAAGACCTTTTTTGCACGGGCAGTGTATATATCATAGAGCTGTTGAATGCTTGATTCTGATTGACTGATGAACATTCAACTGTAAGATGTGCAGTTTGCCTTTTTAGGGAAGCACACGGCTAAATACGTCCCAGGCAGGTCTTAACTGCATTACAGTTCCATATCACTACGTCGAATGATTTAAGTTATTTCACAGCCTACAGCTATTAAAAATCGAATAAAAAAAAAAAAAGAAAATCGCCTGACACAGTGCTTGCTTATTGTTTCTTATAATTTGTTGCATTTTGAGTTGTATTGGATGCTAACTTTTTTATATATATAAATAAAATATAAATATACAGGGTTAAACAAAAATAAATAAAAATAAACAAATAAACCCAAAATGTTTTGGAAAACGTATGGATATTTAAGTCTTATGAAAACACAAGCCAACATTTCTAAAATATTTTCATACAGATAGCAAGATATTTTCTAAAAAACTATTTTACAAATGTAAAAATAAACAAACTTTGTCACATATTTTTGATATGCTGTAATGTTACCAAGTGTACACTGTAAAACCCAACAGTCAACTTTATCAAATAAAATGAGTGTAGTTAACTCAAAATTTACTTAAAGTTATTTCTACTCATTTGAAGAGTTTTGAACTCAGTGTTGAAGGTAATGAGTTAATTAGGTTCCTCATGACTTCAACTTAAATGGAGTAAGTTCACAGTAATCATATAGATTAACTCAAATGGTTTGTAGCAATTGGTTTCCTTAAATGGTTTGAGTTGCCTTAACTTATTGGGTTTTACAGTTCTCAGTTGGTTTGAGTTCTCTTCATTTATTGGGTTTTACTGTGCTCAAATTGCTTCGTTTACTCAAATGGATTAAGTTCACATTACTCATTTGGATTAGTTTTTGAACTTAAATGGTTTGCTGCAATCGGTTTCCTCAAATGGTTTGAGCTACCTTAACTTATTCAGTTTTACAGTGTACATAGACATTACATGACACAGTAGGTCATGAATATTTACCTGAAAGTTTTGGAAAAGTCCTGGAATTTGTGTTGTAAACATGTGTATGAACCCTGTGTATATAATACAGAGCTTAATGGTCTCTTTTTTATTTAATTTAATTTCCTTTTTTTCCAGACTGGCCTTTTTATGAAGTAAAACTGGTGCTTCTCATCCTCCGTGAAGATGGAAACAAAACACATGATTATGATGCTAAAGAGGTTGCACACCAGCTGGTGAGCATCACAAAACATAATGAATTTTCACTGCTGCTAGTTCTGGGAAAAGACAAAATGTGTGTAATAAAATGTTTCCCTTCTCTTAGCTGACACAAGCATTAGCAGAGTTGGAATTGTGGCCGACATACATATATTTAAACAGTGTCCGAGTGTTTCCTAAAGGAAGGTAAGAGCATGTAATATCTTTCTAAACTCAGTACAAATGTTTTCAGACCAAGATCAAATATACTCTCATCTTTTAACAGCTCTCATACAGACCACAGTGGAAATCCAGAGGTGCGTCAATGGTATTAACATTATTATTACATTCAAAAACTAAATCCACATGCTCATCGATATAACAAGATGACTTTCTCTTTTCAGAAGAGATCCATAACGCTGTGGTCCACCATGCCAGGACTCAGCCAGTGAGTTTCTCTTGGAAATTTCACTTTTTTGATGAATTTTTGTATTTATTTTTCACAATCTGCTGCATATTAAAGGTCCTGTGAAGTGCTTTGAAATGTGCAGTGTTCTAATTTGATGTTTGACGTAATCTCAACTGAAACATGAAGACAGGACGGGACATATAGTAGCTCCTCCCATTTTGTTTTATCACCGCTCTGCTAGTGGGAGTGGTTGAGCTCAAGCGCATCAAATGAAAAGCGAATGAGAAGCGTCTTGAAGGGGGCGGGCCATGTCAGATACTAGAGAGCATTTGATTGGTCAGAAGATTTGATTAGAAACTGAAGCATGAGCTGATGTCAAACAAATCATTTATACATTTAGTTGGAAGCGACAAACTACAAGCTTTGGATATTTATATCTTCTAAATGCACATTTTGTCACTGTTTTAGAGAACACTAGATTATAGATAGCCTTAAGACTAACTAATACTAACATCCAAAAAACATTATTTTATTTTCACAGGAGCTGTTTTGAGCATACAAAATTGCAAGGTCTACTCCAAAATATTATCTTTTTTCTACATATCGCTAAGCTATTTCTGAAATTCCGCAATTGCCTTGATTGTGATACACATGATAATATCCACTCCAGAATTTATTTAATTACTGCCAAGGCATAAAGCAAAAGATTTCTATTTGAATATTAGGTGATAAAAATGATAACCCATTACAATGCATTAAGGTAATTTGCTTTTTGTTGCCAGACTCGAGCTGTAAACATTGCAGGCGTCTTTAGAAAACTTTTTAATATAGCCTAATATAACCCCTTTAAGTTTTATTTATTTATTCATAAATTTTGGCATGTAGAAGTGGTATTAAAATTACATTTATTTTGACTAGAAATAGATTCAGACATAGTTTGATGTCATGCTTGTGTTTCTTTATAGGTTTGACTGTGTGGCTCACATTAACGTGATTCCTAGGGCTGATGTAGGAAAAATACAGGAAGAAGTCTCCAAGGTCCTCGTCAAGGATCGTGAAATAGACCACTACAGAATATCTACAGATCCCGGCTTCATCTTTGTATACCCTCTTGGTAAATTTCAGTTTGGGTTTTGATATCTATTAAGACCAGATTTGATCAAATGGTTTATACCTGATGCTGAATTGGACATACATGACCCTACTCAATGCATGTTTTGCTACAGTCCTCTTTCTGTTAAATTAATTTTATTGGACTGTCCTTCTGATAATGTTTGTAGAAGACTTTTTTTTTACAACGTGAGCTCACTTGAAGAATTACTTTTAAAAAAGCTTTGTTAGAGTAGGTTTTAGAATTTTATCATATATTAATGTAAAAATCTGATTTAATATGACTTGCATTTGTTTGATTGAATGGTTTTTATTGTATTTATTATTATATTGGTATCATTCTGAATTGTTTTTGCCGAGAAGATCATGTGTGAGAGATCATGTGTGAACAAGCCCTTTTTAAATATACTGGAAAATCAATCTGACAATTTTCCAAAATGAGAACAGCACATTTTTAATTTACTGGTAAAGCCATTGTGGTAATTTACACCAATTCACTGGTACAGTATTACTGTGTGAAATTGGCTATAATCTACATCCAAATCAACATTTTTCCATGTTTTCTGATTACAATGATTATTCATACATGTAATATACACATCTAATTCTTTTTGTTTTCTTTTTAGACCATCTCTTGCCAGATCCGGAAACAAAACCTCCCATAAAAGTGACCACATCTTTTCCTCCAACAACTCAAACAACACCATCCACAACTCCTGAGCCGATGACTACGACCATTACTGCAAAAACAGAAAGCACAACAGCCATACAAATGGAAACAACAACAGTTATTTCATCCTCAGCTGAAACAACAAGTCTGTACAGAAAATTTGGCCCTGTTTTCACATGGTATTAACATGCATTTTCAGTGACGCAATCACAAGTTGTCAGCTAAGATGCATTAACATTTTCATTTAGTGTTTCAATCCATTGAAATGCATCTCCTTGGATCTTATCGAGACCCTTCACTTTTGTTTCCTCATGCTTTACATCACTTTTGCAGAATCATTAAGTGTTATGCACGAATGAACAAACCCAAGGTGCGCAGCTAATGAATGAAAATTATGTGGATGGCAACTATGATTTTTAGATCATAATCTGTTTTTGGTGCAATACCACAAAACATGCATACCTTTTTATGTGATGTGATTTCTTAACACATCCCATTCAACCATAAGCATTTAAACAATACCCCAGGTATCGAGATTTGTATGGCTCAATATAACATAAATAATTTCTCTTTATGAAAATGAAGTGAAATCCCAATAGAAGATTTATGTCATATAAAAAAATTCTGATTTATTTTGGACTATGGGGGCTGCCATTCTTTTAAGTGTACTCAGTAAGCCACAGATGGGGCCTGAAGCTATTTTAACACAACTTGGAAAGTAAAATCCTGATATGATGCCACATTGTTCCGCTTTTGGTTTTAATTTTCAATCAAAAGAATGTTTATGTTCATTTTGCTGCTGCATCAATCATAATTAGAGAAAAATTGACACCTACTGACCACAGTGAAACTAACCTTTAATGTCATTGACCATATGGCAGCCACCATATTCCAAAAAATTTATAAAAACAATGTGGATTTTTTTAATGGCATAAATCTGTCATGATTTTTTTCTACATATTTCATTAAGAGACATATGAAATATTTCCTTTATGTTTAATCTACAAAAGCAATACAATCAAATGTATCTTTAACTACATATGCAAGTTGTCTTAAAGTCCTATTCTATTTATTGTCATTTATTTGCAATAGCCTTATGCACAGGGACATTTAATTTTGAATAAGAACACCAAGGCGCTTTCGATGAACTGTCATGCCTTTATAAACTCACCGTCTTTATGGTTTGTGTAAAATCAATGATCTTCACTGCCTGATTCAGATACAATATAAAGTGTATTTCACAATGGACAAGAAACATTGCATTACATTTCATTGTTCTGCACTGTGTTTTTAAAATATGAACATTTATTTATAGCAGTTTAAGTTGAAACAGTCTTTCATCGCGTTTTTCACTTGAACAACTAAATAAATGCTTATGTCTGTTTAACTGACTATATTTTGATTAAACTACATTATTTATGCTGTAAAGAGAATGTTATGAAATGGAAGGTAGTGACATCAACCTTTCACCTTACGTTTATCCGCAGCTAAAAAATACTTCCATGCATAAATCCTATTAGATTGTCGAAAACACATTTTAATATCAGGTGTTAACAGGGCCTATATGTATCCATTTGTCTTTTATGGACAGCTAGATGCAATTCTACATTTTCTAAATGTTTATCTTTTCATCTCTTCAACAGTTCCAAGCTCCACACCGTTCGTGGAAACAACTCTGGCAGAAAGTTCCTCGACACTTAAAGAAACTACTCTTTTATCCTCCACAACAACACTTGCATTAAACACAACTGCGTGCTTTTCTACAGTCTCACCTGAAGGAAACAAATCAGGTCAGGAACTGTGTATTTATTATTATGTAAACCATGCATCTCATTATCAGTCTCAGAAAGTGTGACATACAATGTCTCTGTTCTGAAAACAGACAGTTTTTTTAAGGTCAACGTCAATATGACCATTACAGGCCTTAATAATCCCAAGAATATCATTCAACTCTGGGTAAGATCTCAATAAAGCAAGCTTGAATGTCAAAGCGGAAGCAAAAATCCCATCTTAATTGTGTTTTCATTATCATTATAGCTTAATGATACTCTTTCTAGTAAAGGAATATCAGTGTTGAACTTCAAACTCGTTCCCTCTTCAACACAAAAACGAAGGTTAGTCAGTCTTAATATATAATCCAAATACAGCCCGAATCGAAGACGCACTATCAAACAGACATGTCTGATTTGTATTTGCAGTGTGGATGCAAGTTCATTCACAGTGGATAGAAAGGTACAAGCTTTCAAATATTAACAGCAAGAATATTTTATGGCAAATTCTATATATGTAAATGGAAACTGAACATGTTTAAATAGCTGTATATCCTATGTCTTGCAGAGCCCCTTGCACTCAGGAACAAGGTGAGATCTTCGTTACAAGACACAGCAATTGACGCAAATTTAATAATAAATAATAATTGTTGAAAATGTACATGAATTTATTGTGGTTATCTGATATGGCTTATTCCCAGGCACAGCTGTGTCTTTCATGCCCGGGTAACAACGTCCTCAGACATCACAGAGACACAAATTCAGATTCACGGGCTTCTGGAGAAAACATACTGCAGTGGATTTGCATGCTTGGATGCCAAACCTGAGGATATTTTAATTTCTTATATCGGTATGTGCTATATAAGTGAAGAAAAAAAAAATTCATAATTGTAAATGTCTGAATATATCTCTCTTCAATGTCAAAAACAGGGCCCTGTCCTGAGCACAACCATTACACCAGACAGGGGGTTTTCAGATGGCCCCAAACTGTGGCTGAGCACAACATCTCGCATCCCTGTGAGGGAAACCCTAGTAAGACAGCATACCGGCAATGGTAAAACTCTTAAACATTTCATTTGACCAAAACAGAAAATTGCTTAATGCTTTTTATTTTTATATTGATTTTTATATATACATTTGAAGTCAGAATTATTATTAACAGCCCAGGCTCATTGGAAATATGTACCTCAGGCTACATTTTTGTGAAATAAAATACGTTGCTCTGGGTACATTTTGTTGCATATTTCATGAGATTTTCCACTAGAGGGCGCTGTCTGCATTTTTTGGAAATCAGAAATATGTTACTTAGTGTACATTTTGTTGTACATTTCATATACACATCCTTGTACATGTTCATGAGAAGACAGGGCTTGTTGTACAGATCACCTAGCAAAACGCTGAACTACTCCCTTCCCTAAACCCAACCAATAGTGTTTTCAAAACTGGACGAAAGAGGAAAAAGTGCACAGCGACTACATAGTTTTGATTATAAATAGCTTTTAACTCTTTTGTTAAACCGTGCTTTACCAGACTTAAACTTCACCACAAATACAACACTGTACAAAGTGAGCTACTGAGCGAACTGACCCCATCCGAAAAGTTGTCCATATAGAGATATACAGTAGGTGAGGCAAACATATTAGATTATAATTTATAGACAGCTTTAGGTTGTTTTGTGGTATTTATTTGGTGTTGTGAAAATATTATTAGTGTGAAAAGAAAACTAAAGTCAATGCTGTTGCTCTAATTGTCATATGCTCTTTATATGTACCAAACACTTTCCTACAAACACTCTGTTACAAGAACCTTGTTAAAAAAAAAACTTGGTAAACTAATTTAAACTTGTCATGGTATCTATATATTGCTCTGTGGTGATTTGAAGTGCTTCTTTTATCCTCATTTGTAAGTTGCTTTGAATGAAAGCATCTGCTAAACTAATAAATGTAAATGTAATATGTTAAAGTACGTTTTTGCGGTTTCACGAAGATGTGAGCTGAAGCACATATTTTCCATGAGCCTGTGTTGATATTTAAACATACAGTCTCAAACCAACGTAAAGGTAAGTAATTAAGATATAATTGTGAAAATAGTTCAAAGCTAACTGTTTAATATTCTGGTGGCATGGTGGCTCAGTGGTTAGCACTGTTGCCTCAAAGCAAGAAGGTTGCTGGTTCGAATCCCGGCTGGGCCAGTTGGCGTTTCAGTGTGGAGTTTGCATGTTCTCCCCGTGTTCGCGTGGGTTTCCCCCAGGTGCTCCGGTTTCCTCCACAGTCCAAAGACATGCGCTATAGGTGAATTGGATTAACTAATTGGCCTTAGTGTATGAGTGTGTGTGGGTTGCGGCTGGAAAGGCATCAGCTGCGTAAAACATATGCCAGAATAGTTGGCAGTTCATTCCTCTGTGGTGACCCCTGATAAGGGACTAAGCCGAAGGAAAATAAATGAATGTTTAATATTTCAAGAATGTTTTCCCAATTTCCCAAAATTAGCAATAAATAATAACATTTAATAACATTTAATTACTCACAATTCTCATGGAAATTCAGAAAACTTCCCAAAATGATCATTAAATGATTAAATATTAATTTCTAAATGTTGAGTACAATAGGGCTGCACGATATTGGGAAAACAATGTGTTATACATCGTGATAGGAAAACAAGATGACTTCAATAGCTCTATTTAAAAATATTTTATGTCAAAATAACTCGAGTGCATCTGTATTATTCATTCATTCATTCATTTTCATTTCGGCTTAGTCCCTTTATTAATCTGGGGTCGC
>CAIGQW010034901.1:1137925-1140425 GCA_903798125.1 Danio choprae
CTCTCTCTCTCTCTCTCTCTCTCTCTCTCTCTCTCTCTCTTTCTCTCTCTCTCTCTCTTTTTCTTTCTTTCTTCAGACTTCAAGAAATTAAGGTTCAATGGTTTGATCTTACAAATCGCAGTTTCAGAGCTCTACACAATCCCAGCCAACTGAATAAGGGTCTTACCTAGCTAAAAATGAATAAAAATTAACCTACTTTCACAAAAGCTTGTCTTGCACTTGCTCTGAAATGCAAGCTTTTGTAGTTAAAAATGATTCACATTTGACTTTTTTAATCATTTCGCTAGTTTGCTATACAGTAGGTGTATATCTATTTGAAGCTGTATTGAAACTGCAACCACTGAACACTATATGAAGGAAAACCTGAAATGTTTTGCTGAAACCTTAATTTCTTTTAAACTGAAGAAAGAAAGAAAGAAATTTACATATTGGATGACAAAGGGGTGAGTAAATTATCAGGAAAATGTCACTCTAGAATGATCTGATCCTTATGTTAACCCAAAAATGAAATTTTACTCACTATTTTCTCACCCTCAAGCGGTTCCAAACATTTATGAGTTTCTTTCTTATGTTGTTTATTTGTTTTTCCCACTATAGAAGTTTCAGCTTTCTTCAATATATCTTCTTTTGTGTTTAAAAGTTTGAAACAAGTAAAGGGTGAATATAAATGATGGCTTTTTGGGGGTAAAATATCCCTCTAATGCATTGTGTTGCTGTCGTGTGATTGGCTGATTAAATGCCAATATGCACATATGTTACAAGATGTCCTCAATATGAACATGTTACAAGATTTCCTGTGCATTTCCCTTTTAGATAATGCAGAAGACATTCTGATCATGATTAAGGACTTGATTCATGAGAAAAAGCATCTGGATGAGTTTGAGCTCTCAACAGTATTCAATAAACTAATGGATGTGATTAACGTTAGCACGATCACTCCTCCGCTGGGAGAAGTCATTATCAACATCACGTCTGACATCCTGCAGTCTGACAGCAACCTGCTGCCTTTCACCAACAGGTGTGTGACACTAATTCCTTAATATATTTGCACAATTCTGGCGCAGTGGGTAGCACAATCACCTAATAGCAAGAAGTTTGCTGGTTCGAGCCAGTTGGGTCAGTTGGCATTTCTGTATGGAGTTTGCATGTTCTCCCCGTGTTTCCGTGAGTTTCCTCCGGGTGCTCCGGTTTCCCCCACAAGTCCAAAGACATCCAGTATAGGTGAATTGGCTAAGCTAAATTGTCCGTAGTGTATGAGTGTGAATGGGTATGTATGGATGTTTCCCAGTGATGGGTTGCAGGTGAAAGGGCATCCGCTGCGTAAAACATATGCTGGATAAGTTGGCGGTTCATTCCGCTGTGGCGACCCAGATTAATAAAGGGACTAAGCCGAAAAGAAAATGAATGAATGAAATAAAAATGTAACCATAAATGATACACATTTAAAGACATGTTTAAAAATAATAAACTATAGTACCCATGATGTAATACAGAAAATTGCACCAATCAGAGAGCTGCAACAAGCAAAGTGCGCCAAAAGAGATCATTAGCTCTGCCCACTCTCAAGTCAAACTGGACATAATTGGTCAGACATAATTGGTCTCCCTAAATATCTAAATAGACTTAATGCTTTTAAAACATGAATCGAAATATAATATACTATTTTATAGATCATTTGTATTTTTAGCAGCGCTTCATGCAATTGGATGTCTTTTCGATATTAATGCTGTTAAATATACATTTTTTTAATGTCAGATTTGCATATACTTTGCTTCAAATCAAATTTTGTAATGTTTTGATTCTTCTCACCTGGTTATTGGTTCATGGCTTATAACACTTTAACAGACACATTTTATGATTTCTCTCTGTGGAAAAAATTAATGATAAAAATTCTTCTCTTGATTTTTATTATACAATAAAAGTGATAAAACTCAAACAAATATAGTAAATGATTTCCCTGATGTGTTCATCAGCGGTGAAATATACGGTGTGTAAACATCTGTTAAATTAGTTCTTAGATTTTACTGTGAGATTTAATACTTTACATGTCAACAAATAATGCTTCTCTGTATTTGTGCAGCATTCTGAACATCACAGAGTCTGTTGGAGACCAGATGTTGGGGTTTAAAGGAGAGTCGGTCAGTTTAACAGCTCCTGCTTTGGCAATATCTGTGGTCAATATTGACCAAGGAAATTTTCACAACCTCACCTTTGGAGTTTCTTCCACTAACAAAGGCTTTAACCCTGAGGTGAGCAATGCACCTTTACCTTTGTATTGCTTGTGGTACAATAGTAATTCATTTAAAAATATATTAAAAGTAGCAAATATGCTATAATATATATATAAAAATCCACAAAAATATTAAACAGAAAAACTATTTAACCATTGAAAATAATTTTTTTTAACATTGCATATCATAATGCTGTATAATAAAATAAGCATCATCATCACAAGGATTTAATGTGTGTGTGTGTGTGTGTGTGTGTGTGTGTGTGTGTG
>CAIGQW010034901.1:1141656-1155564 GCA_903798125.1 Danio choprae
GTGCGTGCGTGCGTGCGTGCGTGCGTGCGTGCGTGCGTGCGTGCGTGCGTGCGTGCGTGCGTGCGTGCGTGCGTGCGTGTGTGTGTCCTGCTTTAGATGGATATGGAGGATGGAGTCCAGAGGGGTGCTGGACATATAATATCAGCAAGGATTACACAACCTGTCTATGTGACCACATGACCCACTTTGGAGTGCTGGTGGTACGACACTTATGTGTTCCATATACAATTAATTTTACAAATCTACTTCATTAGAATTAAAATTGTTGTAAAAATACATAATCAATAATATATGTTTATGTTCATTTAATATTTAATATTATTGATGTGCCCACCAAAATTGCAGTCATTCAAGATTGTAAATATATGTAAAATATGTATATTTTTGATCGACAATGCATCTTTGAATGCAGCTAATAATATTAACGAGGAATAAAATTATTAGAAAAAAAAAATTATATAAAGTGTTAGAACAGAATAAAAGGTATTAATTCATTAACTAAGGATTAATTGATGAAGTATATCAAGGTTGCATTTATTTTATCGTAAATACATATATGAATACAGATAATAATAAGAATAATTACTCAAACAGCATTGAATATTTTAGCTTAGCTATAATGATATCTAAAATGATTTATAATATGAATAATATAAAGAGAGGGTTCTCCCTGTTGTAATCAGGGGTATGTACGCAGAGGTAAAAGTTCCAAGCACAGCATTATTTAACGGATGGTCATACAGGCAAGGTCAAACCAGGAACAAAACAGTAGCGAAAGTAGCGGGATCCACAAACGAAATCCAAAGAACAGGCAAAGGTCAGGTCAGGGCAGGCATCAAACACTCAAAATATCCAACAAAACACAGTCTAAAAACCCAAAAGGCAAGAACAGGAACAAGGAAATGCTAGGAACTGTACGCTTACAGTGAAACAAGACTGAGCAAAGGTGTGTTGGAAAGTGAGGTGTACATATAGTCCTGGTAATCAGTCCTCATGAGCTTCAGCTGTGTGTTTGTAATCAGTGGTGATCTGGAAATGGTGTGTGTGAAGTGCAAAATGGAATATGTAGTCCGGTTCAGTGGCAGATATGATGTTTCCCAGTACCGGGTTGCGGCTGGAAGGGCATCCTCTGTGTAAAACATATGCTTGTTGGCGGTTCATTCCACTGTGGCGACCCCTGATAAATAAGGGACTAAGCCGAAGGAAAATGAATGAATTATATAAAAGTTCTACTATTTAAAATGTTAAATGTTTACATTGATTTAATCATTGATATAATAATAATAAACATAATACTAAGATTATTTTTATTTGATCAGTACATCTAATATTTATAACTTAAATTGGATTATATATTTTGGTTAAAATAATTTAAATTAAACTTTTGTTTTTTATTATTTAAGGATGTTTCCAGAACTCCTATTGATGCGAAGAACGAGCGAATCCTCACTATTATCACATACATGGGCTGTGGTGTGTCTTCATGCTTTCTTGGGATCACAGTGTTAACATACACCCTTTTAGAGTAAGATGCTTTTATAATCAGTGTTATTGAAATGAAATATAGCATACTTGCATTATTATGAAATTTGCCACCATGGTTTTAAATACATTTTTGCAGTATTTCAATAAAATGCACGTTCTTTGCCATTAACATTGATGCACTGTATGTTAATGCAGGAAGTTAAGGAGAGATTACCCATCCAAAATTCTGTTAAACTTGTCCCTTGCTTTACTGGGACTGAACCTGGTGTTCCTGCTGAACTCCTGGGTTTCTTCTTTTGGCAACTACGGCCTTTGCATTGCTGTAGCGGCCACTTTACACTATTTCTTACTGACTTCCTTTACCTGGATGGGCTTGGGAGCTGTGAATATGTACTTTGCTCTGGTCAAAGTGTTCAATGTGTACGTGCCCTCATACATCTTGAAGTTCTGCCTGCTTGGCTGGGGTGAGATATTTAAATTTAATGTAAACATTGCTTTTAAATCACAATTTTTTCTCTATTTAACATCTATTATATCTTCGTACAGGGATTCCACTCATAATATGCGGCTTGGTACTGGCTTTAAAGAGAGATGCATATGGCCTGAGTGATTCCCAATCTACACTGGATGATTCCGAAATGTTGTTAGTGAAACATTTTAGCACTGAAATCATAATAAAAATGCATTGCAAATAACAAACTTTACTTTAAGTGAAAAATGTTCATGCTTTTCTTGTTCAGCTGCTGGGTGCAAAACGATGTGGTTTTCTACGTGTCGGTAGTGAGCTACATAGCCTTCATACTTCTGTGCAATGGCTCTATCTTCTTAGTGGTTCTGATTCAGATCAGAAATATGCAAGTCAATCAGCCGGCTGGAACCAGAAGTGGGATCTTAAAGGACCTGCGGGCCGTGGCGAGCCTTACCTTCTTGTTGGGTCTCACCTGGTCTGTGGCTTTTCTTGCTTGGGGTCCTGTCAAAGTGTTCCTCCTCTATCTGTTCTCCATACTGAACAGCCTACAAGGTGAGAAACAACTTATTACATTATTTCCGAATTGGTTTTACAGTATAATCCATTGACACTCTACGCTATGATTTGCTCCAGGATTCTTCATTTTTGTGTTCCACTGTCTCGTGAAGGAAAACGTACGCAAGCAATGGAGAATACATTTATGTTGTGGTGCTTTCAAGCTGCAGGAGTACTCTGGTAAGGCATAAAAATTCTTCCTCGCAATCTTGAGGATCTTGTAAAATGCGAGCGCTGACTCCATGAATGCTTTCAGAATGGAGCCAAACCGCAACTGTGGTTCCCAAACACAAACCCAATCCACCAAATACATTTCCCTTTATGGCATCTGTGAGGTCCATCAAGTCTAATTCAACCCAAAGCTCAACAGTTTCTTCAGAATCCAGCCAACGTCAAGTGACTATCACAAGACCAGACCTGGGTAAGGCTTTACAACTAGGCTACTAGACATATACCGCTAATGCTTTTGTGTTCAAATCTTTTACCTTTTCTTTCTTAACTTTTACTGTGCAAGGATTTGTGTATGAAAATAGTTTGGCAATACCAAGAGCCAGAGCAGGACTATTGGTTCTTCCCCAAGAGGTGTCTCCTACCACAGCAAGTGGATTTGAGTTTCCTTCAAGGTCGTGGAAGAATGGATTCGATTAATGTAAAATTATTTGTTTGTAGCTCTGTGCACTTCTGTTTCTGACAACTTACTGTTAAAATTATACTTGTTTTTTCAGAATAATAATAATCTTTTATATTATATTAGAATATATCCTAGCGTTTTGTTTTTCATCAAATAGTAATACAGTCAAAAACGTAGGCTATGAGTTTGTTGAATGAGCTGTACATGTATGCACATACTTCTATATTATCCCAAACAATTATGTCTAAAATGTGTAATATGTTTGTAAAAACAAATGTGGAAAATCTGCAATAAAGTACTAAAAGTGGGTCTGAATGAAATGAGTTTGTTGTACTAATATCGAGAGCGGAACCTTGGGGCGGAACTACACATGTAACCGCGACAGTTGCATTCCGGAGGACGCGAAGCGGTGGATTCGTGCGTTGCCCTCGGAAGTGCAACCTTTATACGTTTTTGGAGGTTCACTGGAAAAGGTAGGTTGTCTTTTTACGTTGTCTTTATTAACCATTTCAAAGCAGTGGAGTTTATGTTTTATTAAGTCGAAGCCATAAGGTAGTTCAACGATGAAGACGGTGAACAGAACGTGATCAGTATAAGCGGATTGATGTCTGTTTACATTAGTCTCATTATCAGGACCGTAAAGACATGCTGTAACGTTAGCTGAAAACCCTAAGAATTCATAACAGACGAGTCTGCTACATTGTATAAATACTATACAATAGTATGTGTAGTATTCCAAATAAATATGGAAATCATACTTAATTACCTCAAGTCATTTATTCCAGTGTAACGCGTCGGTTTTCATTCCAAACGCATGTAAGTTAATTAAAAAGGTTATTTCACGTTTAGCTTGTCTACGTTAGCTGACGGTACATTTTAGTGAAGATTTTAAATGACATATGGTCAGAAATGTATATCTATTATAAACTCTAACGTTACTCATATACGTCTTTAATAAGTGGGCAAAATATTGTATGTGTACCTCATTATTTAGCTATTTTAAAATGTGTGTGCCCAACTAATCTGTCACGAAATCTGCTATTGTGGAGTGCGATCGGTGTCAAAAGTTTATAAATGAAGCGGACTGAATTATAGGGAAGGCGGTCGGGGGCAAAAGTCGTTAAAAGATACGTGAAATTATTTTTAGCGTGTAGTTTGACCATGTCAAAATGTTAATAAATATTGAGACAGTATTTGGAAACCAGAATAATTTGCAAGCATCAGGCATGATGTTTAATTCTGAAAAACTCTGATGACTGATGTTTGTGAACATACCATCTCGCCAGACATCCAAATATAATCTCAAATACAGCCATTTTATTGTTGTTGGTGCTTTGACACGGTCAAACTGCATACTGACAGTATCTAAATTCATGTGTTTTATTCATGTGTTCATGATTTGTCTTGGTTTGTATAGATGAGCGGGGACTCAGACGGTAATAAAGAGTTCCACGAGCAGCTCCGGTTGCAGCAGCTGTATGGACAGAGGCAAGAGAATTCAGATGATCCCTACACATACATCGACCCAGAAGACGGCACTGTGTATGACTGGGACCATGAAAAGAGAGCCTGGTTTCCAAAGGTCTCCTGTTCACAAACAAAATTCTATATTTACAAATGAGCTGTTTTCAAAGCTGAGGTCTGTATTGAAGTTCATGTTATTTGTTTCTGTACAGATAAATGATGATTTCATCGCAGCATATCAAGCAAACTATGGATTCAATGAGGAAGGAGCCCCTGATCCGTCCGCTGCAGTTAATTCAGCTGAATCCCTCCCTGCCAAACCAGAGGAGCCGAAGAAACCAGAAGAACCCATGAAACCGGTGGAAACGTCAGACCAGGGCAAAAATAAAGAGGGAGAGAAGAAAGGAGAGAAAAGAAAAGGAGATCCAAGTTAGATGTTATTCATGCTTTTATTTATGTCTTTTTTATATATTTGCTATATTATTACTATTATTTATTTATATATTTGTTTTTTATTTAATGTTATTAACACATTCTGTCTTTTTATTTACAGCTTGGTTTGAAGTTGAAAAGGAGAAAAACACAAATGTTTATGTGACCGGTAAATATTTTCTCATATATTGGATTCAATAAGATTATTAATATTAAGGTATTGACATTTAGTTATTATGTTGTAATAACTGGTCCCTCTAGTGGTCACATAAATCAGTTGCTTGGTTTAAAGAGAAGAATGTCTTCTCTGCATTACCAGTTTCACTGAGTGGAATTACTAAAATGAAGCAAAAGCCCTTACACTTTATTTTTTTAATAAAGATAAACCCATGAATGCCGTTTGATTGTAGTCTGAACTGTCTGAATGAACTTAAATTATTCACCTGATCTAAAATTCACCTGATCATACAATCTAAAATTCAGTATAACGAATTTAGAGAAATTTATTTCCACGTGTGTTTTGCTAGGCCTTCCTCCAGACATCACTCCTGATGAGTTTGTGGAGGTTATGTCCAAATGTGGAATTGTCATGCGTGATCCCGTCACAGAGGAATATAAAATCAAAATCTACAAGGACAAGGACGGGAACCAAAAAGGAGATGGACTCTGCTGCTACTTAAAGGTTTGTCATTGCTTTTTTGTGTGTGTGTAATGCTATGTTTAATTTTTATTTAAAGTAATTAAAATATCTGATTATTATTATCGGAGTAATATTTCTCATAAAAAATTAATTCACACTTGCATGTATTCATATAATTTGTATTTTTAGACATATTTATTTGATATTTTTGTTATTTGTCTTGCAGAAAGAGTCTGTCGCTCTAGCCAAGCAGCTCTTGGATGAGACAGAGATTCGGGGCTACCGGCTGCATGTGGAAGAAGCACGATTTGAACTTAAAGGGCAATTTGATGCCAGCAAGAAGAAGAAAAAGAATAAAGAGTACCGCAAAAAACTCCAGCAGCAACAAAAGTAAGAACATGTTCAGACTTGTTTAGTCAAATCTAACACACGGTGGAACAATGCTCTACTTTATCACCACATTAATGGTTGCTTTAGGAGGCGGTGATATTAACAAAAAAAAGTCTGGTTTTTTTTTTTGTTTTTTTTTTTTTTTTTACTGTAATAATTATGTTGCTAAGTGTTTTTTTTTTTTTTTCTGGTACCTCTGCTAGTTGAGACTTGCTATAGATAAATATGCCACTAAGGCCCCGTTTACACTGTCAGGTCTTGATGCCCAATTCCGATTTGTTGCCTATATCAGATTTTTTTGCCTGTCCGTTTACATGTCCTTTTAATTGTGACCCATATCCGTTTCATGTGTTTACACTTGCCATACAATTAACGACGTCGTGCATGCGTAAAGGCGGGTTCTAGCATCTGCGCCACACTAGCCACGATGGAAGAAATTGTCTTGCTTTTAGCTCTGCGAAATAATATGTGAAGTTCGCCCAACTTTAAAAGGTTTTTGAGGCGGAGGAGGAGGGAAAGGGTCGTCATCGCAGCTTGTGCTTATGGTTTATATATGGTGTCCTCCACCATTCAGAGGAATTTGTGGGTATGAGAGAGATCTTAGGTCTGTTCGGTGTCTCCACACATGCTCTTCCTTCTACGTCATTAAACCGCGGAGAAGTACCACATTGTTGCAAGTTTAATGACGTACAAAACGGAATGCCTCAATAAATCCAATCTGCCTGCTTGCATGATGATCGCATTGTCACATATCCGATTTATATCTGATTTATTTCCACATATGAAGGAGGCCTGAAACCGATCTCTGAATATCCGAATGCATGCATTTTTTTCACGTTTACACTGTCATAGAACAGATCCGATCTGTGTCACATATGAGCAAAAAATCTGAATTGGGTTTAACTTGAGTTAAACATTTAACTGGCAGTGTAAACGGGGCCTAAAACCGCCAGTAGGTGGCAGCAGGTTTGTGTCTTAAAGAGAGAGTTCACCCAAATGTGAAATATACTCACTATTTATTTTCCATCAATTGTTTCAAACCTTGATGAGTTTGTTGTTGTTGTTGTTGTTAAAGAAGAACACAAAAGAAGTTAGAAACCTGTAACCATTGACTTCCATAGTAGGAAAAAACATACTATGCAAGTCAATGGTTACCGGATTGCAACATTTGTTTAATTATCTTCTTTTTTGTTCTGAAACTGAAAAAAACTCAATGTTTGGAATATTTGAAGGTGAATAAATGATGACAGAATTTTCATGTTTGGGTGAACTATCCCTTTTATGACTGTAGGGATGCAACGATTAACCAATTTCACTATTAACTGCGCTTTAATTCATCACGATTAATTAATCGTAAAGGCTTCTTAACACCGCGATTCTGCACGGAACAAAACTGCTGCAACTAAACAAAATTATGCCAACTGTGCACTAGTTTATAGTTCCGAGCTTGTACACTAAGGCTAATAGCCACCACACTGTATTAACTATGGCTGAGGCTATTAACTAAGGGCCGTTCACATATCGCGTCTTTTGCAAGTGCAAGTTTGTTTTTTCCAATGGAGGTACGCTGCATAATAAGCACGCATATTGAGAGTGTAGTTGAAAAAATGCTGCGAGTCACGTGACAAGAACTGGATCAATCAGCTTCATACTTCGTATGGAATATACACATTTCTACTCCAAAGAGAAAAATATAATACAAAATGAAAAATACCAAACAATTTTTTGGTGCTTTTTAGACAGGGGTTCAGCAGCCTTTGACTACATTTGTGTAGTATTAATTGGTTAGTGAGCAGCAATAAATAACGTTTTAAAATATAAGGAGTTTTCTTGTGATTTTCTAAACTAGTAGTGTTTTGAAATGAATGAATGAATGCATAATAATCATGATAACCATGATTATTCCTCAGATTATAATCGTACAACCAAAATCTATAATCGTTGCATCCCTAAATGAGTGATGATTCATTCAAATGATTCAATCAAAACAGTTGATTAATTTAGAAGCTGATCACATGACTTATGACTTTATGATTTATGAACGGATCATTGAATCATTAACTCAGATGATTTGTTCGAAAACAGATTCATTTAGAAATACTGCAGCGTTGCTCTGAGATGCACAAATGCTTAGTTCCAGCTTTGTTTGGAACTATTTTCACTAGCAAAATAAAAGTGAGACAATATTGGCTCTAAAATGTGACTCGCTCCATATATTCTTTGTTTGTTGAACTGTTGTATAAAATCCATAATAAATTTACTTAACTACATTTTATCTCATCTTTTTATCAACTATCTTTTATCAACAAAAAGTGAGTGACAACAATAACAAACTCGTACATCATTAAAACAACAATTACAATATATAATCAAAGACAATAAATAATCCCCACCCTGAAGATCACTGTAGGCAGTACTGACGGTTTTGCTATTTATTTTGATCAGGCAGCTGGACTGGAGGCCTGAGAAGAGTGGAGAAGTGCGCAAAAGACACGAAAAAGTTGTCATCATCCAAAACATGTTTCATCCCAGTGACTTTGAGGCAAGTCTCCACCTCGAAACACACCCATAAGAACATGCTGCAGGTGTTATTCAATAGAAGAATGTCTTGTTGCCAACACTTCACATCGAGTGCCAGATGAATGAAAGAAATGCCTGAAAAGAGATTCATCGCAGATGAAACCAGAATTTAGTTTTTACAGCTCAGCCCTGCGCTGGTATTTCAGAAGTGCTGGTTAATTGGAATAATGCTCTTGATTAGCGCTAGTTTAGCATCGCTGTGGCATTGTTTGTTTTCTCTTCACCGGTGTCAAGAGCTCACGGCAGGTTTCTCTGCATTCCCTAAGTAGGTGCAACTTTAGGGTCAGATCAGAGCTGGAATGCAGGTGTGGATCTGCAGTTGAAGTATCATAAGGTTTTTCACGACGTTAATTGCGTTTAATGAATAAGATTGATGCTTTATTAGAAACTATGGTTGTTATGTTTTCTGTGAAAAATATTGGCTTTAATTGTCAGTGATATGACTGGTTTAGCCCTGAGGTAAACTACTTAAACTGTGGTTAATGTTTTATTTCTACACTACATTAAATAATGTAGAAAGAATTCACATTCATTATAAACAACATTTGTTATCGACTGCTTTTCCTTCCTGTCATTTCATGAGGTTGACTGGGGTTTATTTTTAATTTAATATTTTCATTTGTTTTATTTGTATTTCATTTATTTTATTGTATTTGGTTTTATTTTTTTAATAGTTTTATTTATTTATAAATATTTATTTATTTTGATATAATATTCTAATATATGTCTATATTGAATGATTGATAGAATGATTTCTGAGAGATTTCTTATGAGTTTTTAAAATTATTTAAAATTTTGTATTTTATTTATTGTTTTATTCATGTTTCATTTATTTTATTGAATTTAAATAATTATTTTTTATTTAATAGTTTTATTTATTTATACATTTGTTTTGATATAATCTAATATTTGTCTGATTGAGATTTTTAAAATTATTTTTAATTTAGTATTTTTATTTATTGTTTTATTTATATTTGTATTTGTATATTTATATTTTATTTGTATTTAAATAATTAGTTTTTATGTTTTATTTAATAGTTTTATTTATTTATCATATTCTAATATATGTCTATATTTCCAAAATTTATTTAGATTTTAGATTACATTTATTCATTTACTAATTCCTTTTATTGACTTTTTAGTTCGTTTGTTTAGTCAGAAATTTTAACAAAGCACATTTAGACATTAAAAAGTTACAATTAATGAATGCAAACGTTTGACTGCTAATGTGTTTAAAAGATGCTCATATAATCTCCTGCAGGATGATCCTCTGGTCCTGAACGAGTACAGAGATGATCTGCGGACAGAATGTGAGAAATTTGGGCAAGTGAAGAAAGTGATCATTTTTGATGTAAGTCCTCTTACTCCTGCAACTTATTGACCTTATTCTTCATGTACGAGCGGGCACAACCATTGCAATGTTTTTGGCTCGAGACCTCCCGTCTGATTCACTTCCATTGATTATTATATGTTAATAACTTGTTGTGCTGCTTTATGTTGAAAACTGATTTTTTTTCTTATTATTCTACTTTTTATATATACTCATGAACACACTTGCTTGTAGAACGAGTAGTCTGGCCGTTTTCTGCCGTTTATTATTCCTAGTCATTTCTCCAATAGACAACTTAATCGGAAGTGCAAAAACGAGCATTTCCGCATTGAAGAATAAGGTCAGTGCTACTCATTTGAATGTGTTTACTCTGCTGTTTGCTTTTTGAATGGACATCAGAGGCACCCTGATGGAGTGGCATCAGTGGCATTTAAGGAGCCCGAAGAGGCAGACGCGTGTCAGGTGGCTCTGAACGGACGCTGGTTTGGAGGGAGGAAACTCTCAGCTCTGCTGTGGGACGGCGTGACTGACTACCAGGTGAAACACTTGACCTCTTTAAAGTCATCGAAAATGTTATTATTTTACTTCCTCAATCTGATCGTTTTACTCTGAATGGAAAAGGTGTCTGGTCAGGAATTCGCTGAATCATGAGAACATGGGTGTTTCTTCAGAATGAATGCGGATTTGCTAAAACTGTTCCTGCAAAGTTATTTGGTTGTGGTTTAACATTGTCTAATAGTCAGCAGGGATTAAATTATGTCATCAGAAAAGGAATGTTATTGCAGTTTTGAGAAAACAAAAGCATTTTTTTATACTTATCCACACTTAGACCACAGTGTTATGGAATTTAAAGGGATAGTTCACCCAAAAACCATAATTTCCTCACTGCTATTCTGAAGAATGTTGGAAAAAACAGGGTGTCCGCGGGGTCTTAAAATGTCTTGCATTTCAAAAACAACAATTTAGGCCTTAAAAAGTATTAAATTCACTGAAATATGGTGTTGTACGTCTTAAATCATTTTAAACAGGTCTTAATTTTCCTTTGTCCATGTAAAGCTACTCAATTGGTGCAACCAACAATCTATCTATAAAAGAAAAAATGTTTAACAAAAGCTACATTTATTAATTCTATTTACCAATTTGGTTTAATTATCTTTCTTACAATAACATTTGTTTCTAGGTATGTGTTTGAATTTTAATGGTCGAAGTAAAAACTGGCCATTAGAAAAAAACCCTTAGCGCTTTGCCCTACAAGTCTGAAATTTTTATTCATAATGGTTATAAAAAGGTCTTAAAAAGTCTTAAATTTGACTGGGTGAAACCTGCAGAAACCCTGAAAAAGTCATCAATGATATCCATAGTAGAAACAAAGAATTACTGTGCAGGTCACTGGCTGTTTTTTCCACAATCATATCTTTCTTTGTGTTTAACAAGAAACTTTAACATTTTTGAAACAAGTGGAGGATGAGAAATGATGACAGAATAAAAATATAAAATTCTTTTTTAAAACATGAATGAAATGTAAAAAAAAAAAAAGTAAAAGTTGTATAGAAAATTTCACATTTAAGTCATGAATGCATAACTAAAAATAAAAACTATATGGACATTAAAAAAAAGACAGAAAACATTACTAAAAAGGTTAGGAAATCACAAAGTACATGAATATTCACAATATTGATAACTTGATTGGCTAAACAGCATTTAAGACTTTTTAAAGTTTTCACAGTATAAATGAAATCTTTAATGCCTTTTATCATTTTGGATGTGGGTCCAAAATTGATGACCATATTTGGGTTTTGTGTTATCTATAAGACTTATGTGTTTTTGGGTTTAAATCCATCATCTAGTTGATGGATTTAATAAAAGTAGGCATCTGCAAGTTGGAATATTTTATATGTGGCTTATTTGTTTCTGAGATAAAGCATTTCAGTTTATTATGGGCTTGTTTTTATTTATTTAATTTTTGTTTGTCTAGCAATATCTGGCAACACCAAGTCAAAATGTACCTCGTTTCTTATGATTTCTTGTACTTTGCATTCAGAAAATCTGATCTGTTATACGCCACAAAACATTATTAACAGCTTATTAAAACACATTATTTACAGCTTGTATAAACAGAGTGATCAGTTTAATTCACTCTTGTACACAAATGCGCAAAAAATGCATTTGTTCTTTTTTTAGTTGAGGTTGCCATTCCTGTTAGTTAATTAATAAACCGCGTGTGTACAGAACAGGATCAAAGGATTGTTCACTCAAAAATGTAAACTGTCATCATTTACTCACCCTACACTTCTTCCAAACCTGTTTGAGTATCATATTTCTTTTCAACATGAGAAAAAATGTTGAAGAATGTTGGAAACTGGTAGCCAATGATTTTCATGCTAAGGGGGAAAAAACTATCAACATTCAACATTAACATCATTTTCAACATTCTTCAAAATATCATCTTTTGTGTTCAGCAGAAAAAAAGATGGTCTGTAAATGTAGTCTTTGTTTATAATCTCCTATTCATCATCATCATCATCATCAAGGGCTGTATCTGGACCTAAATCCACACACTCTAACTCAAAGTTTTACATTTTAATAAAGCATTATTTAATTAAATATGAGCTAATGTGCATAAACCTCTACTACCAAAACTTTGGATGAAGTCGTATTCAAATTCTTTTTACATATTCATGTTTTACAGAAAGGTTTATTTTTATTCCACATAATTCAGATAATGTGGAAAAACAAAACGACATTTTTGGTGGACAAGTAAGCCTAAAATTGTCGATTTGAAAACATCATTTACAACATTCCTCAAATTATCATCTTTTGTGTTCAGCACAAACAAAGATAAATCCGTAAATGTACATTTTTGGCACAAATGATGAACTGACAGCTTAATTTAGCTGCAATGGCCTGCTTCATTCTTCATTATCTCTTTTGTTTGTCTGGTCACCCAGATTGAGGAAACGTCACGAGAGCGAGAAGAGAGACTGAAAGGCTGGTCGTCTTTTCTGGGTGATGAAAAAGCATCTGGCGGAGCTAAAGCTAACTCTACGGAACAACAGAATTCCAGCACACAAGAAGAAGAAGCAGCAGCAGAACAGACCCAGCAGGAGCCGCATGTAAACGAAAGCAGCGCAAAACCACAGGAGGAGAAAAATGAGGAGGAGGAGGAGGAAGGAGGAGGAATGGCATCGACTGACAGCAGTTTAGCAGGAAGTGATGATGAAGATGCGTAACTTCTTTAATGTCTCTCTCAAACATCTCAACACCAATATGCAGTGTTTTCATTTGAACTGCTTGTTATTGCATCACACCATATCCCAATTTGACTGTAAATAATAATTTGTGATCTGTTTTTCTCTCGCTTCCCCGTGTTGTGATGTGTGTCTGATCCATTTGAACTTCTGTCAATATAGTTTTATAGTAAAAATCATATTTTGTGACCTCATTATTGTTTCTTGCTTTCATGAAAAAACAAACAACATATTTTCCCTCATAAAACAGAAAACAAGCTGAGTTTCCTTATGAAGCATAGTAGACTTTAAGCCTAATGACAGCTGTGATGTTATCTGTTTGAGACGACCTTGTTCAACTTGCTAGGGTGCATTTTTGAGTGCACATGTAAGGAAGCGCACAACCTCTGTATGTAATATCACATTAGTTTTGTTTTAGTGTGATCGCTGGCTGGATGTGTGCTGGATTCAGTTCGGTAAGAAGCGTGTTGGACACTTGGTTATTGTTTTTGGGGTTTTTGTGAATGCTGTTAATAGTCTTGTTTTAGAGGATAACTGAGAACAGCTTCTTCCCATTTATTCCTGTATTTAAGTATACTTTAGAGTTTTTTTGTGTTGTTGTTGTTGGCATAAGCTTTTTTTACTGGTTTGTTTATAGCTGGAGCTTACTTTATGCAGTTGGTGATGATTGATATATATATATAT
>CAIGQW010034901.1:1155964-1167103 GCA_903798125.1 Danio choprae
ATATATATATATATATATAATTAAAATGAACATTTAAAGTATTTTATGTAACATTTAAAAAAATGTATATTATGCAACAAATATACATTTATTAGATGCTGAAACAAGCTTAACATTACATTTTGAAATTACTAATTTCAAGAAACCTTTCTTATAATCAATGTTTAAATTAGTAGTGCTGCTCAACATGCATTTCATATAAATATTTGTATCTATATATATTGTTTCATTACATTGAAACATTTAAAATCCAAATATTATAAACATCATGCTAAATAATAAACATCATGCTAAAAATTTCTTTAAGGGCACTTTTGATCAGTTTGATGAGTTAAAGGGATAGTTCACCCAAAGATAAAAATGTAGGCTACTATTTAATCTTCTTAAAGTGGTTTCAAACCTTCACGAGCTTATTCTGTTAAACGCAAAATTATATATTTTGAGGAAAGCTGAAAACCTGTGGCCAATGACATCCAAAGTAGGAAAACAAATACTATGGAAGTCAATGGCTACATGTTTCCAGCTTTCTTCTAAATATATTCTAGAAAGAAACCCAAACAGGTTTGAAACAAGTAAAGTGTGAGTATGATGACAGAATTTTATTTTTTGAGTGAACTATCCCTTGAAGTCGTTGACTGTTTAATAATATTAATACATCTCATGAACACAAACCCTTGAATTGAGCTATATGTTGTAACCAAGGTTTTTTTTTTCATATTAATTACTGCTTATTTAATATACTCTACCACAGAGTCAATACCATGTTTAAACTATGCTGAATATGTGGGGTTTTAGCTGCAGTAAAATCGTGGTTAATTTGCAAAAGGGGAATCAAACATTAAAATACGGACCGGTTTCTGTACACGCTTTTACACGAGAGACACAAATGTCCTCCGTTTTTGTAAAATAATACTTCATATATGTTGTATCCTTGAGTCAGGATGATGGAGAACAGAGTGTTAGAGCGCTCAGGAGAGAGTAAAGATCCTCCTCAACTCTTCACATACTATCAGGGCGACATCAACACTGCGGTGGACGAGCACTTCTTCCGCGCGCTCAACAAAGCCACCATACCGAAAGACCTCAGCATTAAAGCCAAAGACAGCAGCAGGACTCCCAGATTCGGTACGATGACATCTTTATATCTAAACATATACATTTATAACAAAGTCGCTTTAAATGTATTAATTAGTCTTTGTTTATAATCCCCTCCTATTCATCGTCATCATTATAATCAAGGGCTCTTTCAGGACTTAAATCCACATTCTCTCTAACTAAGTTTTGTTTTGTTTTACGTTTTAATGAAGAATTATTGAACTAAATATGAGCTTATGTGCATAAATTTCCTCTACCAAAACTAACATAAAGTCGTATTCAAAAACTTTTTTTATAATAACAGAAAAAAAAAGAATAAAATGTTGGTACAAAAACATTTTTGGTAGACAAATAAGCCTAAAATTATAAAAAAATTATCAAGCAAATTGTATATATAACATTAATGATCATATCACTAAAAACTTCAGAAGATGTGTATGGGCAGCTGAACCCTCCTGAAAAAATACTATAGTTATTTATAGTAAATACTATGTTTTTGAACCATAACATGTATTATACTGTATATATTACAGTGTTTACAAGACTTTTAATTAATGCTGCAGCGTGTAGACTATGGATAAACTCTAATAATTACTGTAGTATATTTAGTTTTTTACTACACTAAATTGTGTATATTACTATAGTTGTTGTATTACCACAGCAACTATCAAATTACTACAGCAGATTAATACAAGTGCTTTATTATGCTATGGTAAAAAAAAAAAAGAATAAATAAAACTACTATTTACTATAAATTACAATAATATAAATTCATGTGGGAAGTGGAAATGTATGACCCAGTAGGCCTACACACTGAACAAAAAAACGATTAATTGGATTTACCAAATGTTTTTAAGGTAAGTGGTTGCAAACATTTTATATGGGCTGAACTTAAACAAACAAATGTATTATTAAATTTAATGTTCAACTTAATTTGTTTGTTTAAATTCAACCCATATAAATTGTTTTCAACCACTTACACCCCTAAAAAAATTAATAAATCTAATCTATTAATAAATCTGTTTTTTTTAGTGCTGGAGAAAATCTAATTTTGAGAAAACTGAACATAAAAAAGGATATACGTGTTGTCTGATATGAATAAAAATTGAAACAGTTAAACTACACTATAAATATATATTAAATACTATTAATACCTGTAAATTGACAGTTGTCCGTATTTTGTGATTTCTTTTACACTTATTTAGGCTTTTGAATTGCATTATGGGACCTTGATCTTTCTTCCAACAACTTTTAACTTTAAAAAGTCTGAAAAAGTGACTTATATGAATATTTTTAATAGTTTGAAGTGATATATTGTCTAGGTTGTTGTTGTATATTATGTTGCAAAAACCTGGTAATAAGCTGCCAGCAGTGGTGGAAAGAGCACTGAAAATCATACTCAAGTAAAAGTACCATTACTGAATGTACTGAATGCCCAAAAATGTAGTGCAAGTAGAGTTAAAGTATCTGTTGTAAATATTACTCAAAGTATGAGTAAAAAGTAGCCCTTTTAAAAGTACTCAAGAGTAGTGAGTATTAAGCTGGGAAAGGTTGATGCGTTTACATGTCATTTGTGCATGTGTGTGTGTAAACGTAACATTCTGTAGTGCAATTAGTTATTGTTTAAGGCCATTTCTGTAATCATACAGTAAACATCCGTCATCTTCTCATCAGTGACATGCAGTGTAAACAATCTCTGTATCATTAGTGTAAAGTATCTTCTTGAAGACTTTTAATGCTTCCAAACAGTTTGTCTTAAGGTAGTTCAGCACCTTAAGATTTGTGATTTACTGTCTATGTGCAATTCGATTGGACAGGAATCGCAGGACTGATTTTTCTAATCCCCATAGACAGTAAATAATAAAGTTGAACTGCAGGTTGAAGGAAAGTAGTGGAGTAAAAGTACCGATACTGCACTAAAATGTACTCCAGGGATAGTAAAAGTACACAAGTATTTTTAAACCTACTTAATAAATTACTATTCCTGAGAAAAACCTGAGTATTTGTAATTTGTTACTTTACACCAGTGGCTGCCAGTACATTTTCTGTTATTTTACAAACTTGGTTTTCTATATATTTTTTCTTAAACAAATCTTGTCTCAAACTACTAAGCTGTCAATAAAAGTCCCTTTGTTAAACTGCAGAGTTGAATTTTCAACATCAAAAGTCGACAGAGCAGAGATCAAGCTCCCATAATGCAATTCACAACTGTAAATAAACGGAAAACACAAAATACAGAAACTGTTAATTAACAGATATTCTTTACAGTGTAAAAACACTTAAAACTGCGTTTTGGATGTTTACTTGCCATTAGACTGAAAAGTGCACTCTCAACATGCTTTTATATTTATAATCCCAGATATCCCCTCATCATCTTCATCATCACCATGGGCTATGTCATGGTCTAAACCCAGCACACATTCTTCGTCAAAACTGACCGCCCTCACCTCCATGGAAACCCCATCTCCATCTCAGGGAGTTATCGTGAACCCCTCGGGACTTTCATCATCGTCGTCCTCTTCATCAGCTTCATCTTCATCACTGTGGCACAGGCAGAGCTCATCAGCTTTTGAACTGCCTCAGATGCTCCACCAGCAGCCGGCGAGCGGCGAGAGCAGCGCCAGCTCTTACCTCAATCTCCTGCAGATGGAGCGGCCCGCGGGGGGCATCATGATCTCGCCCTTCTCCAAATCAGACGCCAGACCTGAGTGGAACTCGGGGACGGCCTTTAAAGATGTGTCTGGAAGCAGAATCAGCCTCGATTCAGGTATTGCAGCTTATGGCGTTGATAGAGCTGTCCGATTGTTTTGCCTAATAGTTGTCACTGTATTTGCCCAGTTGAGTGATTACATGAATAATTGCACAAATGTTTTAACACACAAAATATTGTTTTAATGTTCAAATAAGGCTTTAATTAAATATGTGCTAAGCTGCGTAAGCATCTAATACAAAATTGAATATTGGAAATCAGGTTCAAAATTGTATTTGTTTTACATTAAGGTTAAAGGTTAAATATCTCTTTTAATAACCCATTTTAGCCAGAAAAGCAAATATATTTTCACAGTTTTTGTGCAACTAGACGCTGTGTAATCAAGCAAATTGTGTATTAATAATTTTGATTAATAAGAAATTTGCCGACCCAAATTGATAAAGTGCGATTAAAAAGAAACACAAGTGCATTATGGATGACTTCTTACAATCAGACTGAACCCCCCACCAAACCCTCAACACCAAAGAAACACACAAAAAGCAAGTAGAGACTGCAACTGTATTATTAACAGTATTATTAATTTTGAAGTCCTCTAAAGATATTTTGTTTGAGACTTTTGTTGTGATATAGAAGACATAAAATTAGCTTTAGCCAATGTACGGCAAACAGCATTACAAATGGAAAATTCCATTCGTTTCTCTGATAAACTGATAAACCTTTAAAGACAGACCTGCTCAGAGTTTGTTAATCAATTGTATATGCTTTTATTGAATGCATCTGTTGGCATTAATTCAAAAACTATCATTCCCATGATGCTGTACAGACAATTCCACCAATCAAAGTCTCGCAGAGTGCTAAGGGCATCAAAAATCTCTTTTGTTCCACCCACTGCCACAAAACACTTCAAATGTACATTTTGCAATGAACTTGAAATAACTAGCTTCTGCAGATATAGCCAACAACTGTAAATGAATAGCTTTATATTTCTTAGATGTTTTTATTTAGATTTTCATTCAAATGGCTGAATTGTAGTTCTTTCCCTCATTAAAGTACACTGAATCAAAGTCTGTACTGTTGTGATTCTCCTCATAGCTGATTGGTTTGGTTCAAGGCCTATAATTATTGGAAGCCGATTTCCTCCACGGAAGAAAAAAACAGGACTTAGCAAGTCAAAATAATGACTTGAAAAGTCAAAATTATGAGATAAATGACAAAATTATTACTTACAAATTCAAAATGATGACTTACTAAGTCAAAATATGACATAAATCTAAATTATGGGTTAAAAAGACAAGACATGTTTTATGTACAGGGGAGTTTTTATCCTTTGGGGGCTTAGCCTATATTTATATTAAAGCTCATTAAAGTGACATTAAGTGATGCTAAAGTGAAATAAATCAACACCTTCCATATATAATGCTTCAGTGAGGTCTTTTTTAAAACCCCTTAAGGGAAAATGAATGGGAAAAATACTTAAAATACTATGTGATGTTTGACCATCAGAATAAAGTATCCCATACACTGTTAACAATTTCCTGTAGAATCTACAGTAACTATCTGGCAGCAGTTCGCCAGTAACTTACTGTAAATCAATTACAGCCCCAATACTGTATTTACATTTAGAGCACCAAATATATCGCTGCATATGTATTTACGGTATTGTATATTGTTACTGTAAAATATACAGTAATTTTCAAAATGCAACTTTAACATACTGCATAACTGTCCTACAGTAAAATACAGTTCATTTTACAGTTAAATACTGTCTAATTTACAGAAATCCTTAACAGTGTAGCACATGAAATGAATCTCATTAGGCTGCATTATATTAGCTCATTATCCCTACTTTCATTTTACATATAGTATATTATATAGTGTGTTGTATTTATATTCATTGTTTATAGATTATTTACTTGCGATCGTCTTGTGTTTTCCAGGTTTGCCTGTCTCCGAAATCAATAAGGATTTGTACTGGTATTGAAGAAGTGATTTCTGGCTCTGATGAAAATGCATATTCAGCAGCACCAGACTGGTCTGTTTACATGATTATGTGAGAAGGCTGTGTTTTTGGCCATCTGTGACTCAAACATTATATTCACGGTGTCAGACATTCCTCTGAGATGAGCACCATTTAATCGCTTCTTTCAGCTGTGAATGTGTGAATAAGCTCGTATTAATAATGCATAAACAAGAAAACCTGATTGGAAACGACGCACTTCTCTTAGATGTCTAATTGATGACTTAGGAAGTAAATTCTATTTATATGATTTGCAGTACAATATTGTTAATCCGACTTTCTTTTGTAAGTATCCTGCGTTTTGAATTCTACTTTTCGTAATGCAAAAGCTATATTGAATATAGTAACTGAAGGGAAACTTTCTCCTTGAACACTTCCTCATACATTACCTCCAGGCATAAAAAAAAACTTTAAAACCCCATTTTCTAGTATGTTGACTCTTGAGACGAGATGGAGTGGTAGAAGTCAACTGACAAAAACAAAGCAAAAATAAATTTCTCTAAAACTGTACAAATGGTACTGAAGTTCCTCGTCTCTACAAAGCTATTTTCCTCAAAGCAGTGACGTATTTCTCTGTCACAATCCCTCGCTTTTGATATACGATTATGACAAAAAAGCTAAAGTCTCTGAACAATTGTGATGAATTTACGCAATTATTTTCAGGAGTTGTATGCAGTCTGTTTTCAGGTGACTGTTTTATCAACAAATCCCACATTGTACCATTTTACCCATTTAGATCCATTTTATAATTAAATTTTCATCAATTATTAATTAAATTGTTTCCCATATATTACTATTTTGTTAAATTTACGTTACCAGATAAAAGTTCAGAGACATTAAGATTCATTTTAGATTTTACGATGCTGCACTTATTTGCTTAATCACTAATAAAGTCACTGTTATAAGGGGTTTAAATGCAGATGTGTGGCAACAGTGTGTGAATTTAGCCATTAATTCTATTTTTTTTATGATTACACTTGATAAAAACGGTCTGCAGAAACACTTTGATTGACATTCTCACTTTGTACATGTCATAGGAGGGGGAAAGCCCCGCCTATTGTGACAATCTCTCCGTCATTAGCATAGACAGCCGTGAGTGAGAAGCAGCCATCCGCCATCAGAGTTTTCAGTCTGCCGCTATTATGATGACACGCAGGCGTTTATAGCTCCACCCTCTTTTGAAAAGAGCACAATGTCATTTGAATTTAAAGCGACAGACAAACACAATTTGGATCAAAACCTGAAGGGGGCAGTTTCAAAGAGGTATAAAAAGTTATTTGTGGGGTATTTCAAGCTGAAACTTCACATAGACGCTCTAGGGACATTAGAGACTTATTTTACTTCTTGTAAAAATGTGCATAACAGATCCCCTTTAAAACAATAAAACACCTGCGTGAAAAAAAATTGTGAAAAATTATTTTAATTTAATATAACAGTTTTCTATAGGGGGAATGGTGGCGCAGTGGGTAGCACAATCACCTCACAGCAAGAAGGTCGCTGGTTCGAGCCTCGACTGGGTCAGTTGACATTTCTGTGTGGTGTTTGCATGTTCTCACCGTGTTCACGTGGGTTTCCTCCGGGTGCTCATGTTTCCCCCGCAAGTCCAAAGACATGCGCTATAGGTGAATTGGGTGAGCTAAATTGTCCGTAGTGTATGTGTTTGAATGAGAGTGTGTGGATGTTTCCCAGTGATGGGTTGCAGCTGGAAGGGCATCCGCTGCGTAAAACATATGGTGGATAAATTGGCAGTTCATTCCGCTGTGGCGACCGCTGATTAATAAAGGGATTAAGCCGAAAAGAAAATGAGTGAATGAATGACTGTTTTCTACGTCAGTTTATTTTTAAACTGAATTTATTCCTGTGATTTAAAGCATCAGTGTCTCATGGTCTTTTAGAAATCATTATATGTTGATTTGCTGCTCAGGAAATATTTCTGAATATCGATTAAACCAGTTATGTTGCTTAATATTGCCTTTTAAAAAAAGAGATATTTTTTTGTTAAGAAATATTTTAATCAAGGACACGTTAAATTGATCAAAAGTAACAGTAAAGACATTTATAATGTTACATAATAATCTATAGTGTTATATAATATTTCTGTTCATAAAATACTCATAATAAGTAAATGCATCACAGTTTCCAACAAATTATAAAGCAGAAAAAAATTATTATGACAATAATAACTAATGATTATATCTCTGAAGCATCAAGCGACACTGAAGACCGGAGAAATGATGCTGAAAATTAAGCTTTAAATCCCAGGAATAAATAATTACATAGAAAACATTTATTTTAATGTCTAATAATATTTCACAATATTACAGGTTATTATTTAATTAAATATATGCAGCCAAGGAGAGAAGACATTAAAATGTAATTAAAATTCCAGTGTCTTTAAACTATTAAGCATAACCTGTCTATTCATATTTATATATATTTATTATATATACATATAATTACATACAATATACATATTATATAACATAAAATACATTTATTATACGCCTCAGCATATATGAGTATACATGCCTCACAAATCTCTCATTTAAATTAATATTCTCTATAGGATGCTTTACAATATTATATTTGTGCATAGACATTAGATTAGTCAGTACTGAACCAAATCTGGAGCTAATCTAACAAAATGACTTACAATAACGGTCCATAAAATAGTAACCTGGCAGTTCATTCCGCTGTGGCGACCCCACATTAATAAAGGGACTAAGCCGAAAAGAAAATGAATGAATGAATGAAAATAGTTACCTAAATTTATATGTTAGGGGAAAAAAAAAGAAAATAAATATTCTAAAAAGAGCAAAAACCAAGAGAAACAAAAAAATATATATATACAATTTTGTTGAAATTTACAATATTTTGCATAAATTTAAATGTATTATCTTTTTATTTTTAAAGATGTTAGTTAAGTAAAATATTATTTTAATAAATATATCCATTTAATAAATCTGTTTTCTTCAAATGCCCCAAAATATATGACCCATATTCACTGAGAAATGCATAAAAATATAAATTTTCCAAATGGAGTGTACTCATTTATGCTGAGCACTGTATATGTTCTCATTTTACCCCCTTGTTACAGAAACATTACCGAGAAAAAAGTCAACTATGATCTTTATCTCCCCTTCAAGGCGTAAATTGATTTTTATGTATAAATGTCTTCAAGGATAAAGACTCAGTAACGTGCCCACTCATCTTTACCAGCTCACGTGCCGCTGTTCAGAAGTGGGTGACAAACGTCTTCATCCTCCTCCATTCACAAACACACGTACACCCATGCGCAGGCGTCCTCCTACATGCAGGATCAACGGGCTGCGCTGTGGCTTATGAACATGGACATGAGGATGATTTTCACGCTCACATATACTCCCACACATCAGCAAAACAGCAATTAATCCTAATGACACCTTGGAAGAGTCTTCAGGAGACGAGTGTCATGTTCATTTGCTTGCTTACAAGCCTTAAAGGGGCATATAAAAGTATTCATTTATCTTTGGCCAGTGCAACAGTATACTGGTGAACATATTAGATACGACCTGGCAGTTTGAGGAATGTATTTATTGTTGATAAATATAAAAGAAAATAAATATATTTGAAACCTATATTTGATGTATTTACGTATCATTTAATATAAATGAAATAATTAGAATAATAAACAGTGTGGAGTTTGCATGTTCTCCCTGTAAGAGACTGTAAGAGTATATACTCTATAGCCAAATAGACTGTAAGAGTATATACTCTGTAGCTAAATAGACTGTAAGAGTAAATACTCTATAGACAAATAGACTGTAAGAGTATACACTCTATAGCTAAATAGACTGTAAGAGTATATACTCTATAGACAAATAGACTGTAAGAGTATATACTCTATAGCTAAATAGACTGTAAGAGTAAATACTCTATAGACAAATAGACTGTAAGAGTATACACTCTATAGCTAAATAGACTAAGAGTATATAATATATAGACAAATAGAACGTAAGAGTATATAATCTATAGCCAAATAGACTGTAAGAGTATACACTCTATAGCTAAATAGACTGTAAGAGTATATACTATATAGACAAATAGAACGTAAGAGTATATACTCTATAGCCAAATAGACTGTAAGAGTATATCCTCTAGCCAAATATATACTCTATAGCCAAATAGAATGTAAGAGGTTGTTTAATGGCAGCTTTATATACTGTAGTGTATACCAGGGCAAATTGTCACAATGTAAATATATAAAAGCTTTAAAATGCTGCTTTCTGAGGCTGCATTCCTAGGCAGAAAGTTTTTATTTTTATTTATTTAATTTGATTTATTTGAATGTGCAAATAAGGTTGCACTTTTAATTTGCTCCCTGTTTTGTGGTGTACTTTTTGCAAAAAAAAAAAAAAAAAATTCAAATTAAGAAAGGCATCAAGGCACGTCCATATCTGACAATTCTTCTTCCTTTTCTTTCTTCGGATGTTTCTTCTGATCAAATTTGCCAGCATGTGTCCTTCACTGCCTTTGATATGCCACAATGCCTTCCATTTATGACACTTGAGCTAAAGAAATGTAAAAATACACCTCGAAGTATATGTAAATATGTTTTTTGATCAACATTTTCCACTTTTGATGGCATTTCTAGCAAGAAGTTATTGTAGTAAGCAAATATTTCTTTAGTTTGCACCAAAGCTGTCTCTGTTTTGTAGAAAAATTGTTACGCTGTCTCAACATATTTCTAAGTATCTTCTTATGTGTTCAATGGAAAAAAAAAGAAACTCATAAAAGGGTTGGAACCATATTAGAGAGAGTAAATGGTGAGTAAATTTTCATTTTTGGGTGAAGTATCCCTTTAACGTAAGTAAATGGGGGAAAATTACTAATAGTTATTCATAATTATTATTAGTAGTTGATAATTAGTTTATGATATCATTGATTACATGAAGAATAGCAAGCATTGTTTGCTCTACAATTTTTTCTAAAGTGTTATGTTTAAA
Source organism: Danio choprae (assembly GCA_903798125.1). Lineage (NCBI taxonomy): Eukaryota > Metazoa > Chordata > Actinopteri > Cypriniformes > Danionidae > Danio > Danio choprae. Next base: position 1,166,772 of record CAIGQW010034901.1, read on the forward strand.
TGTACTCATTTACAATTACTCATTTAGCAGACGCTTTTATTCAAAGCAATGAACAAGTGAGGATAAAAGAAGCATTTCTTAGAGTGTTGGAGAGCTGATAAAAAAAAAGTGTCTGGTCCACACAGAGAGCAGAGTGTGTGTCCTACAGATGGTTTGTAAAGCCCACTCACCTGTGTGGAGCCCATTCAGAATTGTAAGATGTTTTCCAGAAACATGGAGTGTTAATAAGAAAGTGTTTGGTCCACATGGAGAGGAGAGAGTGTGTCTTACAGGTGGTTTGTTAAACCCACTCACCTGTGTGAAACACTCAGAATTGTAAGATGTTTTCCAGA
>CAIGQW010034901.1:1167113-1178571 GCA_903798125.1 Danio choprae
AGTGTGTCCTACAGGTGGTTTGTTAAACCCACTCACCTGTGTGAAACATTCAGAATTGTAAGATGTTTTCCAGAAACATGGAGTGTTCATAAGAGAGTGTCTGGTGCACACGAAGAGGAGAGTATATGCACCAAATTGGCATACATATAGCACAAAAATTTGAACATTGGATGAAATCAGGTTCATAATTCTTGTTTCATTTTTGATTAACGTGTGTTGGTGTGTGTATGAACATACCTCAGTACAAAAATAAATGATCAGATTATAGATATGAATAAAATGATTAAGTTTAGTTTGAGAGCTGCTGAAGTGGACAGTTATTATGGCTCAGTGCAGGAGAAGGAAAACTCATGGCTTTTAAAGTGATATATATTTCAAATCTGCAGATACAAATGGAAAGAATTGCACCAAAGGTGTCACTTAAATCTGTACTTTGGATGTTTTCTTTGCATTATGAAAATCCAAAAAGTCTAAAATCTCAAAACAGAGGTACATGCAAAAACCTGCAGTGTCTCACCTTAAGAAAGCAAATAAGGTCAGTTTCATGTTGACTGAACAACACTCAACTGCAGATCACAGCAAAAAACAGTGTGCTTTATAGTGGACCAGATGGTGGAACTTGTCATTTCAGCTTGCTCACTATTCGATTATTGATGCCTTGGCACATTTTAAGTTCTCTCCCATCTGCCCTAATATTCCTGCTCTCTTATGAAGTAAATAAATCAGGCTGATGCCAAAGCAAGATGACAAGAGGAGAACATTTAAACTAAATCTGTCATGTGTGACATTTAAATTGTTCTCTCTAATAAGTGGACTAGCACAAAGTCGTATATTCCAATGACTAGTCGATGTCTGAAGCCTCTGGAGATGTGAGATGTTCTCATATGTCAGCACTTCAACACAAATTTTCTTTTAGACAGATATCAAAAGACGCTCAAGCTCATTAAATGGTGATATAAGTGGGTCACGGATATGAACAATGTGGCAAACCATTTGTACGTCTATAGACCCTTTTCACATTTCCAGGTTTGGAAAGAGAATGGAAGAGTACAACAAATACATTTTTTGCATACTAATTTGTATAAATAACCTCTACAATAGTGATTTCACGACTTTAAATAAAAGGAAAAAAATAAAGTGAAAATGATAACGCCAGCCAAAAGAAATAAGAATGTCAAATTTACCATCCCACCCATAGACTCTGCATTAGAAACATCTCACATAAGTGGTAACTAGTTGTTGTTTTTTATTTGACGCAAAGATCATATAACACAAAGTATAGCTTTATGAATATATCGTTGAGACAGCATCGTTGAAACGCATCTTCACCATCTTGTAAAATAATCTGTTTCTTTAGAGGCATTATGAATTTAAAAATCTAAATTAAGATTAATTTTACTATATATAAACATGCATTTGCAAACTCAAAACTAGCCTACAGTTTTGATTAGCCTACATCTAATGTACTGACAAAAAGCAAGCTCTTTATTATGTAATATTGTGGCTAAACTCCACTTCCACAGAAGAAAGTCTTTGTTTGGTGGGGTGTGTCAAAAATGTCAGCACAATTAGCAGCAACAAGTAAAAATATAAACCATGGAACCAAAGAGACAGCTCGTACAAAGGGTCCAAGTAAACTCTTTTCTCTTTAATTCTGGATGGCTAGATCAGTGACTATTTGCCATGTTAAACGTATTTTTAGAGATTTATACAGATCAGGCTCTGACAATTCTTCAAAAACAACACAAAGAATGGACTTCTCAGCTGCCAGATGCACCCCTTATGTGTCAAAACAGGGTTGTCAACGCACCACCTTTCCATTTTAAAAAAATTAATTGTCATAGCTGAACGCAACCCTGCTTCTACATCGGTGCCTGTTTAGCTTTGCCCACCGACTCACACTGCAGGATGTAATTAATAATGATGAAATAGACAAACTCAGGTCTACACAGAAACCAAATCATAAAGACGCTCTGAAGACAAGAAGAGACTGTGCCAAGTTCTTTATTCCTGATCCCAACAAAAGGTGGATTCCGGATCCCATCAGTAGGAATTTGGTCCTTTGTTCACTTTATTTTACAGTGGGTTTTGCTTATAGACAAGGCACAATTTGACTCTAGAAAGATTAAAGCAAAAAAAATGATGATGTGTCAAGTTGCCAACAATATTGGATCCGGCAGTAACGTAAAGCAAGTGTGAGTAGCCTATAAGGTATAACTGTTTTTGGCTTTGTCTGTTAATATTGTTCAAGTTTACAGACACAAGTTTACTTTTTTTATTAAATCAAAATAATTAATAAGTGAACAAACATAATAATATTAATATTAAATTACAGCATACTTGTCTATATACATTCAATGTCCATCAATTCAACAAAAGAGTCATAAAACATTTTCCTGATGGACCAAAATACATACATCCTTTTTTCAAAAAACAGGTCATCTTTTTTAAGGTAGGCTAATGCAAGGGGTCATTGCCTTTGTCCACTGAGATACGCCAGGACTGTCTTCTTCTCCACAACACACATTCACAACAGACTGAAATTTACATCAGTGTCCACACAGCTGTCCTTTCAAACTTCATGAAATTCCCACTGTTTAATTAGAAGCAAAGCACTGAAAGATTCAAATAAGTTTGACCCACATGTCCTGGTGCTAGAGCACCTTTTGAGATCAGGTAAAATAACAATGGGTTTTTATGTGAAAATCTTGAAAACATTTATAACGTGGAAATTCAACAACATCCCATTCTTGCTAAAACACATAGAAGCGACAACATACATTAATTGAAAAAAATAAATGGTATAATGGCTTGCCATACGGGATGTCAACGGCGTTATAGTGATGATAGATTGATCACGGGGAGGGTTTCCAAAGGGGGAGTCCAGTGGGGGCGATAATGAGGGTCTCTGGATATATATGGCATTTCAATAACCAGACTGAAACTAACTTTCTCTTTCCTCAGCTTTTCTATTACATACAGGTGTGCTGTTTCCACTAGTATGCTCACTGTCCGCTTCCTCCAGGACTCCTCGGTGAACGGCAGCCTGCTGGACTCTCTCTCTCCCGCCGATCAGACAGGATTTAGCCGCGCGGGATACACTGTGGTCGCGGTGGTTTTGGGAATAATCTTCGTTTTCGGTTTCCTTAGTAACTTTGTCGTTCTTTTGGTGTTCGCTCGTTTTCATGTACTGAGGACCCCGATTAACTTGATGCTGTTGAACATCATTGTGAGCGATATGCTGGTTTGTCTGTTCGGTACACCTTTAAGTTTCGCCGCGTCCGTTCACGGCCGGTGGCTGACGGGAGTTCACGGGTGCAGGTGGTACGGTTTTGCCAACGCGTTGTTCGGTAAGCCTGGGACGGAATAAACTTTTGTTAAAGTTATAAAGACTACTTTTATTAGCTTTTACGACACGTTAACAGAAAATTGTATTCAGTTATGTGACATGTGAGACTTCGCCTGAAGTGAATGTGCTTTTTAAAGGGTAAGTTAGTAAAAAAAATTGACTCACCCTCAAGCCATCCTTTTTTCCTCGGTCAAACATTGTAGAGGAAACCGTAGTCCGGTGATCCATAAATGCGGCTACAGGCACTTGAGAGTCAGAAAAAGTATTAGGCCTATAGGCAAAATTTGCTCCTGATTATTAAAGTCCCAAACGAAAATGTATGTCTGTTGAAGAAACTATGTTGCTAATGTTGTGGCTTTATGTAAATTATAAATGTTTTGCTTCATAAGACCTCAGTGTATTGTCAGGAGTCACCAGTCTCAATCTTGTGTTGCCTGTTGCCATGTTATTTTTACTCTCAAATTGCCAGTAGCCACTGGCGCTGACTAGCTTACAGAATCGCCAAGGGACACATTTTCAGGTTAAAGGTCTTTAATTTACCGGAAAGAATAATTTTATCTGTACAAGAAAAGGACAGTGGCCATTCTATAGCCTATGCTATTGATTCACTGAACCAAACTACATGAATGTGATTTACTGCGAAGAGCTGATTCAAAAGAGTCAATCTTTCTGGATTTGGATTATGCAACCAAACATCGTCTGTGAGATGTTTAGATTTTAGTACATTTATACTTGGTTTAGTAAAAGTTGTTTTAAAAAAAAGAACAATGTGTCAGAAACGCTTAAGGTATAGACTAAATTCCTGTTTATCAAACTTATTTTGTTATTTTTATTGTGTGCTATATATAGTCAGATAAAAAAAGTATAAGTACATAATAAACTGTAAATCTCATGCTATAAACTGTTGCGCTTATGATTATTCTAGTACATTAAACTATATGAGGCAGTGCAGTGGGTAGCGCTGTTGCCTCACAGCAGGAAGGTCGCTGGTTCAAGCTTCGGCTGGGTCAGTTGACATTTCTGTGTGGAGTTTGCATGTTCTCCCCGTGTTGGTGTGGGTTTCCTCCGGGTGCTCCGGTTTCCCCCACAAGTCTAAAGACATGCGGTACAGGTGAATTGGGTAAACTAAATTGTCCGTAGTGTATGTGTGTGAATGAGTGTATAGGTGTTTCCCAGTGATGGGTTGCAGCTGGAAGGGCATCCGCTATGTAAAACATATGCTGGATAAGTTGGCGGTTCATTCTGCTGTGGCGACCCCAGATTAATAAAGTGACTAAGCCGAAAAGAAAATGAATGAATGAATGAATGATTTACTTTCTAGACAGATTAAGCAAAGTTGTAGGTGTATGTTTAGTGTACAAATACTGCTCAATTTCTGAGTGAACTTCTTCAGTCAAACAGTAATTTTATGTGGTAAGGTTAAGTATATAAAATAATTAGTAAAAACTAAATGTGTGTCTTTTTCCAACATCAACAGGTATTGTTTCACTAGTATCCCTTGCTGTGCTGTCATACGAGCGCTACAGTACCATCCTCTGCTGCTCAAAAGCAGATGCATCTGACTATAGGAAGGCCTGGCTCTTCATCACTGGTTGCTGGCTGTACTCTCTGCTGTGGACAGTACCACCGCTCTTGGGCTGGAGCAGCTACGGTCCCGAGGGTCCTGGCACCACCTGTTCAGTCCAGTGGAACCAGCGCTCTCCGGAAACCCAGTCTTACGTCATCTGCCTCTTTGTCTTCTGTCTTCTGCTGCCTCTCCTTCTGATGGTCTACTGCTACGGCAAGATCCTCATTGCCATTCATGGGGTGAGTGAAGAGTGAAAGGGAAAAAATTGAAAGGGAAAGAGAGTGGGAGTGGAAGCAGTGATTTTGATAAAGAGCTCTCTCAGAGTAAGACCCATCGATCTCTCTCTAGTCAAACGTTTGTCCACCCTAAATGAAGCATTTTTCATGCTGCTGTCCAGAAGTCTTTCTCATTGTCATTGCTAAAGGGTTAGTTCACCCAAAAGTGAAATTCTTTTTAGTCATTTATTCAATCTCATGTCGTTTCAAAAACCATAAGACTAATATGTAAAAAAACTAAAATAATGGTCATAATGGGGTCCTAAAAAATCCAAATGATTCAAGAGATTGAATCCAAATCTTGCAAAATGTTTTTTTTAATCATGCTTTAATTAAATCAATATTTAATTTAGTATTTTATTCATATATAACAATAGAGGACAATGGGCATCATACTGTAAACAGAAAACATTTTTTTATGATTTATATTTTATGGCACATTTTTAAAAATGTTGTAAACAGAAAAAAAAAATTGTAGCAAAAATCTAAATGCTGGCACACAATATAGCTGCATTTCATAGACCTTTATTATATCAAAATTTTGGTTATGATGCTTGGATATTTTTAAATATAATTTGCTTCTAAAAGATTGCCTAAAGTTTTACAGGTTTACATCTTACGGGTAACTTGAGAATAAGTAAGTGGTGTTTTTTATTTTTATGAAAAATTGACAATTTTGTGGGAGTTTTAGTCTTTCATTTACACAGCCACATCCTTATAGATTCATGAAAACCTTTGAAAACAATTTGCAAAGTGCAAGTTTTTGATGAATAATACTGGTTTTGTTTTGTCTGTTAAACATAAAAGAAACATGATTTTGTGAAAATGTAATGTTATGGTCATTGCACATTTAATCTGTAGGCATGCACAAGTACTTGACAGCCAAAACAGCCAGTGGACTACAGGACCTAATGCACGTAAGCGTGTAGGGTTCCTATACAAAGTAACATCGCTATCTACTGGCCTGGCATGCATACAGTTTTTCAAAAAAAAAAAAAATGCTAAGGATAGCGTTTTCATTTTTACTCCATCATTTGTGTAAACATACACTACAGTGATATAGATGTTAATTTGTGGGTGCACTAACTGTTCAGTTTGTACTTATATGCACAACTGGATCAAATTTAAGTGTTTAGTATGCAAATGTGCTAATATTTCTTGGTCTTTACAAAACCAACAACAACCAAAAACTGTTTGTATATAAATATAATAATGATAATGTTAATGAAACCCATACAGGCTTTAAATTCTCTCACCATCCATTACACTCAAAAACAGAGCCAACATTCTGCTGCATAAATACCATGTGGTGTTTCAAACCAGGCCTTTTGTTGTTACTCTTTGAAAAAGCAAACCTCAAAGCGTGTCTCCTCATCCCACAGGTTGCTAAGATCAATCAGACAGCTGCACAGCGGAGGGAAACACACGTGCTGGTGATGGTGGTTTCCATGGTGTCCTGTTACCTGCTCTGCTGGATGCCGTACGGGGTCATGGCATTGCTCGGCACATTCAGCGCTGGCATTACCAGCCCCACAGCCAACGTCGTGTCATCCTTACTTGCAAAGAGTAGCACCGTTCTGAACCCCATCATCTATGTATTGTTCAATAATCAGGTATGTGCATGTATTAGTGTATTTGTATGGTATTTTTTTATAGCCATGTCAATTTGGCGTTTACTGCCAGTTTTACAGGTGCTTTATAGCATTAGTAAGAAGCGGAGCAGAACCTCCAGTTCATCTTACCCTTAACACAGAAGAAGGTGCTGCTCAACAACACTGCATCCCTATGGGATTATATGCTGCTACCTCTCCACCTGAGGGCCCAAGCCTGATGGACACCCCCCAAATGACCCAGAATTCTTCACTACAAAGAGGTAACAAGACTTTGTTGCTTGTGGTGCACTGTACTCCATAAAAGCCCTGGATATGGAGGTTCAATCCATATGAAGATACAGAAAAGTGCCATATACTTGTTTTTAAGGAGGATATTGTAACACTAAGTATTTTGTCTCACTGTTTTTTGCTTTATATGTGCAGTGTAGGTATTATTATTTTATTATTACTATTTAAATTTGTTGCAGATTTTGCATGTAATAATTGCCACCAGGTGTCAGTGTTTGTTCAACTTAAAACAATGACCTGAGCTTGGCAGCATGGTATGGTCATGCCTGTAGTGTTTACATCAATTTAATGACATATTTATCTTAGGATGCTTCATCTTAGTCTTTCAAAAATATATGATGAGAATTGGTCAGCTGAACAGCTGTAGCATATCCAATACATTGCTTGCAGTGACATGGCTGCTTTAAATTAGCCAATGGCTAAAAAAATTATTAACCTTTGAATTTATTTAGAAACACTTTTTTTGCAGTGTCGTATCATTAATAAACAAATGTTGAAATCAATCAGGGGCAGCACAGTGGCGCCGTGGGTAGCACAATCACCTCACAGCAAGAAGGTTGCTGGTTCGAGCCCCGGCTGGGTCGGTTGGCATTTCTGTGTGGAGTTTGCATGTTCTCCCCGTGTTTGAGTGGGTTTCCTCCGGGTGCTCCGGTTTCCCCCACAAGTCTAAAAACATGTGGTACAGGTGAATTGGGTAAGCTAAAAATTGTCCGTAGTGAATGAGTCTGTATGGATGTTTCCCAGTGGTGGGTTGCAGCTGGAAGGGCATCCGCTGCGTAAAACATATGCTGGATAAGTTGGTGGTTCATTCCGCTGTGGCGACCCCGGATTTATAAAGGGACTAAGCCGAAAAGAAAATGAATGAATGAAATCAATCAATATAATTATGGATATTATGGACATTAATTTTTAAAAGTAATGTTGAAAGTAATAACTTGTTGAAAGTAATAACTGGAGACAGGTGTTAAAACACATGCAAACAATGACTTATCATCCTAATGATCATGATTTGTTTATCTGGTCTTAGCTACTGGGGGCATGTTTTCAAAACACCATTTTCAAGCAGTTCTTTTAAATATCATTCTGGTAGCCTGAAAATGTAAACTTTTGAAAACAGCTTTCAGGCTTTAGAAAGTGATTCCATTATTGTCTCTTTGTAAACAATAAAAACTTGATTTTGTGAGAATGTTGATGATGTCATGTACAATTACTTGACAACCAAAACAACAATTGTGGATTACAGGACTGTATATTTGTAGGCGCTTGTTCGTAGCCAATGTACTGACTGTCATAATACTGCTTTTTTTATTATCCTAATTTTTGTGGATCTGTGTTATTGGGGATCATTTTAACTGTGTTGCTCTCTGTATGATGAACTTTTTAAAAAGAAATTTACTTTCCATTTTTAGCACATTGCTGTTGTTTAAAAAAAAAAAAGGTAACAACCTAAATAGATTTCCGAGAACCACAGTAGAGGAATTTTACAGCCTCATTAGGTTGGAAAAGGTTGCAAAAGGATGTCTGAAGACTTGGGGCTCCGTCAGTCCTAACTGACTGATTGATTATAAATAGAAAGAAAGAAATTCAGCACCAGTGGTACTTTGGCTGTTCTTCAAAAGGTCAGTATAAGGACACGTCGAAGAATCCTTTAACAAATAACAAAGTACCCTGATTCATGGTGAAAAAATGCATGGATCTGCAGGCATAGTGATCAAAATCACATCGTTCCAATTGTAAGAGAGTTTGTGATCTGAAACTTGAAAGAAAGTGGGTCATGCGACTTGTCTGTTCCTAAACAAAGGAATAAATCACTATCAGAGGGAGTCTAAACAAAAGGAAATTCCATATATTAGAACGGTCAGGTCAGAGTGCTGACCTCAATCTCATTGAAATGCTGTGTGGCATGATTTCTATTCAAGGCCGTTTGAGGCATTCCAAAAATATGCAAGATATCCCAAAATATTTGCGAAACAGCTTGTGCAGAGGAATGGACCAAAATACCTCCAAATGCAGGTCTGATCAGCAGCTATAGGACGTATTTGACAGCACTTGAAGTTCGAAAAGTTATTTAATGTGAATAATTACATTTGGCTTCGCAAAATATTATGAAATGACCAAGATCAATGACTGATAAGGAAGCTATCAGGTCACGTGCTATGAGCCTGATGTTAATAATTTCAAACTTTTCATAGTTTTTAACCGTTCATTAGATAGATGGTGCAGGTTCTATGATTAGCTTTGGCTGATTAAGTTCACAGGAAATATGCGAGGAAGGCTTTCATTAATAGTGCTCCTTGTTCTCATCACAGAATGACTGGCTCTGAAATTGGCTTGTACCTGACAGAGATAGAGCTGCATATCACACTCTCTAATGAGCCAGCAAACCAGTCGATGAGCTTTAGCTCTCAGAATGGCAACATTGATCTGAAAAACCCATCCGAGATGGCAAGGTTTGATATGCTACATGTTTAAGATTGATTCAAAATGTAATTAAATTAATCACATTTACAGTGAGCTAAATGAATAAGGTAAGCCATGCAATAAATTATAGAGGCAGATGAGTACAATAATATTATTTTTAGTAAGATGTTTATTTACAGTTTGTACTAGTTCTTGAATCTAGTTGGTTGAGAGGTCATTCCAGCTATGCAGTATTTTATTAATAAATAAGTACACTGCATCAGAGTTGATATCAATCCGCCTGTTGCATTTTACAGTGAGTGTCATGGCAGAGGACTAAACTCACTAGAAATGTACACGTACTACTGCATTTGTGTCTTTAGGTGAGAATGTACAGATATGTGGTTATTTATTAAGAATGCACATATTAGAAAATAAATTTTCAACAAGCTCCAGGACATCAGCAGCAGCCGCTCATCACTCAAGTACCGAGAGCAGTACCCTTACCTCAGACAGTTCATTTGGAATCTACCGCCGACTCTCATGCATTAATCAGCAGCTATCAGATGTTTTTTTTACAAAACTTTTTCAGATGCAAAATAGTTACTAAATATTAAACCAAAACAAACACTTTTTTTGTTTGTTAGAATCTCAGATGATACTGAAATATTTAATCTTTCCAAGTGGTTTATTTTGACTCAAATTTGCTTTAATTTGACTTTATTTTGAATGATTTTTAGTTTAGAAGACCTGACATATAGCAATGCATTGTTTAATACAATTCATGTTGTGTATATATATATATATATATATACATAGCATTTTAGCTCAATATAGCATTTTAGCTCATAGCATTTAAATCTATATCATTTTATAACTACAATTTAAGACTATTTATTATTTTTATTTTATCTATTTATACTACAATTAATGGACTACAATGTTTAAGCAATCTACCCAGCACATATATAAAATGTCAGGTGTCAAGTAAATACTTTACCCTTGAAATAAGGGTTTGGCCTTGTATTACATGAAACTATATTTCTTGTATTAATTAATATTAAGCATACAATACATTTTTAAAGTCCTTAAGTATTTTTGTCATGATTATGAGAATTTAAAATTATTGAATGCCACTAAATAGCAAAAAAGACATAGCATTTCATAATACACAATCAATAAAATAAAAAAAATTCAAAGTACTTCATGTAATATAATCACATAATCACTCTGGACCCCTCACACCCAGCGCACTTCCAGTTTGAACTGTTACCGTCTGGTCGGCGCTACAGAGCACCAAGCACAAAAACAGCCAGACACAGGAAAACTTTCTTTCCTCAGGCCATCTACCTCATGAACAGTTAAATATTCCCCTACTGTGCAATAAACGTGCAATACTTTCTCATACGCACTTGTACACAGCACCTTATTACAATATACAATGCAATACTTTCTCTAGGCATTTGTACACAGCACCTTATAACTTGTATATTTATAACAAATCTGTACATACAATTCAATACTGCAACACTTTCTCATACGCACTCGTACACAGCACCTTATAACAATATACAATGCAATACTTACTCTACGCAACTGTACACAGCATCTTATAACTTGTATATGTATAACAAATCTGTACATACAATTTAACATCCAGAGCTTTTTGACTGATTGCATCTCTGTTTAATGTTTGTTGTCTTTTTCATATTTATTTCGTGTTGTCACTTGTCACTTTATGTACACTGGAAGCTTCTGTAGCCAAAACAAATTCCTTGTGTGTGTAAGCACACTTGGCAATAAAACCCATTCTGATTCTGATAATCTAATTAGAAATGATAGATTTTTGGAATCTGATTATATAATGCTGCACAGAATATATAGTTGAATCAATTAACCTAGTTGGGCTAATTAACCTAGTTGGCTTAACTAATTAATTTGTTTAATTTGCAATTTAGGGCCTCAC
>CAIGQW010034901.1:1178671-1216636 GCA_903798125.1 Danio choprae
TAATTAACAGTGGCGCAGTGGGTAGCACGTTCGCCTCACAGCAAGAAGTCGCTGGTTCGAGCCTCGGCTGGGTCAGTTGACGTTTCTGTGTGGAGTTTGCATGTTCTCCCTGTGTTGGCGTGGGTTTCCTCCGGGTGCTCCGGTTTGCCCCACAAGTCCACAGACATGCGGTATAGGTGAATTGGGTAAGCTAAATTGTCCGTAGTGTATGAGTGTGAATGGGTGTGTGTGGATGTTTCCCAGGGATGGGTTGCAGCTGGAAGGGCATCCGCTGCGTAAAACATATGCTGGATAAGTTGGTGGTTCATTCCGCTGTGGCGACCCCAGATTAATAAAGGGACTAAGCCGAAATGAAAATGAATGAATTTGCAATTTAAGCTGAATACTGTAGCAAAATAACTTCAAATATATTTTACTGTGATCGTGACAAAGACAAAAGACATTAATTATTCAAACTTATTGTTAAAAAATGGGTTAAAAAAAATCTTCTCTAAGTTAAACATCATATATGCATGTATATTTAATGTGTCTTTGTGTTTTTGTAAGGAATAGAATAGACAGTTATGTCTGTTTTAGTATCATCACAGTGCAGCGGGTGCATTTGCCCTAATTTAATCCATAATGTGAGTTATCTGTGCGCTATATGAAATCATGTTCTCTGTATTCATCTCTGGAGTTCATTATCTCATAACCCTCATTGTCACAAATCTCATGACCCTCATTGTCATTAATTATAGAGGGAAAGCCAAAGGTTCACATGCATGATTACTGATAGACATTAATTTGGCCTGTCATGTCAGATAATCTATGGCAGTATATTTCAATCTCGCCAGTAAACACCGCTTCAGCAGAAAGGTGATGCATGGAGCCCTTGTAATTACAAACCACAATCCTGCGGTTTAATAAATAGTAGGTTCCTGTCTATATTTCTTTAAAAAAAGAGTCGCCTATTGCTTTCTCTTCCCCTTTGTATTCAGTTCACACTTTCCGTTTGGTTTCACGTTCAGTCTGTTCCCGTTTTGTTAGAATGGCATCATCAAACTGAATGGCATCATCAAGCTGTCATTTTTGCTCTAGAGATCCATCTTATCCTTGAACTCTGACTGTTTACTGATCGATCAGGTGAAATGAGTGCCAAAGCCGAGCGCATACACACATCAGGGCTCAAACCAGGAGCCGAGCACAGAGTCTGAGAAATCTATAAATCACTCACAGTCTTATGGATGTGCCCTTGGTTACCCAGTTTGTCTGGGAATATATTTGTGGAAGCTATGAGGTTTTTATACAAACCTATGCAGTAAAAAGTGTTGTGTATGTGAATTATGTGTGCTTGTGTGTGGGTGGCATTAATCAGTAGGTTCTGTTGATCTGAATCTGAATTCCACTATTTTAATTAATGGATAATCATAAGCTTTATAACACTGATTTATTCATTCATTCATTCATTTTCTTTTCGGCTTAGTCCCTTTATTAATCTGGGGTCGCCACAGCGGAATGAACCGCCAACTTATCCAGCATATGTTTTATACAGCGGATGCCCTTCCAGCTGCAACCCATCTCTGGGAAACATCCACACACACTCATTCACACACACACATACACTACAGACAATTTAGCTTACCCAATTCACCTATACCGCATGTCTTTGGACTTGTGGGGGAAACCGGAGCACCCGGAGGAAACCCACGCAAACACGGGGAGAACATGTAAACTCCACACAGAAATGTCAACTGACCCAGCCTAGGCTCGAACCAGTGACCTTCTTGCTGTGAGGCGATCGTGCTACTCACTGCGCCACCGTGCAACCGACACTGATTTATATTTATATAATGTCACTTGTTTCAAGTTAAACTTTGCTGTAAAAAATTAAACCTAACCTGACCAGCACTAGAATAAAATGTTGTTTGTGTATTTCAGCATTTAAAGTTGGCATGAAATCTTAATTTACTCTTATTGTTGTTAAATGTAAACAGTAATGCTTGTTATAAACAATGTATTTGTGTACTTTGATATTAAGTTAAAACTAATTTGCCTTCAAAAACTTTTTATCAAATACCATAACCTTCGTTCTCCCTTTAAACGATTTTTCTTCACGTCTGGTCACATGGAATGTCTTTAGGGTGGAGCTATCGGGGCGTGTCTCGTTTCTGCCCTGCTTTCATCCAGTCATCAATATTCCTCCAGTTTGTTAGCAATGCCCATCTCCCAAAGATCAAATCAGTTCCCTAAAGAAAAAATCATGCACTGCCCTATGTTTTTTTTTATTTATACATTTTTTTCAGGACCGTTTCAAGTGGATGTAAGCCACGATATGGGAAAAAAGGACAAGCTTAATCCGTTTCATGCTGACTGTAAGAATTCAAGTTCAGCCACAAAGATTCTTAATGAGTCTGATTCAAACCTTATTCATGAAACATTTTACACTGTCCATGAGTCCTCTTTTACATATTTGCCCCTTTGAGGCCGTTGTGTCAATCATTTTGACTGATTCATTTGTTCATAAATCTGGCAACACATGTTCATTGTGGTTTGCTATTAATAGCCAATACAGTATAACGCATGGTGCAATATATTTGTGCACTGTATGAGTTTTTATATAGGTGACTAATTTTTCAACGGGGGCCTCACAGTGGTGCAGTGGATAGCACATTCGCCTCACAGCAAGAAGGTCGCTGGTTCGAGCCTCGGCTGGGTCAGTTGGCGTTTCTTTGTGGAGTTTGCATGTTCTCCCTGTGTTGGCGTGGGTTTCCTCCGGGTGCTCCGGTTTCCCCCACAAGTCCAAAGACATGCGGTATAGGTGAATTGGGTAGGCTAAATTGTCCGTAGTGTATGAGTGTGAATGGGTGTGTATGGATGTTTCCCAGAGATGGGTTGCAGCTGGAAGGGCATCCGCTGCGTAAAACATATGCTGGATAAGTTGGCGGTTCATTCTGCTGTGGTGACCCCAGATTAATAAAGGGACTAAGCCGAAATGAAAATGAATGAATTTACAACGGAGTTTTCAGACTGTTTTCAACATTTTTGTCTCAATTTCTATTTATTTATTTTTTACCATTCAAGACTATGTTTGAGGTCTTTTCTTAGTTATTATGAAGAACTAGTTCATATGAATTCTTTTCTAGTGAATCAGGCATCACAGTTAGCATCAGGTTCATAGTGGGATGCTTTAAAATGTGCATACTTCATGCTAAATCTTGTATAGACCATTTCAATGTGGTGATGGCATTGGCCAATGAACGTTTCCTGCTTTTTTTCAGACTATTTTAATAACTGTAACAAGAGACAATTTAATTATATCTCAGCATTAAAACAGCTGTCATAACATTATATATCAATATGTGGGTCGTTTAGGATTCTCGGAAGTTATGGAAATTAAAAATATAAAACAGGAAATACGTTAGGAGCATTGTTATTGTTTACATCCCTCAAAATGGTCTATAGACAATTTATTTTCAGATTGCTTGCATTTTAAATTATTCTCACATTTTTTTATCATTTGCATTGACATTCATGAGTGAATCTGAAAACCATTTATGAATCATTTTGACTGATTCATCAAGAAGAATCAGTTCCTAAGAGTCAATTTGAGAGCATGCGAATCAGACACCACATCATGTTCAATATGATGTGCCATAAATACTCACACTGAGTATATCTGACTAAATCCTATATAGGTGTAACCTGAGTTGTCAGACTGTTTACATACTACGTTTTTGTTGCTCACACACTCACATGGTGAATTGGGTAAACTAAATTGACCGTTGTGTGTGTGTGTGTGTGTGTGTGTGTGTGTGTGTGTGTTTGTGTTTCTCAGTGCTGGGTTGCAGTTGGAATATCATCTGCCGCATAAAACATATGCCAGAGTAATTGGCGGTTCATTCCACTGTTGCGATCCCTGATAAATCAGCGACTAAGCCAAAGGTTAAAACGTTGCTTATTAATAATTCCATACTTGTACCAGTCTTGACAAACAAGATGTCGCTGACTGAAATGTCATTTGTTTGCAGATCAGACTTTACTGTTCATGCTGTTTTCATTGTGGTGTTTGGATTTTAAATTGGCGGAAAATATTTTTGTCATAATTACATTAACGTTTCAGTTACAGACTGGTGATGTCCCTTGTGGGGGCCATCGGCTGAGTTACATTGAAGCATCTGCCAGCATATGTGCAAGATTTTATTTGTTTGCTTGCATGTATACGTACATAAACCCCAATGGAATAGAGAGCAAGACAAGCAGACAAAGAGTGAGACAAGACGCTGTGCATTGCCAAGCTTTTAAAAGATGCATAAAACAAACAACACAAGGTTTGATTTTTTTATATATACAGAGCTTGCATGCATTTTTAACCTGCTCTCTTGACAGAAGCCATAAGCTTCTAGATTCTCCTGATGGCCTGACTCAATGCATTTATGAGACATGGAATAAAGTATGACTATGCATTTTCTCTGGCTAGACATTAAATATCTGAATCTGAAGTGTAGATGCATATACACATTTATAAGCAGAAAAAAAACGACATGTAAAGGGTTTTTAAAGAGTCACGTCCACCCTGATATTAATGGCAACTGGTGATGGTAGAGGCTGCTTTTCTTCTGCACTTCCGTCAGCATCAGTGCACACATACAGCCAAACAGATGGCAACTTCACGCTCAGATCTGCTCCAGCACACTGCTGTACTGTAAATATAAACACAGACCTGCAACTATACTTTCTAGTAACGATGAGTGTGACAGTGTTATGCAAGAAGCAATAATAGAACTTGATATTTCAGACAGCATATAATTCCTATAAGAAGTCTGTGCTCGCCAAACTGTGCCTTTCCCAAGAAATAAATTCATAATAGACCCGATTAACATTTTGGGGTTTCTCAGAAGCGGAAGTCATCATAGTTCAGTAAACTTGGAGAGCAATGAATGGGGGAGTACCACAAATTAATTATTTTTTGCAATCCAACTTACACAAATAATAATAATAATAATAATAATAATAATAATAATAATAATAATAATTAAACGTTAAAAAAACGTTAAAAAAAAAGAAAGAAAATAAAGTGTTTTAGACTGATAACTTGCAGCCAGAAGAGAGAAAAATGTCAAATTTATTGTCCCTCCATCAGATACCTTGCATAAGCATAAACAATTTTTTTGTAATTTGATGCAAATTTATATAATACAAAGTATAGCTTTTATAACTGCACACATATATATATATAAAAACAAATCTAAATATTCTACATATTCTAAATATTGTGAGGATTTACGATGCTGATAACCATTGAAAGGCATCATCTCTAACTTGTGAAAAGTTTCTACTGTGAGAAATTTGTAATTGTGAGACAAACATGCAATTCTAAAGTCAGTTTATGCCTTTAATTCTACATTTAAATCTCATAGTTTTTCTTTTTTGCTCAGAATTCTTAGTTTGCGTCTCGCAATTCTATCTCTTATTAAAATACTACTTTTCTTAATAGAATTGTGAGACATAAACACTTCTTGAAAAAAAAAAGTCATATATGTGAGATGATCCCAAGGTATAGATGATCCCAAGGTATCCTGGACCAGGCCGTATCCCTAGCTGATGCTGTGGTGGTCATGGAGGAATGGAGTGCATGAGACTGATTCTTGAAAGGCCACAATGACAAACACGACCACGCTTTGATCCTGTGTGCCAGCCTGACCTCCCACCGGAGCCCTACCCACACCTGCAGCTTTACACGATGGACGTCCAGCTTTTCCAGCCTCCGCTGCCTAGACTGCAGCTCCACACAGGAAGTTTGGCCAAAAGAATAATGATCGTGCCCAACAGAGCCTGGTTTCTCTCTAGGTTTTTTTTTTCCTTCACTTTGTCAATTCGTGAAGTTTTTTTTTCCTTGCCACTGGCTTGGTCGAATCGGGACTTGAGGAGCTGCGCTTTGGTGGATTTGCTCTTCAGTGTTTGAACGTTCATCAGTGAAACTTAAACCACACTGAACTAAACTCAACTCTGAAATCTGGACTTTACTAGTACTATGTTAAGCTGCTTTGACACAATCTACATTGTAAAAAGCGCTGTATAAATAAACTTGAATTTAATTTAATTGAATATATACTTTGAATCACGAAAAAAAGCCTGAATTCAGTTGATTATAGTTCTGAATTTTTATATCTTCCTGTTTTGTCTTCCTGACATTTGTTTGGAGTGTTTGTAGAGAAATTTACCTCTCAGAAGTTTGAGAAAAATTCTAAACTTCGTAAATGTTAACGCAATTGTGAGTTTATAATAGGGCTGCACAATATATCGCTTCAGCATCGATATGGCAATGTGATCATTCGCAGTAGTCACATCGCGAGTATATGCAATGTTGAGCCTGGATTATAATTGATCCTTTCGCAAGTGTTTTTTGAGGCCTGTGAATGTGTGAGGATTTTAAAAGCATTCAGGCTTTAAAAAATTTACCGTAACTTTGACATAATAAAAATGATTAATTTTATTTAATTGTTTATAAAATGAAGACTATGCAGTGTTATTTTACGCTTGATTATTCAATTACTGTATACCTCAATACAGTTCAACTCCACAGAAAACAATAATACACTGTTTATTTAATTTGTATCTTTTTCCTTATTGATTTTATCTATGCTTGTAGATTGTTTCTTATATTTTATGCATATACACTCCCATACAGAATCATCATAATCAATTTTTGCAACTAGTTATGCAACTCATCTAGTGAAATTGTATTCATATTGCAATATATATCGCAGAATAAAACAAAATATCTCAATATTAGATTTTTCCAATATTGTGCAGGCCTAGTTTATAATGTTAAAAGAGTGTGCTGTAAACTCAATTTTTGGAGTCAGAGACGAGCTGATGAACTAAAAAAACAAAAATTGACATCTAATCAAAATCTATCTGACTTTTAAAAAGCTCGAGCAATTAAAGTGGCAGAAGACAAACCCGAATTGAGCTCATAATAAACCTTTAGGCCCTTTAGAGTGGCCACGCATGACTGCACAAAGCAAGGGCCCGTGTCTGGTTCTGCTTCATTCATTATTTTCATTTACTGGAGCAGCACGGAGCACAATTTCCTGAGTGCTGCTCGCAGAATCAGATTTTAAAACGGCAGATCAGCACCGAGCTGTCCATCATAACTTCACTTCTCCATCTCATTTCCTTTCTTCAGTATCTACACATCTCTCCGTCCCCCATCGCTCTTCTATATCAGTCAGTGTGTGTGCTTCTTGTTCAGGCACCATCTGGATACCAACCAGGAGATGCCACATCCTCGCCACCACATGTAATGCTATTTTAATGATAAGACTGTTAATGAATGCAAAGTCTTTAGCACTTTTTTCCCAGAGGCACATAATCTCACTGTCTCACTGGGTTTATTGGGAACGAGAGCCCAGTTCATTCATAATTCATGTCAGGTTATGAAATATTAACTCAGGACTTGATGGCCTTAGCCTGGGCAGCGGTGATGTAACCATCCCAGATTTAACCCAGGAGCTTATAGAGCATGGAAGGAGATGAAGGCCAACAATTATTAACTATATGTGCAAATTTTGATAATGTCATGCGGATAGCCATGTCATTGCATCAACAAGCAATACAGCCAATGAAATTGCTGTATTTAAAGGGATAGTTCACCCAAAAATGTAAATTAACTCCCCCTCAAGTGGTTCCAAACATTTATGAATTTCTTTATTCTGTTAAACACAAAAAAATATACTTTGAAGAAAGCTGTAACCATAGACTTCCATAGTAGGAAAAACAAATACTACAAAAGTCAACCGGTTTTTAACTTTCTTCAAAATATCTTCTTTTGTGTTCAACAGAAGAAAGAAACTCAAACAGGTCTGGAACAAATGAAGGGAGAGTAAAGGATGCCAGAATTTTCATTTTGGGGGAACTGTCCCTTTAAGACTGTATTTGCATATGAGATACTGGGATTCACGTATACAAACATCAGAGAGTGTCCAGGCATACTAAAGAAACACATTTAATATTGCCACCTTGACTTGGTCAAACTATGTGTGTTTACTTATACTAAAGAAATGTGCTGAAAATGTAATACTTCAATGCAGACAAAGCGTATTAAAGATAAACATGTTCCGCTGTCAGACTTTATTCTGAGAAAAACAATTACCTGGATGTACTTTATCCCTTACTTAGCATATTTTTAAATAATTGTCCCTTTATTCAATTATATTATAATAAAGTAACAAGTAAATACATGTATCTGCATAAATATAAAATAGATGTGACTTCCCTGGGTTACTTTAGCATGAATCCTTTTTATTAGTTTAAGAGATCCACATAATTTCATGAAAAGTAAATAACAATCATCAGACACCAGTCATTAAATAAACATAAACAAATTATGCTTAGTTCTAATTCAATTAAATTCAATTCAAGTTTATTTATATAGCGCTTTTTACAATGTAGATTGTGTCAAAGCAGCTTAACATAGTTCTAGTAAAGTCCAGATTTCAGAGTTTGGTTCAGTTCAGTGTGGTTTAAATTTCACTGCTGAAAGTTCAAACACTGAAGAGCAAATCCACCGAAGCGCAGCTCAACAAGTACCGATTCGAGCAGGCCAGTGGCAACAGTGGGAAAAACTTCACCAATTGACGAAGTGAAGGGAAAAGAAAACCTTGAGAGAAACCAGGCTCTGTTGGGCACGATCATTATTCTTATGGCCAAACTTTCTGTGTGGAGCTGCAGTCTAGGCACTGGAGGCTGGAGAAGCTGGACGTTCTTCGTGGAGAAGCTGCATGTGTGGGTAGGGCACCGGTGGGAGGTCAGGCTGGTCCACAGGATCAATGGGACTCGTTTTGTCACTGTGGCCTTTCAGGAATTAGTCTTATGCACTCCATTCCTCCATGACCACCACAGCATCAGCTCGGGATACAGCCTGGTCCAGGATACCTTGGGATCATCTCTTCACAGGTATTGGATCGCATCAATGGCGCTGCATAGTCTGTAGGGGGCTCGGGATGAGTATCCCCAGGTGGAAATAGAAAATAAAGAAAATATTTAGCGTAGCTGCTGTTCATAGTGCATTTAAACCAGATGCAAAAATTGATTGTTATAGATAAAAATAGCAGTTATATAAACAAAAACAAGAACTCTGGCAGCTGCATTTTGTATTAACTGAAGTTTATTAATAGAAGATGCTGGGCAACCAGCGAACAGAGCATTACAGTAATCCAGCCTAGAAGTCATAAAAGCATGAACTAGCTTTTCTGCATCTGAGATGGATAGCATATTTTGTAACTTAGCGATATTTCTCAGATGAAAGAAGGCGGTTTTTGTAACACGGGAGATATGATTTTCAAAAGATAAATTGCTGTCTAATATAACGCCCAGATCTTTTACAGTAGAGCTAATGCTAACTTTGTATCCCTCTAATTGCAGGTCGAGTTGTGAGATCTGCTGTGTACAGGATTTAGGCCCAATAAGTAATAATTCTGTTTTGTCAGAGTTTAAGAGAAGAAAATGTATATTCATTTATATTCACAAACTGGTAATGGTCAGTTAAGTATGACTTAAACCATTATAGAGCCTGTCCCTGGACACCTGTAGAAGTTAAGCGATCTATGAGGATATTGTGGTCAATGGTGTCAAATGCAGCACTAAGATCAAGTAAAACTAATAACGAGATGCACCCTTGGTCAGCAGCTAATAGTAGATCATTGGTTATTTTCACTAATGCCGTTTCTGTACTGTGATGAGACCTGAAACCTGACTGAAACACTTCAAAAACATTGTTCATTGTGCATAATTGAGCAGAAACAACTTTTTCTAGTATTTTAGACATAAATGGAAGATTTGAAATAGGCCTGTAATTAGCTAAGTTGCTGGGGTCCAGTTGTGGTTTCTTAATAATAGGCTTAATAACAGCTAGCTTGAAAGGAATTTGAACATGGCCTAAAGATAAAGAAGAGTTAATAACATTAAGAAGAGGTTTTCCTACTACAGGTAGCAACTGTTTCAATAATTTAGTTGGAATTGGGTCTAACATACATGTAGATGGTTTATAACCATTTATAAGTTTATCTAACTCTTCCTGTTCTATCATGTTGAAGCACTGTAGATTATATTGATTCAGTGGAATGTTTAATGAATCTGCTGGACATAGCTGTCTTTGTACGTGATTCTAAAGACCTCTAATTTAGTTTTTTTCACTTACGTTCCAGGGAACGGGTTGCTGTTTTGAGAGTGCGAGTATGACTGTTATACCATGGTGTAGTTTAATTCTCTCTAGCCTAATGTGGAAACACTGCCGTCTAGTGATGGCGTGTCGCAAAACAAACATGCATTATGGGAGATTTAGTTTTTAATTTAGTTAATATACAATATAAGCAACATGAACTTTTATTCGAATTTTGGGTTCACACCAAAAGCTAAGCAGTGTCACTTGCTCTAGATTACTCATGGGATGTTTTTCACCTCACGCAGATTTTCGACTTGAGTTGAATATCTTGAACTTGCACAGAAGATGCAATTGAAGCGAATTCTGTATGTCATTCTTGCTGCCAGGTTTGCATTGACTTGTATGTAATCTACTCACATGAATACTTACATTTGCATTCTTTGTGAATTGTTTCCTCTCACTGGCCATATAAAATAACATGGCAGGCCTTAGTTTGACACATATACTAAAGAAATGGCTTAAAAATGGCTGCCCTAAAGTCAAACTGTCCATGTAGGTGCTGAAATTACAATTAAAGACTTTTGACACAACTTGCCTTCTATAATGGAGGCACATTAAGTTTTCTTGAAATGATTATAACGTGAACTTATAAAAGCACATTTTCCACTACATTACACTCCATATTAGAAGCCTATTTTGTTTTCTTAAAGTGACTATACCATGTACTTGAATGACCATCAGTTGTGGATGAGTCAATAAAGCACAATTATTTCAGTGTGTGTGTGTAAAGACAGAATACACTGGTATATGGCAGTGAAAATTTATAGCTAAGGATAATTAAAAAAGAGTAAATAGTTTTCTTCGAAAAATCCTCGATTACAAATCCTTGATTCCATTTTAAACATGTTGAAACTCAGTCAAGCAAGGCCATCTCGTCTTCTTTATTTTTGGTGCATTTCTAGTGAAATGGCCCTTTGCACATTATTTAACGGCTCGTTCACATTGGAGTTAAATAGAGTTGAATTGGATGTCTATATAATGGCCATTTACAGTACATTAAACAAGAGTAGATAGTTTTCCAATGGCCTCCCCATAGGTTATGCATTAGACATGATCAAGGTTTCATTACACTCAACTCCAGCGAAGCAAAGCACAACAAAGTCAATTTCTACGCTCAACAGCATCTTCATCAATATGAATTCATGAATAAAAAAACAGGTAGAACTATCTATTTAAAAATCAAACACTGCTCGCTGACCTGATGTTTATTCACGAGTTATGGTTTAAATTCAGATGAATTCACCGCTGTTTATGCACCGCGGTGCCAATGAACATTGAGTTGCGTTCCTGAGGGGTCCTGAATGTCACAGAGTTTGCATATTTAAAGGGTGTGAAGAGTTTCACTGAAGAACTGGTCCAGAACAACAACATTCATCATTTAATTAACACAACTTTTTATGTAAAGTTACTTGCCACCGTTCCCATTATATCTGTCAGTCAGAGCTACTGATAACATAACCCAGTACGTCAAAGTGTTTTGAATTCAATTAAGTTATTAATTATGTAGGCGATAATATTGAGTGTTTATGATGGACCAGTGAGAGTCATGTATTCTGTAATTGCATTTATTGTTTAATATGCTTTACATTTTGTACATTGTAATGTATTAGATAACAAATATGTTACTCAGCTCTAAAAGTATATATTCAGGCATGTTTAGAACATGAATCAGCTGATGACATTAAAACAAGAAGTTTTTAGAATATAATAAAAGTCACCTCTTCTTTTATGTATTTTAACAGGTATAGGTCAGAATTGTTTCAACTAATTATGATAAATATGTCATGGTGAATGATTATAGAACATCATTTTTATAACCATATTTTAATGTTTTACTTTCACAAACACTATTGAAACACTAAAGTGTGCATTTAATATGCTTTATGTATGTTAAATCGCTTTTGTAAATGTAATTTCATCCAGGCACCAACATGGGACATCTGATATTTAATGTAATATATATTTATTTTATGTAAATTATTTCCTTTAGTTTTAGGTTATTGTCTAAGGGCCATAAAAGAGAAACTTTAAGTTGTCTAATTCTATAAAATGTATTTTAACAAAAAAAAAAAATCCTTTTAAATGATTTATATTTAATTATTTTATGGATCATTTTATTATTGTTATATTTATTGCATATCTTTACATAAATCCTTCATTCAAATCTTTTAAAAAATGTTCATTGAAATGTGTATTTTAAAGTAGGGTTACCACATACAAAATAGCTAATAAAAAGGGCTACAGACTCTCAACATAATCAAACGTCATGAATGCTCTCAACATACAAAACATTTTATTCAGTGCAGCTTCTTAAATGTACAACAAATAATAAACGGGCGGGTAGCAGGTTTAAATGCATATATATATATATACATTTGTATTTTACTCCAGTATTCATTAGAGCACATGGTTCCATATTGTAGTTAATATACAAAGCCACACAACATGCAGCGTCCATTGTCCCCCATGCATTAAATATGCTTCATACATACAGTACATACACACAACAAAAAAAGAGGCGTTTGATCGAAATTAGAACCTGGGCTGCTTGCCTGACCAGCGAAGACTAGAAACTAAGAATGACTTTTCATAGACTGGTTATTTACTGATTTAGCCCTGTTAAAGCAATGGAAGCTTTCATTATATGAAGAAAGAAGAAGAAGAAGAAGCCTGCCCTGTTTTTACGTAACGGAAATCTTACCGGCTTGACGTTAATCAATAATTTAAACACTGTCTGATTTGACACTTCTCCAAGATGCTGGGTTCCCAAATTAGACAGGAAGTAAAGGAAGACATAAACAGAGCTCAAAATAAATTAAAAAAAAAGCACAGTGAGTAGCCTTCATCTCTCCCGAATACATTTCCTCCAACTAAATGACATTCGCTTCTCGTGCTTTTCTCAACCATATCATGGCTGAAATTACACAAATTGACTTACCTCCATACAAAGAGACCAATGACATCTTTGGTGCGCAGACAGACCTGAACCCTACATCTGTTTAATTAGCAGAATAACAATGTGTTTGGGGGTGGGAGAAAAGCTGAAAGACAAAAAAGGAGAAGCAAAACGCCTCATCTAAAAAGCACACAACGATGAACCACTGCTCTCAAACAACAACAAAAACAAAAAAGCTGAGCTGAAGGACTTGTATCATATGTCCAAAAAAACCTTTGGGATTTCTGCCTCTATATACCGATAAATGGGTCGCACAAGCTGCTATTGTCATTTTGTAGTTGACTCAGCACTATGGAGCTGCAGGCATCCCTAAGAAGAAATGGAGCAAAACACAAAGTAGGTGTTTCAGTAGGAGCTTTGTATATGCTACACATGGGAACGGGGGACCGCAGACCCCTACATCGGTAAGATGGCTTGGTTTGTTTGTATCTCACGAGGTTGACCTGCAGAAGATTGTACGATGTAGGTTTTGCACTTGTGTTCTCATCACAGTGATTTCAGGAAACACTTTTCGCCGCACTCTTGTAAACGCGTTTGTGCTGTTGTAGTTGACGCTGGAGTCCGGCAGCGGTGGTTATGTGGACTCGTTCTGACTCAGAGTCTTGCCGCCGTTCAGCATGGCCGAGGCGCTGCGGCTCTTGGTCGGCGTGCCGCTTCCGGAGCGGGAAAACTCGGTCAGGTCGTGGAGAGACGGCTCTCTGTACAAAGCAACTGGAGGAGGGAGAGAAAAGAAAAAAAGGCCTCGTGAGGATCATATTGAGGTTCTTGCAAGCTAGGGTTTTATGAGTAGATCGATAAGTTCTGTTGGTGTCAACAGAGAATGAGGAATGGGAATCACAGGCGGTTCCTTAAAGGGACAGTTCACCCCAAAAATGAAAATGTATTCACTGTTTACTTTCCCTTTACTTGTTTCTTGAACACAAAATTATAATTTTTTTTGAAGAAAGCTGAAAGCCTGTAAGCATTGACTTCCATGGTCTATGATAAACATATACTATGGAATTCAATGGTAACATTTTTCTAAATATCCTCTTTTATGTTCAACTCATAAAGGTGTAAAACAAGTAAAGGGTGAGTAAATGATGACAGAATATCAGTTTTGGTGAACTGTCCCTTTTCAATTCAATTCTTTTAAGTGTGAAGAAGAAGAAATATTTAAAAACCATTCTGTCGCCACATGCTCAGATCATGTCAGAGTTGAAAGCACTTGAATGCCACCACACATTGTCATGATTACAATAATTAGTAATCTGGTGTTTAACAGAAAGCATATGAGATGAGAAAGGTCTGGATGCAGACCAGGTGCAGATGCAAGCTGAGACTGCATGCAATGCTTTTAATGAGTACAGCTAACCCTACCCCTCACAGTGATCTCACTAGCTCCATTGAGTGCATGCGTCTGAGACTGCATGTCTGAGGCTGCGTGTGTCAGATTGCATGTGCAAGTCTGCATCCAGTTACTATTGTATGAGACAGCAATGGACAAAGCAAATATTTGTTGAAATTATAATATTTTTTTTTGGGAGTCTTTGGTTGCTTTTTTCACCCGATCATATTAAACATGTTTGTTTTCTTTTAGGTAAGAAAATCAGTGAAGATGAAGGATTTGAAAACTTTTAAGTGACTTGTTTCCCAATAAATGCTGAGATAGAATTCATGTGGAGCAGCATGACAACGGAATGTGTCAAATATCTTCCCAAGTTTGTAATGTTAATGCTTATAAATATGTCATCAACAAAAGAGAAGCCTGTTAAAGAGCTCTACATGGGTTAACCGAAAAAAATAAACAAATACAGAAATCGTCCATTAGCAGCGTTGACAAAATGTTTTTTTAGGTCCTGTGTGATAGATAGATAGATAGATAGACAGACAGACAGACAGACAGACAGACAGACAGACAGACAGATAGACAGATAGATAGATAGATAGATAGATAGATAGATAGATAGATAGATAGATAGATAGATAGACAGAAAGACAGACTCCAAAAATTATGTTTGCCATTTGTTCAAACTACATATTTAAAATAAGCTGAAACAACATAATTCTTAATTGTTTTATGTTCACAAACTAATAAGTTAACTTAATTCCTTCATGTTGTCCCAATACAAATCGATTGTGTGGAACTTAACATTTTTACAGTGTAGATACTTCACTTTTTAATGAAAATGAACTAATCCTTTAGAAGTATGTTTGAATGCTATCTGATCTAGCCAATGTCAACAACCTTATTATGAAGTGATGCCATATAAAGGAACCACCTCAAAAGAGTCATTAGCTCAGAATCTCATCTTATTTGATTGACCAATATTTCACACTGAACTAGTCATGAAGTAGCCATTACCCTTTTTCACTAATGGAAAATTAGCCTACTGAATAATTCACGTATCAGTATATTTACACAAAACATGTTTTGATTGGAACAAATCACATCTAGTCAGATGGTAGCATACGGTGCAGCTGTAAAAGTTCACGTATTTCAAGAGCATAAATGCAGCTGAAGCTCAAATCGGATTTAAAATTCCACATACGCATAGCCAGGAATCCATTCATCACTTAAGTAAAAATGAATGACTTCCAGCTGTAGTTTGTCTGAACTCCACATCAAAAAAACACCTTATTGCAGCAAAACAATTGTATGATGAATTAATTTAACATGTTTGTACGAAATCCAGTTGCATGGAGCTCCCATGACTAATGTCTAGCCGTCTCAGCTTCACTTCTGACTGCACACAAGCAGCTGCAGTTTTTGATTTCCCTTCTGATTTCACCAGTTCTGAGAAAGAAGGAACCAATTTAATTTCAAGAGGAAAACCATATTACTAGAAAGGGCGCAATATACTAAACTATATCTTTTTTATGGTTTATTTTCTATTTTAGGTCAACAGTAGAGCAATTCTATGAGAATTAGGGATAGGCTGGTGTTAAGATTTTGATAAACGCAGACAACTATTTTCCTCTTATGGACAGTAAGCATATTACGTTGTATTTTGTATTAAATATGTATATATAAAAAACTAAACCTAATATTTTTAATCCTGCACAAAAATTCAGATGTCAAGACACAAAGTATAAAAATGGATATTAATTTTAAGAATATCCATTTTAAAATGAAGACTTTTTTTACTTTAAAACATAATGTACATTTTTTTTATTAAAAATGTAAGTTAAATAAAACAAAAACATTAATAATGTTTTTAAAGATTAATAAAGTGAGTGATGGATGATAAAAAGGAAAAAAAGTGCAAATTTACAATATAAACTATTGTTAATAAATTATACAGTTCTCTATAAATGCCAGATGAACGTGACTTTTTCATAGATATATTACTCAATAAAACTGCTTTTTGGCCAATAAAGCATATACTGAAATATAAACAACAGAACATAATAGAAATAAACATCTGAAACAATATATTGTCAAAATGAATAAACATAAACCATAAAAAACATACTGAATACTGGAGAATGTAGCTATTACAATAATTATATAATACATTCAAATCCGCATGGTTAAACAAATTAAAAAAATGTTTTTTAATTAATTTAAATGAAAATAAAATTTCCAATGTAGATTATTATAAGTATGAAACTATGAAGAAAAAATGCCCAATACGGAATAAAAATCTAAAATGCTTATATAATCAAAATATTACATAAGCTGCTGAACAAGCTTGCTAAACTGTCAACAAACATTAATACCAGTTAACCAGTTCGATATCGCAGAAAACCCCTTAACTACAACCACACAAGTTAAATTTCCACAGTCCTAGCATGCACCTGCTGCAACGCATCTCCATTTTCATCTTTTCATTAAGCACATTTTCTATATCCTTAACATCGAACAACACTAAGCCATGCTGGAAACCAACAAACAACTAGACTGCTTGTGCTGCAATCAACCAATATATCTCCCCCAGTCTGAAATATATTATTTTTAGAAAGCCATCAGTCTGACGATCAAAACAGGAGATACTTGAACGAACCTTTAAGAGGTTTGGGGATGAAGTGAGCAGCCGGCTTGGTCTTCTTTACATGGTTGCCCTTCATGATTTGACCCTCTTTGTTGAGACCCAGGTACCAGCCTCGGCCCGACTGCTGTTGTCTGTAGATCATTGACGAGTAGGTCACGTAATAGTTCTCAAACACTGACTCTTTGAATTTGCACTCCGGCGTGAAGTGCTCCTGTGAGAGTGAAATGGGCAGAGAAGACAACAGAAACATTAGAGACTGGGAGAATGAGGGGAAGAGCAATATTCCGATGTGTTTGTGGAGGAGTATCTGCATAACTGAGAAAAAGAAAAAAGTGTGTGTGCGAGGGAGATGAAGAAAGTGAGAGCAGACAAAATGAAGATAGGCAAATATTAATGGTAAGATTCTGTTTAATGCAAATATTTGTTGTCATAGTTTGATAGTAACATTCTAATGCATGCTGTCTGAATGAAGTCAAATCTAAAACAACTCATTCATTCATTTTCATTTCGGCTTAGTCCCTTTATTAATCTGGGGTCGCCACAGCGGAATGAACCGCCAACTTATCCAGCATATGTTTTATGCAGCGGATGCCCTTCCAGCTGCAACCCATCTCTGGGAAACATCCATACACACCCATTCACACTCATACACTACGGACAATTTAGTCTACCCAATTCACCTATACCGCATGTCTTTGGACTTGTGGGGGAAACCGGAGCACCCGGAGGAAACCCACGCCAACACAGGGAGAACATGCAAACTCCACACAGAAACGCCAACTGACCCAGCCGAGGCTCGAACCAGCGACTTCTTGCTGTGAGGCGAACGTGCTACCCACTGCGCCACTGTGAGGCCATCTAAAACAACTAATACGATAAATAGTTTGATAGTCTGCATGAACAGGAAGTTGCCGAGACTTTTATTTCAGTAAGGCAATTTAAGTTTATTTATATAGCCTATTTCATACACAATGGTAATTCAAAGTGCTTTACATAAACAAGAATAAAAAAACAAGTATAAGAAATAAAAACAACAAAGAATAAAAATGATTAAAAACAGATTAAAATGTGTTAAAACAGGTTTTAAGCAAAAGTAAAAGAAAAGAAAGACATAATAGTGTGATCTGTTGGACGTAGCACAGTACTCATTCAGTAAAGGTACAGCTAAACAGATGTGTTTTAAGTCCTATTTGAATGTGCCTAATGTTAGAGCACATCTGATCATTTCTGGAAGCTGATTCCAGCAGCGGGGGGCATAGCAGCTGAAGGCGGACTCACCCTGCTTTGACTGAACTCTTGGAATTTCTAATTTACTTGATCCTAATGATCTGAGAGATCTGTTTGGTTTGTATTCGGTGAACATATGTGTAATGTATTGATGTCCTAGGCCAATTAGTGATTTATAGTATGTTACAGTATGTTGATGTACTTCCAACTGAAACGCAATATTGAGTAGGAGCACGGCTTACTTTTAGCGCATGTGGTTAAGAATATTGTAACTGAAGCGGTCAAACTGACATCAACAGATCAGGACCGCCATTCCAAATAATAAAGCAAATGGACTTTGATTAAAGATTAACATAACAAACATTCTTATTTCTGTGGATTAACTTGAAGTGATTAATTGTTGACCTAAAGATTGTAAATCCTGATTTCACATGGACTTTAACATACTAATCCATATTGTTTGAATGAAGTAAAATTTAAAAACAGAATATTACCTTGAATTTATGTATCACAACATTATAATATACAGTATTTCTCCCCTTAGATTAAGATTATGAACTGTAATTATTATTTTAAATCACCAATGATATCAAAGACTACCTTTAAGTGTGTGTCAGATAAAAAAAAGAAATATTACATTTCCAATACAGACTAATTGCCCATTCAAACCAAGAATGATAACTATAAAGATAACTATATTTGCATTGACCTCAATTTTGTATAATGTTATCAGGTTGCAGTTTTGTTCTCTGCCTCTTCAAATGCTCAAGCTCTTTAAAGCAGGATGGATTCTTATTGGCTATTAAAGTTTTTATCGGTCATCACCTAGAAAAGAAAATGATGTTAGAAATTGATTCTAGTGCATCAATATGCAGATTCCTTCTCCAGACTGTCATGAAGCACCCAGGACCGTCTGCTGAGGCTGGGGATTCGAGGTTGTAATGTTGTAAATAAATAACCTTCAAATCAATTTCATGAACAAACTGATCGTTTCACTTCATATGACCTCAATATATCATCAGGAGTCACGGGTATTAATTTTATTTCGCCTGTTTATCTTTTTGGACTTTCAAATTGCCAGTAGCCATTGATTCACATTTAATGAATCACAAAGGACCACAATTTCAGTTAAAGATTTTCCTTAAAGTTGTACTAAATTTAAAATAAAAGAGTCGCTTACACATAGGATGGCCTGAGAGGGCGCGTAAATTAACAGCTAATTTTTAGTTTTGGGACAAATTAATTCTCCAAAGTGACAGACAAAACAAATGATGTGACATAACCAAATAGATTATGCCGAGTTAAAATTAGTTTACTTATTAATATAATTTATAGCAGTTTAACATGTACTTCCTTGAGAGAGGGATAGAAAAAAGGGGGGTGTGATATTGCTAAGTAGGATGCGATCCTGAATTAACATTTATGTTGATCCTGGAACATCATTCCTGTTCAATAATGTAATCCCTACCCCCTAACCTAACCCTAACTGTAAATTATTCCCGAAATCAGAGGGGATTAATAGTTATATACAATGATGTAGAACAGGGATCCCCAACCACTGGGTCAGGTCCCAGTACTGGGTTGTGAAAAGTATCTTGCCCCAAGAATGCAAAATTGAAGATCCCACTTTATTGTGAGTTACCCCTTTAAGAACCAATATCCATATCTGTGCACATTGCAGACCAGACGTGCCGCTCCACTATAACTCTAAACACTTTCTATGAGGGTACGGACTTATTTGCATTGGTTAGCAAAGAATTTACAATGCGGCGGGTGTGGTACCCATCTTTATAAGATTTAGTTACTCTAGCATGAGTGGAAACAAACATCTCTCTCTATTATGGTGAGTTGTATTAGTTTGTTGTTGCATGTATTTGTGATATAAATGTAATTTCCAAAATCGCCTAACATGCCCCAACGCTGGTCCGAAACAATTATTAATATTAACACCAGTCCATGCTATAAGAAAGGTTACAAACCCCTCACGTAGAAGCACATAACCCACACTGTAAGCCTAAACTTACTATAAACTGTAAACTTATCCCTTATCCCTGACTGGCCAATTGGAATGTTGCTCCAAGATCAACATAGATGTTAATCCAGAAACATGTCCTACTTGGTGAAATCACACTAACCTAAAAAAAAATGTGTGCGAGCTTTTACGATGATAAAAGAAAATCGAGGTGAAGATGCCCTAGCCAAGCCTCCATCAATATCCGCACATCACCTCATCGTCATTTGCCTCTAAACCTGGATGGTAAATTCCTCTGATTGGAGTCGTAATAAGTGGTCTAAACATGGTAGCACGTCGTCCCATCCAGTATGCGCTGCCGATTGATTACCATTAAACTCCTGAGGCCCCCAACACTTTGACTCATTCCAGCAAATCAATACATTCATCCTGGGGAAAACAACCTCTCGAAATCAACAAGGAGATACGTGTATACCGGCACGACCATAGGTGTTAGTTTGAGTATTCCTGTGGGCAGACGGTCACACGTGAACCCACACACAGTTGAAATGCAAAGGTACAGTCAAAACGGATCTTGCGTTATGAAGCACAGACCCAGCCAAGAGTTTCAAGTGCCACTGCAAATCTTTAGCGTACTAATGCCAGCAGTGTTGCTCAAAATGTCCATTTTGAATTGACAGAAGCACTTATTGGCAAGCTACTAAATTATTCATCTCGCCACAGCACATTTAATCAAACGAAAGAGGTGAGGGAGGCCCTCGAACAAAAAAAAAAAAGAATATCCATTAGAGCATTATTGTGATTTCTCCATATTTAAAAACTGCAGATATTTGGCGTTAAAATCCTCGCGTACGATTATGCATCATCTCCCAGGAGCGCTCTATAGATAGTCCAAACACAGAACAATTACATGAAGTGTGAATTATCTTTGTGTGAAAGCGAGGTGCTAATAGGCATGTCTAAATATGCCATTATCTCATCTTCAAATGCGAGCACGATACAATGCCACGATAAATAAGAGAGGCAGATGGTGTTTGGGCAGGAGTTGGATCTCATTAACTCTTCAGTCCATCGATCGCAGGCTGTCTAGAATCCAACACGCAACCTTTAAGTTAACAGCTCGGATCCTCAGGCATCCACGGTGCTGTCTAAGGCATAGATTTAACTACAATCAGAGCAGCAGAGACCAAATGTGGGATGTTTACTACAGCCCTGATCTCTGAAGAGCCCACGGTGTGTAGGAGGGACTCGCAAAGATGCGCTATGAAGAGATGGTCATACTTACAGAGGTGTACAGGTAGCCTTCATTGTTCATGGCCAGGTAGAGCTTGGTCTGGACACCCTGAATAGCCACCACTCGCAGCCCGACAGGAATGAGGTTGAATATAGCTGTGAAGTTACAGTAAAACAGAACACAATTGAGCCCAAGGGAAAGAAGCGAGTAGGATCGGTCGTGTTTAAACATGTTACGTGTCACAGTGAACGGACCATAGCTATTATCTTCCTCCTTTGTACCATCGATGGTTCCATCAGCTTGGAGTTGTAGATGAAAGCCTTGTCGACTGTAGAGTTTGGTGACTATCCCCTTGAGCTGAGGCTCTGTGGAATTGAGACATCACAATTTAGGAGGAGTGGGAAAAAAGACAGGGGGGGGGTGTAACAGCAGAACAAATGAGGTGAGGAAAAAGAAGGGACCATCTAACACAGAGCCAGGAAATAACTGTTGGAAAACCATAAAATGTGCATTGTGAAAACATAGTGAGTGCTGGTGCCAGCAGGACCCGGACATTTGCCAAGCATGCCTCAGTGTCGAGGTGATAGATAACTGAATTATATAACATGCAGTTTGCTAATATTCTAATTCCAGATAAAGACCTCTGGATTTATGAGTTAAAAACTGCAAGAAAAAAAGCAGTAAAGAGCACAAATCAAATCATTTTTTTAACGCATTTCCTGCTACTGATATTTGAGGATGCTGTGTAATTCTTATTCACAAACAATTCATTATTCTTATTTGCAGATGATTCTTTCAAAATGTTTCTACCTGACGTGACGCTTAAAATAGGTTTAATTGGTATAAACTAAAGTCAAGTTCTGTCATAATAAATAGCTTTATTTATTTCACTATTATATATATATATATATATAGCTTGTACTATTTGCACTCACAAGTTCTCTGAGCAGGAGCATCTCAAATAATCAACTCTTAAAAATAATTGCAATTCACAGATGCTTGTGGTTCCTAATAGAACTTAAAACATTTAAGTCAACTTTAAGTAAAGTAAAGATTTGTTTAAAAAAAGTTATTTTATGGGGGAAAAAATGTTCTTTAGGTTCAATCTAAGAAAAAAGTGCTACTTTAAAGTAGTGATTATTGAAAGTTTCTATTGGGAACCAAATATGGTATGGCATCGCTGCAAAAACACCACTTATGAAGCTTTATTTTTAATACTGTAAAAACCACTCCCTCTTCCACAAACCATTTGACACTGGTAAAAGCTTTATTTTAGTGTACTTCCTGCTTCATACAAAAAAACTGTTGATAACTGCATACTGAATGATTTTTGGAGGACCAACAATGGTTGTTCTATGAAGTCACTACAAAATCCCCCTAAGAGTGCAGTCAGTGAACCAACCAGAAATAAACCCACTACATTAATTCAGAAACAAGAACCACACATATTATGTATTCCTCAATAAAAAGTATATAAAATGCTAAATATTTCGAAAGACCAACGAGTGATCATGTCAACAACAAATGTTCAGTACCTGCATCAGAAAACCAGCAAATGAAACCACAGACCCGCGCTTCAGACTGCGTATAGACTGCATGACATGTAGTGTAGAACAAGTGATGAGCTGTGTGCATTGGTGATATTGCAACATCAGCTCTATAGCTCAGAGAGAAAGCAGTGCTCAAAAGCAGTGAGCTGTGAAATCCTTACACTGCGCAGCTCAGACCCGGAGGAGTTAAAGTGTAGTCACATTTTCTGAATACAGTCAGCTATGATGATGATGATGATGATGGTGATGATTGATGGACATGGGTAAAAGTCTGAGAGCGAGAAAAAAATAAAGGACACACATAAACATCAGACCTGGCCGCCTTCTCTTGCGCTTCTTAGAGCCGAAGAGTTTGACGCGTGAAAACAAGTTGAGCCTGCTGGGCTTCTCGCAGTTCCCTATGCTCTTGTTGGGGCTGCTGGCGCATCGGTTGGCATTGGCTTTCTCCCGCTCCCTCGCCTGCCTCTTCTGCCGAATGAGGGAGCTGGCGATCGCTGCGGCTGTAGCCAGTTTGGCGTTTTGTTGTGGCGACGCGTCCCAGATGAAAAAAACGACCATACGTTGTATAGCCTATATAAAGTCCTTCGTGCTCAAAGCATTGTAACGGAGCAAGAAAAAAATCAATACTCCATGACGGACTGCGTAGTGGTCATTTCAGAAGTCCACCGTTGTCTCCACAAACACTGAACATTTTTACTACTATTATTTAGTCAAATCACTTGGTTTGAAACCTTCATTCAGCGTCGGCTGTTGTGCCCCGACATGGTGCAGCAGATCCCGGACAGCAGCTCCACTTCTCTCCGGGGACAAAAAGCTGTCTCTTCTAGAAAACGATGGCTTTTTGTTGCGCGTTTGTGAGTGGGAAAAACGCGTGCCATTGTGCCATGATCCAAAGCTTCACTAAGCCATGGGCTGATTTAAAAAAAGAGCACCTGTTAACACACCGCGGCTGAGGAAATAATTAAATATTGTCTTCGTGTGTGTGTGTGTGTGTGTGAGAGAGAGAGAGAGAGAGAGAGAGAGAGAGAGAGAGAGAGAGAGAGAGAGAGAGAGAATTGTGCCGGGAAGAAATAGTGAGCAACGGGTCTCCGCCTTTCAATAACGCAGGCTTTAATTGAAGTTGAGTAGATTAATCGGCTTCCCCTGCAGATGTGCTCATGTTTTCAGCAGTGAAGATCTGCATAGGTGCTCAACAGATCCCCCCCGTTCATCGAGACCGAGCAAAATATGGATATTCAGAGGCGCAGGATAGAGCATCTGAACTGCGGTGTTAACTGTATGATCCATGGAGGAATAATGTCCATATCCACTGGTGCGGGGATGCCGGAGTGCTGTGTTTTCGGCAGCGGGTTTGATTGCAGCAGCTCGTTCTCCTGCAGCGGCTGCATGGTGACAGACAGTCCGAGAGACGTGACTGTGGTCTTCAACAAGCCGCCGTGTATAAACAAGCAACATTATAGCCTCCTGGAATGAGGAGTGGCTTTTATGGCACACGTAATCCAACTTAATAACAGTCATATTACTTTCATAACATTTTTTTTACATAATTCTACAAATTAAAATTGTTTTTGATAAATTCAAGGTATAAAAAATATGTCGATGCCAAAACTTAACTTTAAAAGACGATGATATTATCATATGTATTGTCTTTTGGCTGCAAATCAGCTAATTTATCAACTCGTTAGTGATATTTATAAAATATGCTGATATGATAAGCAAAAAAGGCCACACAATGACTTAAAAATGCCAAATAAC
Source organism: Danio choprae (assembly GCA_903798125.1). Classification (NCBI taxonomy): domain Eukaryota; kingdom Metazoa; phylum Chordata; class Actinopteri; order Cypriniformes; family Danionidae; genus Danio; species Danio choprae. The sequence goes on from CAIGQW010034901.1 coordinate 1,203,544, forward strand.
AAAGTGCAAAGCAACTTACACCAGTAACATCATGTACAGTATATAAATGATATACTGTACAATATAGCACTCTATGTATAATCAACTTTTTAAATATCTACAAACTTGTTTGCAATTCTGAGAATACATACTTCATTAATTAATAACAAAATGTTGAACTTTATATATTTATATGCTTTCATTTTTTTTCAATGCTACTTTAAAAGTATGTTTATAATGTTGTTGAATATCTATTTAATATGCAACTACCTATAATGCAACCTACCTTGTAATGCAATAAGGTAATTTATAAATTTGACCAAAATTTATATGTAAAAATGTAATAAATTTATGTATTATCTAAAATGCGTTTTAAAACTATTATTGATAGAAAATATTTCAGATAGAAAATAAAACAAATATTAAAAACTAAATGATTATTATTATTATTATTATTATTATTATTATTATTTAACTTAATATATAATACTCTCAATGTTTATGTTAAAGTTGCCTGTAAGTAAACATTTATATATTTTTAATTAAATAAGAAATAGGTTGAAATAGGTTTTTCAAATTTTAAAACTAACCATCAAATATAATTATTGGTAGTAACTAAAAGCCAGGTTCAAATCCAGTAATAATAAGTATTATTCATTCATTCATTCATTTTCTTTTCGGCTTAGTCTGGGGTCACCACAGCGGAATGAACCGCCAACTTATCCAGCATATGTTTTACGCAGCGGGTGCCCTTCCAGCTGCAACCCATCGCTGGGAAACATTCATATACTACGGACAATTTAGCTTACCCAATTCACCTATACCGCATGTCTTTGGACTTGTGGGGGAAACCGGAGCACCCAGAGGAAACCCACGCCAACACAGGGAGAACATGCAAACTCCATACAGAAATGCCAACTGACCCAGCCGAGGCTTGAACCAGCGACCTTCTTGCTGTGAGGCGATCGTGCTACCCACTGCGCCACCATGAGGCCCACAGGCAGGTTAATTAAGTCAAAATAATATTTTCATTAAATGCTTAATCCAATTCTAGTTAATTTAATTACACCAAAAAACATTTTACAATGTATAAGATTGGGTGGTGCCAAATACATTGCAGAGCATATAGCATAAAAAGCATATCCTTAAAAAAAAACAAATATATATATATATATATATATATATGACTTTTCTAATTGTTTAGTTTTTAAATCGGCAGTCCTTCTTTTACATAATTCTACAAATTAAAATTGTTTTTGTTACTTTCAAGGTTTAAAAAATATGTTGATGCCAAAACTTTACTTTAAAACACGATGATATTATCATATGTATTGTCTTTTAGCTGCAAATCTGCTAATTTATCAGCTCATTAGTGATATTCATAAAATATGCTGAAATGATAAGCAAAAAGGCCACACAATGACTTAAAAATGCCAAAGAACAACAAAGTACAAAGCAACTTACACCAGTAACATTATGTACAGTAGTACATTTATACTACTGTACATGATGTTACTGACGTAAGTTGCGTTGTACTTTGTTGTTTGACATTTTTAAGTCATTTACTGTACGATAAAGCAGTCTATGTATAAGATCAACTTTTTCAATATAAACTTGTTTGCAATTTTGAGAATACATATTTCTTCATTAATTAATAACAACATTTTGAACATTATATATTTATATGCTTTCATTTTTTTCAATGCTACTTTAAAGGTGTGTTTTTAATATTGTTGAATATCTATTTATTATCTGTTAATTAAGTCAAAATAATATGTTCATTAAATGCTTAATTCTAATTAATTTAATGGTTTATTTGTAATTACAGCAAAAAACATTTTACAGTGTACAGTATAAGATTGGGTGGTGCCAAATACATTGCAGAGCATATAGCATAAAAAGCATATCCTTATTCATTCATTCATTTTCATTTCGGCTTAGTCCCTTTATTAATCTGGGGTCGCCACAGCAGAATGAACCGCCAACTTATCCAGCATATGTTTTACGCAGCAGATGCCCTTCCAGCTGCAATCCATCTCTGGGAAACATCCATACACACCCATTCACACTCATACACTACGGACAATTTAGCGTACCCAATTCACCTGTACTGCATGTCTTTGGACTTGTGGGGGAAACCGGAGCACCCGGAGGAAACCCACGCCAACACGGGGAGAACATGCAAACTCCACACAGAAACGCCAACTGACCCAGCCGAGGGTTGAACCAGCGACCTTCTTGTTGTGAGGCGAACGTGCTATCCACTGCGCCACCGTGAGGCCAGCATATCCTTAAATAAAACAAATATATTTTGACCTTTCTAATTGTTTAGTTTTTAAATCGGCAGTCCTCCTTTGAAGAAACAACTAGAAAACTCCAGTGACCCACTTAAGCTCAGTTTTCACAGGTCAATTTCAGCACCACGGACAGCAACTAAAGACTCGCACCTCTCAGCTAATTACAAACAAAAGCATCCATTCAACCACTCAAACATGCCATTATCAGCCATTATCATTCCTATCTACAAACCCACTCCTGCTGGGATATCAACAGATATCTAAAAGTGTACCTGATACAGATCTTCTCAAGGGAAACGCCATGCCACTCTCACGGGCATCCAGAGCAGCCTTTTATTCTTTTGCACTTCTTCACAGTGTGCAAAAGCAAGAAAAAAGGGCGTTGCAAACTTTCAAGAAATTCTCATGTGTATTCTGTCCATTAAAAGAGCACAGCCCGGCGATCATAGCAGATCATTATCGGCTATTATTGACAGACCACTATGAGTTTAGGGCGCCTTATCAATGATTCATCAGATGCATCTGTGATCCTGCCAACTCTATCATTCCCTTCAGGGTCATTCACAGCAAGAAGACAAGGATATAGAAGAGCAAGCAAACACTCTTATGCTAAATGCCTTCTAATCACAAACCTGAGGATTTACTTAATTGTATACGCTCAATCTTATATCAATCTTATAGTCACTTGTTTTTTGTTGCCAAGGCTGTCATGTAAAACAACAGGGCAATGAAAGATATTTTGCACGCTTCTCGAAGAGTCAAGAACAGCAGAGCAGACCAGCTACACATTCAGAGAGAGGCCAATGAGATATCGGCGTAATGAGGATTTTTTTCCCCTCTCAAACAGGGGCAATCGAATTAGTCTGGCCTTCCTTCCTCTTATGTGTTGATGACACAACCAAGCTCATATCTTCCTGCTAGTCTCATGTCAGTTTTTGATCATATCAAAGTCAATGTCATATACACAAGTGTTTTATGTAATGTTAGCATGCGCATGTAGTCTTTATATTAGTCATGCACATCAAATCTCAGGAGATTGACTTTTTTATTAATTCTTTATGTCTTCGCAGTCTGTTTATTTTCTGTCTTCTATGTTTCTATTAACAAATATGCTGTCATTATCACTGTTTCTACTGATTTTAAGGCAATAAAATAACTATAAAACCTAAATTGATTTTTATTTTGTGATATTTTGATATACAGTATATGATACAATATCCAGCTGTAGTCTTTGGTTTTAATGGCACAAATGCATGGGAATATATATATATTAATTATATATATATATATATATATATATATATATATCTTATGACTTAGATAATTCAAACGTGTAGTTCTTATTCTTCCTACATCTTAGATAATTCAAACATGTAAATTATCAGAACAGTTGGCTATTTTATCTATAAACTGTTAGAAACAACTTTTAGCGGTGCTACATTACGTTTACAGCCACATTTCTGAGGAGAAAGAAAACAACAGCCCCACCCTGATGAAGATGCTCTCAGAAATCGCCACTAGATGGCGCTAAAAGATGTGAAATGAGCTTTTAGAAGAAATGTTGGGCTTCAAATGTTCCTGAAGTGCGCAATGAAACAAACTGGGTTTAAAATACAGTCCGTGTTTACATGCAGGAGTAATATCAACATGTGAGGGCGAATTATACTTCTTACAATTCAAAGACAAAAAGACCAACCGAAAGAAAATAAAACAATTCATTCAAATTCATAATAACAGCATGCGTTGTGATATAAAGCATATTCAACGCGTTGACTTAGCACGGTGTACATTTTTTAGTTGTTGTTCTTGCTAATAAAGACAATGTCAATGCTAGTCTGCGGTGAAAGTGCTAGGCAGGCAGAACTGATAAACCTCTCGTCTCGACAAACCTTCAGTGTTTTCTTTTTTCTTTCTTAGAACGAAGAGTTTCCAGAAAGGACAGCAAAAGAGCTCCTGACATTTACTGTGAAAGGGTGAGTTTTCTTTCTGATCTACAGCGAGAGATAGACTTGATTCCGTCCGCAACAGAATGTACTCCTTGCCATCTTGAACTGTGTATACTTTAACATGACAGGACAACAAGTATTAGGGGGGACAATGGCATTATAATAAATATAGACATCATGTTAAGTCTATATTGATGCATGCAACCGTGCACGTACTCATACACACACACTGAGAGAAGGCAAGAGGAATAGAAAAAGACCTAATAAGTTTTGAAAGATGATGCTGACATCTGGTGGTAAAGCTATGGATTTAGTGGCATATAGACAATTTCTACAACAGTATTAACTTATAGTGTCACAAAAGCTCAAATAGGGCGACGTGGTAGCGCAGTGGGTAGCACAATCGCCTCACAGCAAGAAGGTTGCTGGTTTGAGCCTCGGCTGGGTCAACTCTATCATTGACAATAATCAGCAATCATCGTAATTAAGATTTAAAAGCACCCTCACACACATTCTGTATAAGAATGTGACCTGTTTGTAATTGTATTTTATTTATTTTATTTAAACATAATGACTTAGATGCATTTTTACAATGATTTGTACAAGAAAAATATTCTAAAATGTACTAAAGTGAAACAATAGTTTATATACCAAAAATGTTTCTAAAGTCTTGTCAGGCATTTTTAGAATAAGAACAATTATAAGACATTTATGACATGAATCTATTTAGGGATTGAGGGATTCAGCAGTCCAGAAATGCTCAATAATTTTTAATAATAATAATTTGCAACTGTACTTCAAACCAGTTTTACCAGTTTGTCAGCTTTTAATCATTTGAAAAATAGTAAAATAAAAACTTATATGTGTAAAATAAAATAAAATACAAAAAAATGTGACCCTGGACCACAAAACCAATCATAAGTGTATTTATGTTTCATTTAGATTAATACATCCCCCTAATAAGGAATACATAAGCTTTCCATTTATGTATACATAACATTTTGTTAAACATATTTGGCCAGAATACAACTATCTTAAACATCTGAAATCTGAGGGTAAAAAAAAATCTAAATATTGAGAAAATATGCTTTAAATTTGTTCAATACATATTACCAATCAAAAATTATGTTTTGATATATTTACAGGAGGAAATTTACAAAATATTTTCATGAAACATGATCTTTACTTTATAATTCTAATAATTGCTGGCAATTAAAATTGGCAAAATTAATAACTTTGACTAATACAATGTATTATGGTCTGTTGCCAGAACTAGACCCATGCAACAGACTTTTGTGGTACAGGGGCACATAATTACATTTTCTTCTACATAAAAAAACGACATGTGAGGAAAAGCTTCAGGAATTAAAACTTTATTTTTTATAAACTGTAATACCGGATGACAGAACATTATTAATTAATTCATTTTCTTTTCGGCTTTGTCCTTTTATTAAAGTGGGGTCGCCACAGCGGAATGAACCGCCAACTTATCCAGCATATGTTTTACCCAGCGGATGCCCTTCCAGCTGCAACCCATAACTGGGAAACATCCATACAGACCCATTCACACACATACACTACGGACAGTTTAGCTTACCCAATTCACCTGTACCGCATGTCTTTGGACTTGTGTGGGAAACCGGAGCACCCAGAGGAAACCCACACGAACACGGGGAGAACACAGAAATGTCAACTGACCCAGCCGAGGCTCGAACCAGTAACCTTCTTGCTGTGAGGGGATTGTGCTACCCACTGCGCCACCGGGTTGCCCGACAGAACATTATTTCACCCATATTTCGACATTATTTCACTAAAGTTATTTAGGTAACATGAATTGAATTGTATTTATTATGCTTTCTACGTTATTTATATAAAATATTTTGGTGAATAACATTTTGTTTAGACACCCCAAAAAATTGTATTCTTTTCTTTGACCACACAGTGATTTATTTATATACCTCTAATAAAATTTTAAATATATTGTTACATTTTTTTACGGTTAGCCTCCTACGAGATTGTTCTGAAGGAGTCTTGTTTACACACATGAAAGCGGAGCATTTATATAGCAGATCACATGCGATAAATCTTAGTCCCTGACACATTTATGAGGCCACAATGTGTAAATCACTGAGACTTCAACCTGAGAAAAAAATCAATGTTAATACTATCAACGACACAGCATACGGCATATTTCTGAAGGACGCTAAAATCAAACACTGACGGAAGCTGTGACATACAGTGACCAGAATTAAACGCAACATTTTACAGGAACGTTGTGTTCAATCAAAACCCTGAAGAAGCCAAATCTCTCATTTAAGCTGAATCCCCACAGGTCTATTAAATATAATTAAAAGTTATGTCTTTTTTTTAATGACCCCTCATTTAACATGGCCTCAAGTGCAGATGATGTCTAGATTGTTCCACACTTTTCCATGACGTAATAAACTTTAATGAGTTTTAACTCTAACAGCTTAATCAAACATAATCCCCCACACAAGCATTTATAACTCCCTCTTCAGGGGGTTGTGGATACCTAGCCAGATTACTTACACATTTTAGCTTAAAACGAGCACTTTAATGCTTGTTGACCTTATATAAAATGTTATGCAATTTATGTCCAGCGCAAGAACCGCTGTAGACGCTAAAAATACAGAATACATCTGCTTTATACAGCATGACATGTATTTTTAATGAGAAGCCTCCCGCCTCTTTGTCTCCATGGCAATAGGTACCCCCAGCCTCCGTGAACTGAAGCGTGCGTATATCACGCTCAAGTAGGAAATAAACACATAAATACTAGTTTTCCTGTTACACACACGTTTCGTCAAGAGAAAGCCTTTTGACTGAAGCGTTTGCTGTTTTTGAGGTAAAGTATGAGAAGCGTGGAAAGCTATTTTTGCTCCTCGTGAAGCGCGCTCAGCTGTTATTACTGTAGATTTAAAGAGACCGCGCCTCAAAATATAAACGCAAAATAAACATCGCACTTGTTGGTTGCATGTATCAATCAGGTTGAACGCTAGCATATATTTTAAGCGGTCGTGTTACGGTAGCGTTGCTCTTTTTTTGTAGATGTTTAATAGATTGCTGGCTACTAACGACGAGGGAATCAATTTTTAATGATTTTCCGTGCTATGCTTGGCATCGGCCCATTCATTGTAACCGTCTGCATAACCACAACTACCAACAATTTCCCCAGAATTATGAACAAGCATATTTATGTCAGGAAAAAAATGATAATCATGTAAATATATTTGTGATGTCTTACCCTTGGTTGCATCCTTATCTTCTTTCGTCTTTAATAATGCTTTCCCGCTCATAGATCCCAGTTTTGATGAAGAATTCCAGATGATAACTCACACCAAATCGGTCCGATCATTTAAAACTGGCTCTTCTATTAAACAGTGGCCAACCCCTCCTTAAAGGAACCAGAGTGCTGCTTACAACGGGTTGATGTCTTTTTGTTTTTTAAATAATGTTTACAGATCATCAAATATCATATAACGTTACAGCATGCAGAATAAAATCAAGCATGGATGCTTTTCCAAACACACTCATCAAGCAATTTGAATATGAATGTTAATTAAATTAATTCAACGCATTATTGGTCAGTGGAATTAAATGTTGCTGAATGCTTACCGTGTGCTGGTCCTTATGATCTTCTCTGGCAGGTGTACATTGCGCTTTGTTCCATGACAAAAGAAAGGCAGCAGAGCAAGGCGTGAAGAAAAAAAATTAAGTCTTCTTTGAAAATTAAAACGTCAAAGGCCACTTCCCAGGCTGTTTTAGTGTCGTTCAGTTTGCGGTGTGTAAGATTACAGTTCGAGCGCTCATGATGTGCTTTGACACATCAATCAGACCACATGGCGGTGTATTTCACTAAGGTCGCGTTGTGGAGCCCAAACTTCACCACGTGACGCATGACGTCGCCTGACGCCTCTGTCCGGTCAGAAAGAATACTCTCGAGTTGACAAACATTACATGAACATTTACGCAACACCATTCATTAACAAACACAGCATCTCTCCGTTTTCGTTTAAAGAGTAGCTACAGGTCGTTGAAAATAGAATTAAAGAGTTCAGATGCTAAAGCCTGTAATTTTCCCTCAAAATGAGCATCTTTCTCAGGCTCCTATGCATCTTTCTCAGGCTCCTATGTAAAATTACTTAACCTACTCATACTTAGAATAATATTCATTTTAGAAGAAAGTTTCAGATGGCACATACAAGCCTTTGCATCTGAACTATGAATTATAATTGCACGAAAATGCTGTAATGGTACTTCAGCATGTGATGGAGTCCGTTTGCTAAGGTCGCTTATCTTGCTGAATTTTGCAAAAGTTATTTATTACATAATATACAGTAAGGATGCAAATTATAATGTGGGAAGGTCTGCTTATTTAAGGTTACAGTAAGAATGTTTTTAATGGGATTTAGAAAAAAATAACTCATCACTTTTTTCCCAGTTACGAAGGTATCTCTTTTTCTGCTGCCATGTTGTTTTTTGATGAGAAATAGTTTACCTAGGAGGTATTAGGTAAGCCACTGTATGCCTTAATCATATACAAGATTACACATTTATTACACATTAACGTATATTTCATAAAACATGTATATATCTCTTGGTATTTTTGTCCTGTTTTTCAATACAAGCATATACACATTCATACATTGATAGGTGTCTGTTATTGTTTAGTTAGTCATATGCTCACTTAAAGGGATAGTTCATGCAAAAATAAAAATGTACTCGCTATTTAGTATTTACTTCACTTGTTCCAAACCTGTTTGAGTTTCTTTCATCTGTTTAACACAAAGTAAGACATTATAAAGAAATCTGAAAACCTGTAACTATTGACATTCATTGACATTCAGTGAAGGGAGAGTAAATGATGACAGAATTTTCAGATTTGGGTGAACGATCCCAAGTTTGTTGGTATTTGATATTTTAGTATATTTGATAATTATACAGTGCTCAGCATATATGAGTACACCCCCCATAAATCTCTCATTTAAATTAATATTTTCTATAGGAAGCTTTACAATATTATATTTGTGCATTTACATTAGTTCAGTCAGTACTGAAGCCAAATCTGGAGCTAATCTAACAAAATAACTTACAATAATGGTTCAATAATTAGTAGCCCAAATGTATATGTTAGGGAAAAATATAAAATAAAAATTTCAAAAATAGCAAAAATCAAGAGAAACCAAAAATATATAAAATTGTGTTGAAATGTTGTAGTTTGTAATTTGTTCTTTGCAATATTTTGCATGAATTTAAATGTATTATCTTTCCCTTTCTAAAGATGTTCTGTGACTAAAATATAATAAATATATGTTTAATAAATCTGTTTTGTTCAAATGCACCAATACATATTACCCATATTCACTGAGAAATGGATAAAAAATAATAATTTTAAAATGGGGTGTACTCATATATGCTGAGCACTGTATGTATTTTTATTCAATTTAAATACAACATACTGTATTAAGATATTGTGCTCTTATTTTACTTGAAAGGGTCTTTCAAAGTATTCAATTTACATCCATTAACCCTGCAGAAACCCTGACTTTTGTTTGATAGAAATATTTAAAAATATTTGACTAGCTGGCCCTGTGAAAGTCATTGTAATTCCCACTTCATTTACCCATTCAAGAGCAGCATTAATTATGTAGATTAAACTTCCTGTTCGACTGCCACTGAGAAAACACAAATCCTGTTATATAAAAAAAGATACTGCAAGTCACCCAAGTAGGGTGGACGGATATGAGACCTATAAATATTTTAAATCTACATTGAAAACCAGATCTGTCTGCTTTCATACATGTCTAGTACAAGATACACTCATGCAAAAATTCGCTTAGTATCTTGACTTATTCACCATTAATCACTAAAGGAGAACTGACTCTTGGAGGAAAACAAACAACCGTGCAAATTGTATGTTTGCCTGATAGCATTTCTCCATCTTGGCACACAATGTCAGTGTTTGCTGTTTCTTAACTTGTATTTTTTTAATAGCATTAGCTAGTTTAGCAGCCATGGACGTCAATTATGAGAGGAGGAGTATTGGTCAGCCAAGTCAATATTTGCTGGGTCCCAAGTCTGAAGCGAAATCTCTGACTCAGCTGGAAAAAAACATTAAAAAGGCAGAATGACTCAGGCACTCACATGCTTTGGTATCCATGCAAATATAATATTAAATAAATATACACTTTATACATTTAAATGCCTACTTTATGAAATCTGAAGTGTGACATAATGCATTATTCAACCGCTGGGATGTTTTCTTACACTACACATTACTGAAAAGGACTGAAATAGAACTTATTTCAATTAAAATAATAATAGGGAAAATGCTGGAAAAAGATCACAAACACTGCATGAAGGCACAGACTGAAAAAAGAAAAACACCCACCGGATGAGATATCAGTTCGCATGAAGTGCAAACACGTATGTGCTGACCTTTGGAGCAGATCATGAAGGTATTTAGACTGTTGAGAAAGATTTGTGCCTGAAGGGAAATCATAATAGGGAAAATGGTGAAGATTTATGCAGTTATTGTGATGTGCAGTTTGCTGCTTGAATCCTGGCTTTCTTCTGGAGGTATGCTAACTTTGTTTCCGACTTAATTTATTGTATGTTCCTAAAATGTTCATATATAATAACTGTAAAAAGCTGTTAGTAACTAGTTAATTAGTTAAAGTTAGTAACTAATAAAGTTATGGTAACTAATAACCTTAATAACTTCTGCGAATTTGATTGTAATGCAATAATGTGCACTGCTTCGAAAGCTGCTTTGAAACAATACTACTGTGAAAAGCGCTATACAAATAAACATGAATTGAATTGGATAAAAATGGTTGTTTTAACAGATTTTAGCATGAAACACAGTCGCTAAATGTCGCTAAATCATCAAAATGATCAGTGCTCATAACATATTCAACATAGTCAAAGCCTTGTGTTTTAAAGTGTTATTAAAGAGAGAGAGAAGTTTACACCAGAAGCCTTTTCATGAAAACGTCAAAACGGTCATCAAACTGTTTCATTTTTTCAGCTCTTCAAACATAACATAGAAAGCCTTTTAAAGTACAACAGAATTACCTTGAGTATCTTGATTTAAAAAAAACAAACATGCAAATTCTATACACTCAAAAAATGACATTTGGTGTTTGTTCAAACTACTTATATAAAATTAGCCGAAACAGCACAACTCTTGAAACAGTTTAATTAAAAATTAATTAAAAATTAATTGTTTTATGTTCAATCCACTTAAATTTGCAAAAACTAATCAGCTAACTTAATTCCTTCATGTTACCCCAACACAAATCGATTGTGTGGATAGAATTTCTCCATCTTAGCACATAATGTCGGTGTTTGCTGTTTCTTAACTTGTATTTTTATTACTGGAGACTTCAGCTCTTCAAACTTGAACATAGAAAGCCTTTCAAAGTACAACAGCATTACCTTGAATACCTCCATTAAAATTATTTTTTCCAAATTGCATTCAACTTTTTTTGTGTGTCCTCAAAGCAGCAACATTCGTGATTCCTCATTGTGGTTTTGTTTTGTGTGTAGCTTCAGTGTTTCTGCCGAGGGATCTGGCTGAGTCTCTTCTGAAGAGACAGAAGCGCTATAACACCGGAGGACTTGAGGAGATGATGAAGGACAACCTGGAGAGGGAATGTAATGAGGAACGCTGCAGTCTAGAGGAGGCCAGAGAGGTTTTTGAGGACAACGAGCAAACTGTGAGTAACGCAAGCATACTTTTAAACTCATTGCTGTGTTTTAGGATTTTCCTTGTGAGGTTTAAACCTTCCAAACTCTCTTTCAGATGAAGTTCTGGATCACTTATATGGGTGAGGTTGAACATTGATGGATGCGCTGTGTTTTTATGTTGAATGGATATTATTAGAAGGATATCTTGATGATGTGATGATTGTGGTCTCTATTTTTGCTTTCAGACGGAGACCAGTGTCTGTCGTCTCCCTGTCAGAATGGAGGGAAATGTGAGGATGGGATGAACACATACACCTGCTGGTGTCCTGCACGCTTCAGTGGGAAGAACTGTGAATTGGGTAAGATCCAGTTTCTTTGAAGAGTATATATGATAATTATGTTTCATTTTAGATATTATTTGGGTATTATATTTCATGTAATATTATTTTTAGGTGATTTATATTACACACATTAAAATTGTCAGCATTTTTTTTTCATTAAATATTTCATTACTTTTTTGTCAGTTTTATTGTGATTTTTCTTATTATGTATGTTTAATTTATTGTTTTTAAGTGATATATCATCTGGTTCAGCCAATATTATATTATATTATATTATATTATATTATATTATATTATATTATATTAATAAATTGTTTTTATTACATGTATTGCAATTGCCAGCATTTTTTATTGTATTTTTTATTGTATTTAAAAATGTTATTATATGTTATTTTATTTGGTATAATTTTAAGTTTTATTATATTCTATTGTTTGAGTTATAGTATAAAATATATGGAAGTATGTTGTTTTTATTTTAATTTTAATGTTATTTCTAGTCATTTCTAATAGTGCATGTACTGTATATTATATTATATTATATTATATTATATTATATTATATTATGGGGCGACACGGTGGCGCAGTGGGTAGGCTAAATTGTCCGTAGTGTATGAGTGTGAATGAGTGTGTATGGATGTTTCCCAGTGATGGGTTGCAGCTGGAAGGGCATCCGCTGCGTAAAACATATGCTGGATAAGTTGGCGGTTCATTCTGCTGTGGCGACCCCAGATTAATAAAGGGACTAAGTTGAAAAGAAAATGAATGAATGAATATTATATTATATTATATTATATTATATTATATTATATTATATTAT